>CM054823.1:24679039-25279039 GCA_028984105.1 Lavandula angustifolia
ATATTTTTTTTTAATTATAAAAAGACTCTTTTCCCGTATGTTACATGTTCCCATTTTTTACTTCAGATAGGGAACCCAAAATCTCGATCCGACCCTGACCACGAGAACATAACGTGAAGTTCAGAATGCAGCTATACTAATATTTTTAAGGACTCATTATATTATTAGGCAGAGTTCAACAGCTTCAATAGAATTAAGTAGTCAAAGAAACTATTATACATTAGATATTAATTAATTGTAATATAAATATACTAGGAAAGGTGATTTGAAGCTCTTATAGTAATTTCCAGTATTAATCAACATCCTCGTTGTACACGACACTCATTCCTTCTGGCAATGTATCTACCTATATTACTTATATAAATAATACTTCATCCGTCCTATTTAATTTGATAATAAGGTGAAGTGAATTTTAGTAGTAAATGTGTGGGTGTTATAATTTAAATAAATGGATTTAGAAGTAAAGTTTTGGGTCCTACGACTTAAATGAAGTGATTTAAAGTGTAGGTCTTACATCATAAAAACTTTCCTTTAAGGTTGAAGACAAATTGAGTGAGACGACCCAAAAATTAAACAAAGACAAGTTAAATGAGATAGAGGGAGTATAATATAAACCCAAATGTATATATATTTATGAAATATGTATAGGAATTAGGATAATAGGATAGGATGTTTTGTAGCCTATTCCAATGTTAAGGCAGTGTTTGGAACAACTTTTGCAAGCAATTTTTTGAACATTTTTTTTTAATCTCAAAAATATTTTTTTTAATGTTTGAAATGCATGTTTCCGTTTTTTCTGGAACGTAAAATAGACTAGAATAAACAGAACCTTTTAAAAGTAGAAGACACAATAAAATTAAAAAACAACGTATGCGAATGTTTATGTTGTTTTCTTCTAGTGATCCTGACACGAATAGTTTTTATTTAAGAGAAACTTGAACTTGCATAAATAGATAAAGATTATTGAATTTAGTTTTTTCAAACACTAACTAAATAATATTAGGCCAAAGTTTAAATGAAGTATGCTAATTTCCAAAGAGGAACTTTAGGGTGTTTACAATAACTTAAACTTTTTTTAAGCGCTTAAATTAAGGAGAAGTTGGTAAAAGTGACTTGTTAGAGAATTTAGGGTGTGTTTGCAAAAACTGCTTAAAAGAAGAAAAAATTGAAAAAATAGTGTTTGCAAAATTTATACTGTAGTAGCTTATTTTGTGATTTGTATGTAAAAGGTCAAATCATAGCTTATCCGAAATTACAAATATGTCATTAAGTTGGAGAAGTTTGTAAAAACCAACTTAACCAACTTCAACTTATTCAACTTAAATGTAGAGAAATTTTTCCGAATTTAAGTTCGTTGCAAACACCAAAACATAGTTTTTCTTTAAATTAAGCTACAAGTTAAATAAGTTAAGAAGTTGCAAACAACCACTTAATCGATTCGGCCCTCGAGTACAAGATGAGGAAATGGACGAGGCTCTAAATTAGAAACATGATGGGCCTGAATAATTTCTATTAACAGACAATTGGCCCAATTCCTAAAAAATCCACGAAGAATGTATTATAGAATTCGTGAATATTTTTGTGAAAGTTGACCGAGCCAATTGACGACAGTAATGTATCTAGGATTGTTTTTAAGTCGGAGGAAAATATTATTTTTGATTCGTTATCTTTGCATTCAATTTATTTAGATCCGTTATTTTGGCCGATTTTAATTTTAGTTCGTTAATTTGATAAATTGTTCATTTTTAATCCGCTTTACAAAATTGGCCAATTTTGTTCCATTGGGTTAATAAATTTCTTTTAATATTATAACATATTTGTAACATCAATTTTCATCTTTTATATTATAAATTCACATTTTAAACCCATTATATTTCAGAATAAATCGAAGAACGGGGTTGATTTTTTTTTAAATATTGCTTATGTTTTTTGTCGAACAATTTAAGATAATTCGGCTTGAAGATAAACCCGTATAATTAAAAAAGTTCTAAAAAAATAATAAATATAAAAAAAAATCCCATTTTTGATTTTTTGAAAAATAATGGATTAAAACTGGACATTTAAAACGTAAATGATGAAAATTGATATTACAAATATGTTGTAATATTAAAAAAATAAATGATTTTTTTAATTGTTGTTATTAAACCAACGAACCAAAATTGGATAAATTTGACCAATTTTGTAAAACGGACTAAAAACGGATAATTTATCAAATTAACAAATTAAAATATGGCTCAACCAAAATAACGGGTCAAAATGAATTAGGCGCCTATGGGTAAGTTGTAAACGAATAAAATATTTTTGATTCAATTCAGGATTCATATTCGAATATTGATATTCGCGTTCAAATTTTTGATATTCGAGTTCTAATATAAATATTCGATTTGATTTGATTAGCATTCAAATACGAATACAAAATTATGATATTCGATTCGATATTCGAAAATATTCGAATAAATATAAATATATAATACATTTATAAAAATATTTATATATTAAATATGTTTTATAAAACTTATTACAAATTTGTTTCTTAAAAATATTAATTTTGGATCGAATAGTTTCGAATCGAATCGAATAGTATTAAATACGCACCAAATCGAACCGAATATTCAAATAATATTGTTTATAAAATATTCAATAAAAAACGAATCGAATATTCGAATCGAATTGAATAATTCGAATATAAATAACGAATAGAATACGAATCAACTTTAATATTCGATAATGAATCGAATATGAATACGAATATTCGAATACGAATCAAATAGTGTGTTATTTGATTCAATTCGATTCGTTTACTACCCTACCAATGCGACCAAAAATGAGTTTTGCCCATAATTCGGTAGAATTAAACCAAATCAAATGAGTTTGGTCCCATTTGGTCCAAACAAAAATGATTTCGAAAAAGCTAATGTTTTCGGTCATGCAAATTCATAAAATTCAATTTCGACTTCGATCTGGTTATAGCATTCGCATACTAAGCTGATTGTATATGATGATTTTTTTTATTTTTTTTAAATGAATGTTTTTTCAGAAAACAAAAAACAAAAAAAAAAACTAGATAATTTTTATTGATATAAAAAAATGCATGAACTAACGTGTATTTTTCAGTTTTGATCGAAAATCAAACAATTTTTTCTGATTCGATTTTGAGTTCTCTTTTTGGAAAACCGAAACAATGTCTGTTAACTGATCGGCTAGTTTGGTTTTTCGACAGAACCAATCGTTGAAAAACCTAAATTATGCATCTACCAATAAATCCTTCTCATAGCATCAGTTAAATAGGACCTTATTGTGTTTCAATAAGTAGTATATCAATAAATCGATAATATGGTCTATAAATTAGTCTTGTCATATATAATAATCATTGGACTCGAATATTTTATTTTTTATGTGTATCCCATTATTTTCTAAAACAAAGTCGTAAACAGTGCTCTTATTCTAACCATGGTTTAAGTTGCCCAATTTGGAGCAAATGATTAATTACGAAATTGGGGACAAAAGTACCTAAATTCCTATCAATTCTGTTAAACATATAAATTATTAATTGTCTTAATTAATAACATTTTTTATGGAAATAGTTCATGCAGTGTTTGCCCATAATGGCACAAACCTGCATAAACCTATTAAATTTGAACATGATTCCAAGAAATTAATAAGTAATTAGGCTCTTGATTAAAGCTTAGAGGCACCTCTCCTCTCTAACAAACTAGCTTCCTTAAAATTAGGGATACGATATTAAAAAATTATTAGATCATTAATGTCATTGTTTAGTGCGCTTAATCACTTCTGTTTTTGTCTGCCAAAGAGAATCGTTTCGTTTCCACGAATTTGTCTCATTTTGTTTTACCGGTGGAGTGGTTGTGGATTTGTCGACACTAGAATAGTGAATATCCCATAAACTCAGTTTCCACGTACACTTAAACCTCGATAAAGTAATATTCGATAAAATAATAATTTCGCTAAGATAATATTTTCTTCTGGTCCCTATATGGGTCAATGCATTAAAATAATATTCGATAAAACAATAACCTCGTTAAATAAATATTTTTTATTGGTCCCGATGTTATTACTTTATCGAGGTTTAATTGTACATGTCTTATCTATATAAGTTCGGAATTCACCAACAATTTTAGGCATGGAAAGAGGTATAATCAGTATGCACCTAATAATTCTGACCACACCAATGCATTGAATTTGTGCCTAAAACCCTCATCAGATCTTAAAGAAACTGATATCTTATCAGCAACTTTACACATGATGTGTCATATACAATATCTGTGGCGTGTGTCCGGTAATATAGCTCCAACCGCCTTTATCAAACCCGGATCTTGGTCGGTTATCAACATCTTGGGGTGAACATTATCCATTACATTCACAAAGCTTTGGAGAAGCCAACTATAAGAATACTCATCCTCTCCGGACAACAAACCGGCACCGAAAGTAACACACTTACCATGGTTATCCTTACCCGTGAAAGGAGCAAAAATGAGGTTATACCTGGTTATGCACATTTAACATACGATTATGCACATCGTCATAATATAGTATGCACATTTTACTACAATATAACTACAGAGCCAATAAAAGCACGATGAGTATGCAGATTCAGTATGTTGAGTATGCACATACACTATACATAGTATGCACCAAAAATATTATACAGAGTATGCACATTCATTCAGGGACGTAGCTAGGATTTATACGAAGGGAGGGCACAATGTTTAAAAGTCTCCTCCTTTCACGAAGTTTAGGATGATACTTTGTAATATTTGGTCATGTTTTGGTCTAAATTATTTTTGGTTTATTTTGAATAATGTTACTATTAGGTAAATCAAAATTCATTAAAGTGTTAAGAGTTTCAAATTCTGCACTTTCTTTCGTGGATTGACATTAGGCTACAATAATTCTTTATCGGACTTTTTTTTAAAATATATCTTGATAAATATTCATTAAAATAATGAAAAATCTATGATATTTTAATTCAAATTATCATTCTTAGATGAGCTATATATAGAAAATGTATGAAAATTAGAACTACAGAGAATTTAGATAATAAAAGAATTTTAATTCTAATATAATATATAACCGAAAATAGGTCATATTAAATCACCTCGTGAGGAAAAAAAAACTGAAGAAGAATAATATATGGGATTTCTCATCAAAAATCTGAATCCTAATAAATATTCTTGAGATATTTGAAAAGATTCTTGTGTGCATCAATTTGAATTAATTAAAATTATATATATTATATTTAGGTATTTCGTGTGCAAATCTTAATATAACTCTAATTAATAAATGTAAAAAGTAATATGTATATGTATTCTCTATTTAATAAAGTAATAAAATATTAATTTCCTATTCAATTCAATAAAATAAAACTAGGCCTAATGAATCAAATAAATATTAAATTAAATATTAAGGATATTGGAGGTATTTCATGGACAAAAATAAGGGATCCCTTGCCCAAACATAGCTCCGTCCTTGCATTCATTCAATGTGAACATTAGTAATACAACAGTATATGAAGGCGTCTTACTTGTTGGTCGAATATGTGGCATCGAACGAAACAGCCTCACCAAATCGCTTGTAGTTGTTGATTGATATAATATTAGCCCAAAATAGCCGCGACAATTTTTTTTGATCATTCACCTCGTAAGAAAAGGTAAATCCTGGGCTGAGTTCCTTTCGACTTTTCAAATTATCCAGCACAACTTGTGTGTCCAACCCAACGACGGAAGCACGCACCTTCTGGGAAAAATTCTTAAAATACACACTACTACAACCAATCTTATCAAAAGTACCTACTAACTCCTTAAATAATTTAAAAGATCTAACCGGACCAATGTTTGCTCGATTACAATTCATAACAAAACTTTGGTGGGAATAATCTATTTTCCTATTAAGCTTCATAAACTGTTTCTGACCATCTTGCACAAGAGGATGTGAATGTGGTTCAATGAAATTAGTTATTTCGTAACCTTCCAACCCACACAATTTAAAAATGACTCGTGCTTTACATCCAGCTTTCGATGACCTAGTCTTTCTCTTTTTCTTACTACTAGAAGCCTCACTCGGTTCAACAACATTAGAGAAATGACCAATTCCTGACCCTCACGATTGCATAACACATACCTATGCTTGATAATGAGATCGGTAACACGAACGGTACTCAAACGGACATCAAAACCACAAATCCCAGCGTATATTTTGTAAAATCGAACCCCATCCTCCAAATTCAAAAACTTTTGGCCAACAAGCGGTGTAAACTCTACCGGACACACGAGGCTATACAACATAAACGTTTTTTCGATAAAACATTCGTCAAAACATCTTTCGGGCTCATTCTCGCCATCTTCCAAAGAAAGGAAAAATGAATCAAATTATGCTTGAAATAATACAAATTACGCTTAGATATCAATAAATTACTTTTCATAAACCCTAAATCGCATCAATACACAAATAGAACAACAATATCAAATTGGTACTGAAAAACCCTAAAAACCTTCAATTGACACAAAAAATTTAAACGAGGGAGTATCTTCAATACACAAAAACGCGAATCATACAATAACGAATTCAGCAACAAGAAGATTATTTACGCCATCAGAAATCACAAATTCACGGAATAAGGAGGGGAAATCGATTAATTAACTTACCCATATCTTGTCGCCTAAGATTTGAAGAAATTAGAGATACGAAATGATAGGATTTCGGATGATTGGAACTTCAAGACGATTACATTTCGAATTCGCGAGGACTGGAGAAGATCTTCTTTCATTCACGGCAGTTTAGCATTCTCGAATCTCTGCTCAAGAAATTGGGTTTTGGTTTGGTGAAAAAACATAACAACACAAATTACTTGAATACCCTTAATGAAATATTTTTAAGTCAAAAATTCTTTTTTCTCCTCCTTAAATCCGAGCCACACATCACAAAAATAGATGGATGAATCTTGTTCTCCTTTCTCTCAATAAGAATTTGTTCTCAAATTATCCTTCATATATATATATATATATATATATATATATATATATATATATATATATATATATATATGTATATAATTTTCAATTTTTCATAAATATATAGATTCATGTTAGGGTTTAGGGATGAGTAGGGAAGTATAACTTGTATCTCCTGATAGAACATTAATGTATTACATATATATATATAGTACGGTTTTTCTAAGAACATGTAAAAACTAAGAACCAACGAAAGTCTTTAATCTACAATTAATCTATGATGTAGCTTTATTCCTTTTTCTAATTTAATTTATTATAAATTAGTACAAGGGGTAAAATTGGCACTGAAAAATTTCAAATTGGGTGAAAATCTTCAATTTCATAATTCATACCCAATTTCAGAATTCATTTCACTCTCTCCCCCCAGCTCCTCCGGAGGCGCACCGCCGCTGAACAGCGACGAAGACGACAAGCCTCGACGGGAGGACGAGGTATTCCACGACAAATCCGATCTTGCCGAGGTCTTTCGCCTTCCGCCCCACTCCAACTCCGGTCAGAAACCTTCCTCAATCGCCAGAAACGCTTCAACTACATCAACAGTCTTCCCGTGGCGGAGGTCGCCTCCATGCCGGAGAAACTCGTCGGACTAGAGGCCACCTTCCGGTGTTAGGACGAGTACCAGCCTCATGCACTCGACGTGTACCACACACAGGCGTCGGTTTGATCCGACTGCATTCAGACAATTCTCGATCACGACGACGAGCAAGTGGAGGCGGATCATTTCTCCGACGGTGGAGAAGGAGCGTTTGAGAGTGGGGTAATTGTATGGGGTGGTTTCCTGCACGAGCGTAATAGACTTACTTCCTTCGTTCTATTTTTTGCAAAATCAAGATTTTTATTTGGTTCGTCCTACATAATGTTATGTAACAAAATACTATGCATTATGCATAAACCTATAATATACTATGCATAATTTTTTATTATTATTTTATAACGTAATGATTTACATAAAATTGCTAGTTTATACAATAAACTTTTTGATTTATGCATAAACAAACACTATAATATGCATAAAATTTATTTTATTGTTACGTAATATTCACATATCAAAGAGTTTTTATGCATAAAACATTCTTAGTTATGCATAAACTATATGCATTAAAAAAATCGTGTTTTCATAAGGAAATTCAGTCAGTTTATCGTCGCCGCCACCTGAAGAATTATGTTGCTGGAAAGCTGAAGTCAAGAATGGAGGACGAGCTAAATTATAAAACGAAGAGAGAGCATGTAATTGGCGAATATTGTGATGAAGAAAGAGAAAATATTTGGTTAATTCAACACATAAAAATGCTAAAAGACTTAATTACCCTTAATAAAAGGTATTTTTTTTTTCCTTTTTTAACTTAAAAATAAATCAAAAATCAAAAAACTTTAGAACCTTACACAATATATTTAGATGGGGGAGATAGGTTCTTAGTTCTTAAAAAAAGATTGAAGTTATCAAAATATTCATATATATATATATATATAGGGAGGGTTATAAGGGCAACACCTCCTTAACGAAGGAACTAAGAACACATCTCGTCCTTTCATTTAAAAGTTGTGTGGTCCAAGGAGATACTTTTAACTTTAAATCCCTTATTTGACTTATTAAGGGTATATATGTCATTTGATTTCTTTTTTCTTATTCTATTCAGTTTTTTCATAGGGTGAATTATATAAATCATTTAATTTAATTTGAAGAGATAGAAAACGGCTTTCTGTTCTATTTCTTCATCTCCTCGTTCCTCCGAAGAAGCTCTCATTCCATACCGAATTATTTATGCACTTTATTCGTAATTATTATGCACTTAATTCGTAATCTTTATGCACTTTATTCGTAATTATTATGTACTTAATTCGTAATCTTTATGCACTTTATTCGTATTTTTTATGCACTTAATTCGTAATTTTCATGCACTTTATTCGTAATTTTTATACAATTAATTCGTAATCTTTATGCACTTAATTCGTAATTTTTATGCACTTTATTCATATTTTTTATGCAATTAATTCGACAAACCTAAATCTTAGATTGCAATCTATTTCTAATAAGCTAAATAACAATCAATTGTAGATTACAATATCCAGTAAAATCAAATCTCCCAGAAAAATCAATTCCAGAATTGAATCAATGAACACTAAGTAACAGTAAAAATCAATCTCCAAGAACATCCAAATTTCTTTATAATCAAATCTCCATAAACATGCAAATCTATCATCAATGCTTTTAATTTCTGAAATTTGTGAAATTTCTCCTCATTCATAAGCATAGAAAAAAAAATTAAAAATTAGGAGAACAAATGACAGAGAATGAATAGAAAATTAAAAATTAGGGAAGAGTGAAGAACAACGAAGTGTTCTGGTCGGCGATTTCCTTCAAGCTAAAATCGAGGGAGGAACGGAGTATGGCGGCGGCGTGGTGTTGTCGTCCGTTGAGGGGCGGCGTGGCACCATATTGCTGTCGATCGAGGGGCGCAGATCTGAGTTTCAATTGAAGGGCGGGTGTCGTCTCTGGACGAGATGAAAGGCAAAATAGAGGGAGAACCGTGTATGGCGGCGGCGTTGTCGTCGATTGAAGGGCGGCGCGACGGGTGTTGGTGTTGATTGAGGGACGGCGACCAGATCTGGTTTTCTGGTTTACGTGAGAGAGAATTGAGATAAGAGAGAGAGAATGGAAAGAAAAGTGAGCGAGAGATATTGGTGGAGAGAAGATTATAAATTTAATTTTTGACTTTATTGTCCTTATCTTACCATAAACATTATTAATCTATATCATACAAGATTAGATCTTAGCCTTTGATTATACAAAATAAATGGATGAATTTTGTTCCTAGTTCCTTCATTAAGAAGGTGTTCCTTATATATCCATTCCTTCATTAGGGGAGGTTCCAATAGGAACACCCCTTAGAGTAAGAAATATGAACAATTATCATTCATTAGATCATGAAAATTGAAGGTCCAGATTTTTTTTAATTTTTTTTCGAAATTGCACTATTACAAAAGTTTGCATAAAGGGTATTAGAGTAAAATTATTAAAATATAATAAACCAACCCTAATGTAATCGTTTCCTATTCATTCTAGTATTTGGTTTTCTTAACTTTGTTTTATCCGCAAGATTAGCGATTCCCCATTCGTCAACCCCGAAACCTCCCACATCTGGAATTAAAGATTTCTGCAAAAAACTGGGTAGATTGATACATGATGAGTCATTTTCGTACCTAATTATTTTTGTCCGAAAAGTCTCCCTAACCGTGCGGGTGAGACGCTTTTGTTGGCGATTGTGCGGGAATTTAGGCCGATTTGGCACGTGACGTGGAAATGATGTGGCAACGCGTTTTCCAATTGGAATGGTGTGATTATGAATGGATTTGGCCGAATTAGAGAAAGGGAAGGAAAGTGGATAAATGAGGAAGGATAAGATATTTTCCTTATCTCAAATAATCATTTCCTTATCCGAAAAGGAACCCTACTTTATCTAGATCAAGGAGCAACCATATAAAAGGGGAAGAGAGGCACGAAAGTCAGACCTCCTCATACACATTTTCTTATTTCCGATCCATCCTTTCCGTTCGATTCCATTGGCGCCGCCATTCCGAGTTACCGCCGCCGAGGAGAAGAAATCAAACCATTTCCATTTCGATTCAAGAAGTAGATAGGAAGAAACAAACACTTTAATTTTAGTTGATTGATGTTCGAATTCCAGAGTTGTTAGTTCTTAATTTTCGTTCGTTTGTGTAGAGAGATCGACGACTCATTCGGTACTCTCGTTTCGCTTTCATTTTATTTTTAATTGCAGTTCGTGTTTTTGTTTTAAGATTTCGCTCGTGTCTACTATTCTATTTTTAATATCCGTGCATGCTAGAATTAGGGTTACGAATGTTTATAATTATGTTCTGCAAAGTGTCTCACCTTTGCAGTCATGACGTTTTCATGAATAGCTAAAACTTTTAGTAGTCCGGTAGAATGTAAAACACACACGTGAACAGTACATGAGGCTTAGGTTCTAATAATTAATTGAAAGGGTTTCGGGTTAATTTTGGTTTATTTAATCTAACTAGTAATTTAGGCTTGATCACCCTAAGTTGCGTAGTTTGTAGCTAACTTAGTACTTCCATCGTTTCTCGTGGAACAAGGCTATGTAAGTAGCAAAGTTATTCATTAGAATAATTGGATTAAACCGGTAGGAGACTATTAGATGTCCAACATACGAGTAGGCTCTTATACTAGGCTCCCTTAGTTCGATAAAGCTGTCTAGCTATTAAATTTATTGATTGCCCAACAACGTAGGTTGTAGCTAGGTTAGGGAAGTAGCCGTTTCGATGCCCAACATGGCGGTTACCGACTAAGTAAGTGGGAGTGAGGATCACGCAGTTTAAGTTACGATGGTCTATAACTAGTAGATTCTTAAGATTAATTCATATTAAGTGCTGATGATTGGAATTACGTGTGTGCTGAATATTCTGTTGGACCTATCTCTCTCAACTGCCCAGTTTAAACAGATTATTTTCAGCTTTCAGTTTTTACAATTTCTTTCAGTTTTTACATTTTCTTAGCTTAGATAAAATCTCAAAACTTGCGTGGTTGCTAACCAAACTCAAGATAAGTAGAAAAATAATGTGTCTAGTCCTCCGTTCCCTGTGTTCGATACCCTGTGAACTATACTGATATAATTATCAAGTTTTGCAGAATTATTTAGTGCAATACATCGATCACCAATACATCAAAGCAGACAACTTTAATCGGGAGAATTCAAGCGTTACTCGTCCCTTTCATCCGAAACCTACGAAGAACATTTAGATTTAGTTGGTGAGTTTTTTACTTTCAGGCAAAATCTTTTTTTTTCTTGATTATGAAATTCCCAAAACAAATAGGGTATTTGCACTGTTAATTGATGAGTTGATATTGTTTATGAAGATAATTAAATTTGCACAATTATGGATATACAAATACTCGGTTAAACCAAATATTGTGTACTATTATTTGATTTAGTGTCTTGAATATAAATTGTTTTAGAAATGTTAAATTCTGCACAATTATGATATGCAAATGCAGGCAAAAATTATGAACTATTATTTGATTTAGTTTCTAGAATGTAGTTGTTTTTATAAATACTAAATTATGCTCAATTATAGATATACAAATGCACGTTTAAGGCAAAAATTATGAACTATTCTTTGATTTAGTGTCTATCATATTTTGTTGCATGTTTTTTACCTTTTTTTTTTGCACCATTACACAACTGCTACGATTTATGCCTTTTTTGTGATCCATAAATCTGCACAGCTAGGAAAAACAACTGCATGTTTAAGAACAATATTATGCACTATTCATTGATTTTCTTAATTAGAAGCTTGTTGTTTTTTTAAGAAATAACATAAATATGCACAATTAGAAAAAATAACTGCACGTTTAATGATAATCTTATGCACTATTCATTGAGTTTTTTAAGGCAATATTTGACTAGTATTTTACACAATATTTGCAGGAAAGTATTATGCAGATCTCCTCGATGACGAACACAATTTACTAAAGAATGTGGATGCCAGAAATGCAGATAACCAATAAAATAAATGTTGAGAGTATATGGTCGTATGAGTTTGAAAAATTGAATAATATGTTGGATTTTTGAATTATGTTTATTAAGTTCTCAATATTAGGCTATAAATTGATGTTGTTTATGAACCAATATTTTTCTAAGGTACTACATCAATAATTTTGTTAGTTTAAAACTATTGATTTGGCGCATTATCAAAAATAATATTTGAAGACGCTAGCATTCTGGGAAACACAAGCTTCTTAGATGATTTCGTTCTATTTAGCAAGACTTACTCATAGGTTGGTTAGGAAACACTACAGGAAAATTGATTTTTAGCGAGGCGCATTTTGTCGCCAAAGGTATACTTTTAGCGATGAAATAGTGCATTCGCGAGGAATGTTGTTTTCTCGCCAATGTTGTGTCACCAATGACTTTCCTCGCTAATGCCCAATTACAGTAGCAAGGAAAAAATAACATTCCTTGCTAATATATAAACTCAACAGCGAGGAAGAATTTCGACGCCAATGTATGATGTAAAATTACTAAAACATCATTTATCAATTATGTCTTTAATGTGAAAAGTCCAATATACCCTTCCTCGCCGATAAATAGTTTTCCTCGCCAAATAGATGATGTGAATATACCAAAATACCATCGATTAATGTGAAAATCCTGTTATACCCTTCCTCGCAGATAAATAGTTTTCCGCGCCAAATTAATGATGTGAATTTACCAAAATACCCTCCGTTAATGTGAAATGTCAAATATACCCCTCCTCCCCATTAATTAGTTTTCCTCGCTAAATAAACATATATTTTTATATTTTTTAATTATTAAAATGCAATTGCAATAAATTTTTGTAATATAATTAAATATTATTATATATTTGATACTAATTTAGCAAGGATATTTTAGCAGTAATAACTACGATTTAATTCTTGCAAAAAAAATATAAAATCAATTATTATTTTATTAATGAATTGATTAAATACAACCGTATTTTGCGAAAATGGAAAAAGTTATTTATAAATTACGTACGACACCCAATTATCTTTGCCTTGACTATTGGGATTCCGAAGAATACTTCAAACTCAAACGACTTTATTTCCCGTAGGGCTTGCGCTTTTGAAAATTATCTTCAAAAGTTTGGATTTGACTTGGGCCTGGACCATTCCATTTATCGATACCGCCCCTTGGCTTCTTTCTTTTATGGATGACATTCCTCTTTAAGACGGAGATGTTGGAAGGGGTGCTAGCTCTTCAACAGAACCAAGGTCCGATCATATCCAATTGATTGAAGATCCTTTATATCTACATTCAATTTCAAGAGGAGCCATCAAGATATTATTTGAAAGAACAATAGATCTCTCCAAAATAAAATAAAAAAACAAAAAAAACTGGCTCTATAACAATTCAGTTTTCATGTCTACCAACACCAATCACAAAAGAACAACACAAAAGGCAAATATATATCTCAAAAAAAAAAAAAAAAAGTAATCTCAAATCAGAGAGTAGAAACATATCGGAAGGATATGAGTCATTCTCGATTCTCCGAACAGCCAAATAAGTGGTCTAACACCAACTAACTCTCACAAAACACCAGATCTTCTCGTCCACTATCTCAAGAAGAAGGCGGCCGCTGCCCCTCTGCCGGTTGCCATCATCACCGAGGTCGATCTGTACAAATACGATCCATGGGAACTCCCAAGTAATAACAATTTCTGCTTCAATAGATTTCTTATTCAATTTACACCAATTATCTGTTCAAATCGAACTCAAAGGTGAATACCTTTTTTCATGATGAGATTTGACCTTTTTAGATAAAGCGAATTTCGGTGAGCAGGAATGATACTTCTTCGCCCTGTAGAGAGAAAGTACCCTAACGGCGAGCGGCCGAATCGAGAGGCAAACAGAACACGCACTCAAAATTAACCAAAGCGGAAACAACAACCAAAAAAACCAGCGTAAAAACGAATTTACATTGAAACAAAACGCAAATCAAAACGAATTTTCCCGTTTCTTTTTTCTCTCTAGTCCTGCCTCTTTGAATATAACCAAGTAGAGAGATGGAAGACAAAGGTTTTGATTGAGGAATGGCTGATTTACACCTCGTGAGATGAAGTTTAAGATTAAGGAAAAAAAACCGTATTTTGTAGAGGAGAGGAGTGGGAAGATGTTGATAAAAAGTGGGTCTGAGGATATATTAAAAATTGGAGCGGGTTTTGAAAAATTTAAACAAGCCTCCAATTTTTGAGGGAAAATTTGAACTTTTTAACTTAAGAAGAAGGGATTAACGATAATTTTCAAGATTATCAAATACTCCCTCCGTTCCACTCCATTAGCCACTTTTCCTTTTTGGGTCGTTCCACTCTATTAGTCCACTTTCTCTTTTTAACTTAAAATAATACTCTAATATATTCAAGTAGACTCCACTACTTTATCTATTTTACACACAACAAACAACTTTCTTAATCCCCGTGCCGAAAAGAAAGTGGACTAATGGAGTGGAACGGATGGAGTACTAATTTTCAGAAAGAAAATATTTGAGGAGTAATAAGATTTAGAGTGTTTGGGATAGCTTATCTGAAACAGCTTAGGTGAAAGCTGTCTAGGGAAATGAATTTGGTGTTTGAAAAATCCAGCTTATAGAGCTGCTGAAAGCTATTTGGGTCCAAGATAGAGAATTTTCGTAAGCTGGTTTTCGGCAGCTGAAGCTGATAGCTTATAGCTTTTATAATTTTAACATTTTTAATTAATACATTATATTATAATTTTATAACTATTTTTTTTAATTAATGATCGATATTGCTTATTTATATGTATAATTTTTATTTGTCATTTAACAAAGTATAAGTAAATATTTGTTTTATTAATATAATTTATAATCTTTTTTATTCTTGATTTTAATTAATAATATTAATTATACTTAATTTTTTCTAATTTTTATTTTAATTTTTTTTATTAGAATACTATGAGTGGAAATAAATTTTAAATTTTATTTGTGTAAAAATTCTAAATTTGTTTAATAAGTGAGAGATAAATAACATTTTCATTTTATAAGATATCACTTTATTAATATTTTCAAATATTAATTTTTGACTTTCAGCACTTTTTACAAACACTTACAAATTATCAAAATCAGCAGCTTTCACCTACTTTCAGCCACTTTCAGCAGCTTTTAACAACTTTCAGCACTTATCGATAAGCTTCAGCTATCCCAAACACCTCCTTAATTAGTTCCATCTAATATTTTTACGTTTAGGAGTAATATTTTTTATAATTTTATTTTTATTTTTACCCTTATTAATTCCATTAAATATTATTCTTTATCTTAATTCATCATTTTATATAATTCATTTCTTATCTTAATTTTCGAGTGGAATTGAGTAGTATCAACACCAATCAAGTTCAAACTGAATAACATTGTTTGTAAAATACAAATAATTTTATTAGCTAGGTTTGTAAACGAATATGCATCAAATTAAATACTTTAATAATAAATGAATAAGGTCTTTTGAATTTCGAATCGAAGACGAATAGGATCGATTCGATTTGTTTACAAACATATATAGCTAATAAAATAGTATTCCCTCCGTTCCACTCCATTAGTCCACTTTCTTTTCGGCACGGAGATTAAGAAAGTTGTTTATTTTGTGTAAAGTAATATAAAGTAGTGGGGTCCACTAGAATATATAAGAGTGTTATTTTAAGTTAAAAAAGGAAAGTAGACTAATGGAGTGGAACAACCCGAAAAAAAATACTGGACTAATGGAGTGGAACGGAGGGAGTAATATATTAAGTAGTAATTGTTTTGAGTTTTTAATTTTTTTTGTTCAAATACTATATGAAATATTAGATTATTAGTTTTAAAACTTAAATTACTAGATGAAGTAGTATAAAATATTTTCTCGTAATAATGTGTGTATATCTCTTAGTAGTTCTATAGCTAGCACGATTAAAAAGTAAATCCTTTTGGTTCGATTTTGTATTCGAACTCCAACTTTGATCTTTGTATTCGAGAACCTGATATTTGAATTCAAATATATATATTATATATGATTCGAGAAGCATTCAAGTACGAATACAAATTTAATGATATTCGACTAAATATAAATATATATCATCAACATAAACTATATTCATATAGACGTAATATAGTTTAAATTATATTATAAATTTAGTACTTAATTTTGATTTTTTTTTTCGGATTGAGAAGTTCAAATTGAATTGAACAGGTGCTAAACCATATCAAAATCAAACTGAGTAATATCATTTATAAAAAAAATAAAACAAACAGAGAAATAATTGAATAATTCGAATATTAACATTGAATCACATACAAATCAAATTTAACATTCGAATGAATATTTGATTCGATTTTTTACTACCCTAGCTATAATATTACTATATATTATAATTAGAAGCCTTCCTTTTTTTTTTAATTGAATTACTTGTTGAAATTATGTTAAATGAATTATTAAAAAATAGGAAAAAGAAAAGATTATGTAAATTTATTATAAAATAAAAATTAAAAAGCAAATAAAAGAATATTGTGATTAGTAAAAGAATATGAGTAAAGAAAAGAAAAAAAAAATTATGAATAGTAGCAAACGATCATATTAACTAATGATAATTAATAAAAGATTAATAAAAGTATCATTAATTCTTTTATTTTGCAAAATCAGTTATTGACATTATAATTTTTTTATTAATAAAAGATAGGAAAAGTAAAACACCATGTTAACTTATTACAAAATAAAAAATGAAAGACTTAAAAAAAATTATGAACCGTACAAAAATAATATGTCAACTTGTTATAAAATAATAGAAAAATAAAAAATTAATAGAAAATATCATGAAAAATGGTTTGTAAAAAGAAAATAAAAAGTTAATTATCATCAATTCAATTATTTTCCTTTAATTATTATATCTTGATCAAATCACGTTAACATATATAATTGGTGGGAGAGGATAATGGATAGATTATATATATTTGTGGTAGTTAACATATATAATTGGTGGGTTCCAAAAATTTAAATAACCCTCCAAAAAATCTCATTTGGAATTTGAATTTTGGCAAAAATTTGAATAATCTTCTACCATATTAACCGATAAAATCTCATAAAGATAATGGAAACGAGATTTTAGTTTACTATAAAAATCTTCTACCATATTAACCGATAAACTATTTTCTAATAAAATTATGAAGTAAATATTAGAATTTGTAAATCTAGTATATTTGGATAAGTGGAGATTTGTAAATTAATTAGATGAACACTAATTTCAATCCGTATAACTGAATTTAAAAAATATAAATGTTAATTAGACTTAACCAATATATATAATTTTTAGATAATAAGATATAGATATGAAAATTATCCTATTAGTTACTATATTACCTATAAATGTGGATACTTTATTGGATTATATTATTTTATTTTGAAAAATTAGTAATTGGAATTGTGTTAGAAAATACTCCCTCCGTCTCATTGGAAGCGTCTTGTTTTCCATTTTGGGCGTCCCATTGGAAGCTTCTTATTTCTAAAAAAGGCAAGAATATGTGGACAAGATTTAACTATCCAAAAGTCAAACAATATACACCACACATTATTATTTTCTTAACATCCGTGCCCATTGGAAACAAGACGCTTCCAATGGGACGAAGGGAGTATTATATTATCTGATTATATGAAAATTAAAAAAAGAATAAAATGTTAAGTATAATAAGAAATAATATTATGTTGAATTATTAAGAAAATAAATTAAATACAAATATTTTAAAATATTATTTCACAAAAATAAAATGAAAATTAATTAATAGTGTTTACAGCAAAAAGAAATAAAAGAATCATAACAACTAGGGCTGAGCAAAAGAGATTAAAAAAGAGAACCGACCGACTAACAAATGAAACCGTACCGAAAATTGAACCGATCGATCATTTTTTGCTCTAATTTTTAAAAACTGATGTAGTTGTTCGACTATGGTTTTCATGTCTCAAAAACCGATGGTAAACTGAACTAATTAAAAGATCAATTCATTATTTATAATTACATTTAAGTATATTTTTGGGATTCACATAAAAAAGTATTTATTTTTTAGAATCTTTTTCATCACAATGAATATCATTTGCTTATAAATATTTGTGATTAGCATAAATTTCATTTTTAATTACTATTTGATTTGTATTTATCAAAGTTTTATATTTTTTAAGTCTATTTTAAAACATTATTTTTTTGATAATAATGATAAAATAAATTTGTTATTTTCTTGTTATGTTTAACCGTTCAATAATTAGTTAATCGAAGCAAATTTCTTATTATAAGAAAGTAATTATTAGGGTTTATGTTGATTTTATTATTAAAACACGGAAAAAGAAAATAATCTATGTTAACTATTATATAATAAAAAAAATAAAATACAAGAAATATTAAGATAATACTACGTTAGCTTATTTTAAAATAATACAAGAAAAAAATATTTATTAGTTTTTGGAAAAAATAAAGTACAAAGTTAATAGCAGTGTTTAGCTACAAAAGAACATATATAAATGACTAATCCTTTTTTACTTTGGAAAATTCCTTAATGCATGGTATTAAATAAAAAATAGAAAAATAAATTAAAAACAATACGAATAGTCCGAGTAAATAAAATAAAATAAAAAAATAATTAATAGCGTTTAACAAGAAAGTGAATTAAAGAATCATCACCAATGTTTCATTTTGAAAAGTTAATTTATTTGAGTTAGGTTCATTTGATTCACCAAAAGAATTATGTTAACTAATAATAAAAATAAAAAAAAGGAATAAGAAAATAAAATAATCATGAAAAATCATGTTAACTTATGATAAATAAATAAAAGATAAAAAAAGAAAATTATTGATTCTTTCATTAGTAAATAAAATATTACAAAACAATAAAAGAACCATCCCTTCTTTTATTTAAACAAATAACTACTAGGTTTCTATTAATTTAATTATTTAAATACAGGAAAAATAAAATAATATGATATGATAATTTATTATATAATAAAAATAATGAAGAAAAAATGTAATGAATAATAAAAAATTTACTCAACAGTAAAAAAAGATATGAGTAAAAAAAATAAAACAATATATATATATATATTATGAATAGTGAGAAAATATATCATAATAATTTATGATAAAATCAAAAAGAAATAAAAAATAATAAAAGAACGGTCCATTCTTTTATTTTAAAACATTATTTATTGAAATTTAATTATTTTTAAAAAAGAAAATTAATCTTTTTAATTTATCATAAAATAAAAAGGAAACTAGTATAAATTACTATTAATAGTAAACAAAATAATTGTTATGTTAAATTAGTACATACAAAATAAAAATAAAACAGGAAATATTATGAACAATGTTTTTAAAAATTAAAAATAAATAAATTATCATCAATTCAATTCTTCTCCCTTTAATTATTTGAGACTTTTTCTAATAAAGTTATCCATGGCCAAACGTACCACTTAGATTTACTAAAAGTGCTAATAAATTAGTCCATGACTAAATCGATTTTTACCAAGTATTAATCAATTTTCTATTAATATATATTATTTAAAAAAAAAGAATTTGATTTAGCGGGGAATCATATAAATAGAGGGAATGTACTTTTCGATTATAAATTTTGAGGGATTTTTGAATTTTTTTATTGGATAACTAATAGCGAGAAAAGTATGTCGAGAAATGGATTTATTTCTCACTATAGAGTATTGAGAATTTCGCATATTTTTTTGAGACTATTAGCTACGAGAACATGATAAAGTTCCTCACAAAAGAATTTTGAATTTCTTTTTTCAAACTGTTAGCGAGGAGAACATATGGTGAAGTTCCTCACTAAAAAATATTTGATATTTCGAATTTAATATTAGCGAGGAAAACATTATGAAGTTTCTCACAAAAAATTATTTGTAATTTCGAATTTCTTCTTTTGAACTATTAGCGAGGAAAACGTGGCGAGGAAAAAAATATTTTCTAGCTAATTATCTTAAATTTGGATTTCCTCGCTAAAACATTTTTTTAGCGAGAAATTTTAAAATGATTTCCTCGCTAAAGACCATTTTTCCTGTAGTGAAACCAAAAAAAAATCGTGCATATTATTTTCTGTAATAATGCATATTATTTTGTGGAACAATGCGTAATTTTATCTTAAAACATACATAAAATCATAAATCATAAAAAAATGAAAGCTTAATGAATCTGGAATTTAAAAAAAAAAACAAAACAAAATGATAGAAATTAATCTAAAAAATAAAACTAATCAATCTAGAATTTAATATATAATTTTTAATTGTTGTAGAAACGGTTTTGTATAAATGAGTAGGAGAGAAATAAATTAGATGTTTCAATTTTACCAAAAAGCCCTTTGTGCAAATTATTAACCTTAAAGTTGCAAAACAGTTACTTTAATGAAACTAAAATCTGGAGCGTCAATAATCTCAATCCAACGGATGTGAAATGTTCCTAGCTCTCATTCTAAGAGTGTTCTTATATGATCTCCCTTCTCTCTATATGTAGCTATATATATATATATATATATATATATATATATATATATATATATTGTGTAATTATGAACCAATACGAATAATTGATTAATAAAAAGATGTAGATGAATGAGATTATTAAAAACACGTTGATGATTTTTTAAACATCTGTAGCTTTAAAATAAAAAAATATTGCAGAAACATGTTATAAATTAAGGACAATTTTTTTTTTATAATTTTTTTTTATGAATGACTATACACTTTTACGATGCTTTTTTTTTTAACCCATTTCTAGATTATATATAATTGAGAAAAAGTTCATTTATATTTTCTATATATCAAGCTTTAATTTGTATTTCTTCCGTCCTATTTAAAATGATGCATTTTCTTTATCAGGACATCCTATTTATAATAACGTGTTTGTAAAAATGGCAAAGAATGTGTGAACTACATTTAACTACTAAAATTAAAAAGTCAAGCAATCTATACCACATAATGTTACTTTCTTAATTTTTGTTCCAAAAAGAAATGTATGACTTTAGAGAGCATTATTTTAAAGCTAAGTTATTCATTAGTTACATTTGTTTAAATACTTCCAAGTTCTAATAACTGCAGTATCGATACTTTATATGGATTGCGTCGTTTCTCCATTCTTGCAGAGGCGGAACCAGAGGGGGGTCAGGTGGGTCGATCGACCCCCCGGCCGCCATGACTTTGCTCGAGTAGGGTATAGAATTCGTGTTACTATATATGAATTTCAGTGGTAATTCAAACTAACTGTGCGTTGTAGCTTAGTTGGCTAGTGGCTCTGTTCGTAAATGGAGAGGTCAGGGATTTGATTCTCCCTGCTTGCTGGATCTTGTAGTATTTTTTTCCTCTTTTATCTCTTTAGTTTAATTACAACTATAATTAATTTCTTTATTTCATTATTTTAATCACAATTTTTTCCTATACTTCCTTTCAAGCTTATTATTAGTTATTATTGTATTTTTTCCTCTTTTATATTTCTCTTTAGTTTAATTACAACTATAATTAATTTCTTTATTTCATTATTTTAATCACAATTTTTTCTTATACTTCTTTTCAAGCTTATTTTAGTTATTATTGTATCGATCTATCACATTTATAAGTACATTTTTCTCTCTTTTTTTTAATACTTAAATAAATACCTATCTCAATATAACAAATACAACAAATAACTTTGGCTTGATACTCTTTTATATTTCTCTTTAGTTTAATTACAACTATAATTAATTCCTTTATTTCATTATTTTAACCACAATTTTTTCCTATACTTCCTTTCAAGCTTATTATTAGTTATTATTGTATCGATCTATCACATGTTATAAGTACATTTTTCTCTCTTTTTTTAATACTTAAATAAATACCTTTCTCAATATAACAAATACAACAAATAACTTTGGCTTGATAGAGTTAGCATACATATCTTTTATAATGTGTTTGTATTCAAAGCATTTAAAACTATATTTAGTAACCCTCGATTTTTTCTCTGCCTTTGGCCAACCCTCGATTTTTTCTCTACTTTCGGCCACCGTTGTTCCTCTACTTCGACCCCCCGATCTGAAAGTTCTGGTTCCGCCACTGCATTCTTGTACATAGCAGCAGTCTTTGTTCTCTCCCTTTAACAAATTTATTACATATGTTTTATACGTAGGAAATGGACTATATGAGAAAAAGTCTCAACTAAGAATGTTAAAATCATTATTTAGATATTATTTTTGCTGAAAATGATGAATAATGGTAAATATAAATTATAAATACAAAATGGTAAAAACTCATGTGGATCGACTCCATGTGAGATCGAATCGGTCTTGAATCGAATCCAAAAATTTACTTGGATCTTCTTGTGTTAATTTGGATCTAAAATCCACCCAAGATCCATATCATGTCTCCTCTCTTCTCTATTTTCATCTCCTCCTCCTCCATCGTCGCCGCCCCAAATTCGATATGGTTTAGAAAATGCTGCCGTTCTAGAGGAACATTTGCATTTTCCAAACCCTACGAAACAAGAGTGTTTCGAAGGAACGCGAACCTTTCTAAACTAGAGTGAATTGTAGGGTTTAGTGCCGAACATAGTATAAATTGATTTCAAATTGTGTATGAATTGGGTTGCTAGATCTCACATGGTGTCATCTCCATGTGAGACTCTCTCTTACAAAATTAACCTTATTAATCATTTTCATTAAAAATAATACATAAAAAAGTATTTAACATTAACCATAGATTATAAAAAATGAAGGGTGTAGATGAGTTCATATTACCTTAACTAAGACTCTAGTACTCATATTATATATTTCCTATAAATATATAGGAGGGAACGTAATTAAGGATAGATAAAATGTTGGAAATTCAGGATATCGCGCTACCGTATAGGAAAAACCCCCCAACATACTAATCATGTATACCGATTAGTAACAAAAGACTCGGCATAACGGTATGTTCGTAAAAGTTGGATAAACTAAAGATTCGGTATAATGGTATGTCGGTATACCGTGAAAGTACGACTGACCGAATTTTGGTATAGTTTACCAAAACGACGTGTATCAAGGTGTGTTGTAAGAGCTTATTTTATTCACTTATCTGTTTTTTTTTGTTTTTTGACCGCATATGCAGTTTTTTAGTGTTTGTAACTTGCTTTCTGCGTTAACTTATCTGAAGTTAAGCAGGTATTGAGATACTCCCTCCATTCCACTCCATTAGTCCACTTTCTTTTTAGCACGGAGATTAAGAAAGTTGTTTGTTGTGTGTAAAATAGATAAAGTAGTGGGGTCCACTTGAATATATTAGAGTATTATTTTAAGTTTTAAAGGGAAAGTGGACTAATGGAGTGGAACGACCCAAAAAGAAAAAGTGGACTAATGGAGTGGAACGGATGGAGTATTTTTATCCTTAAAGCACCATGATTTCCGAAAGCATAAACCCAGTAATTATTTTCAACTTTAAACAAAAACAAATAAAAAATGCTTATGACGAGCATTTGCAAATGCACCGCCAGTATATGATATGTTATATGCTGATGTTCCGTTATGCTGAATAGTTCAATTAATATCGATATAATATTATTCATACCTCAAATTTCGTAATAGATATGGCAAAATAAATTCGGTTTACCTTATGGATCCACCCCTAAAGGTAATTATTCATATTGTGTCATTATGGCCATGTGATTCTGCGGAATTTTGTCCAAGAGCACACCTCCCCCATGGCTTGCTGCTAAATTAACTTTCCTAAAAGAAGTTCATGTTGTGATTTTATTATGTTTATTCATATAATATCTTTGCTAAATTAACTGAAAATTTTACACCATGATCATTTAGGTAGCAAAACTCTGCACAAGAAAATAATACTCGATTCATAAGACTTTTGCCACATTAAATTTATAAAAAAAAATTGATACCAACTACTCTAACTACAGATTTCAAGTAAAAGTAGTTTGAATTTACATAAAATAAAATTAAAAACCTGCAACTTAATGGGGAGGACGGCTAATAACATGGGTGGGTCAAGATTACCAATGTATTTACGACAAAGAATGGTACACATTTTTTTTTTTTTGGACAAATGTCACAAGGACAAGAGGAGGCCTAGTTGGCATATTCATCGAGAGATTAAAATCAAGAAAAAGGGATAATCATGGAGAAAAGAAAAGAAAATTGGAATGGCAGCTGTTTCAAGAAGGCCTATTTTAATTTAGTGTTAGACACTTAACACTAGGAGATGACAAATTTGTTTATAGGGTGGAAGAAGCCCATTACGAGACACGGGAACACCACCCACGTTCTCCTCATATATTACCCCTTTTCAATCATATTAAATATACATACGCTCGAATGCATTGAAGTTAAATGCTATATATTCGAGTCATGCATTAAGGTTATTATATAGCGAAGAAAATAGAAAAATAGTTAGATGAAACTTATTCCTTGCTGAAAGAACTAACAATTAATCTAGTCCCTAGATTAGATTAGGAGAAGATTTATGGTCTAATCTAAACAATTCTATGAACTATATATAAATTGGAGGGATCAAATGAGAACGAGGGGTAAGAACCAATTTTGATCCAATGTGTTTTACAATCAACAATTATTATTAAACATCTATTTTAGTGAATGAAGATTATGATGATGTAGGTTCCCATGGGATGACGTAGCGGTGAAGGTGGGTGGCCCGGGATCGATAGGTCATGGGTTCAAATCCCACTGGAAATGTTATGTATGTGTCTGTCACCCTGCCACATTAAGGGTGTGTGTTGCGTACCAATCAAAGGTAGCGGTTGTGGGTGTGTGTTGTGTACCTATCAAAGGTATCGGATGTGGGTCGTTCCTCGTCATAAAAAATTACTAAAAAAAAAGATGTGGGTGTGTGTTGCGTACCTATCAAAGGTAGCGGCTGTCAAAGGTAGTGAAAATGTAGCGGCTATGAGTTCCTCGTCATAAAAAATACTAAGAAACAAAATGACTTCTTTTTTGAAGAGTAAAGAGGGAAGAAAAAAAAAAGGGTCCGGTCTTCCTTAGTATCCGTCTATAAAGATAGTAAGAGCCCATTCCCATTGATTGAAATAGAGAATTTCGGAAGAATTTTAGGTTGGAATAAATTTCCAAAAAAAAAGATTATGATGATGTTTGTGGTTTAGATTGTTTATATTTCTTAGACAAGTCTTGTTCTCGCCAAAACCACAATATGTATATATATTAAAATTACTAATCGATAATATTCCTTCGGTCCATGGAGAGGGTCAATAAATAACCGCAGCAACCATAGTGTTAAGCCCTCCATTCTTCGAGTTTGCATCCAACCCGCCTTTCAAGTTGCCGGTCACCAATAATAGCATACAAACTCTAATTCCGCGACCATGGTACGCCGTTCGATCTTAATTCTCTAATTAAACCACCATTTCTATTGTATAATTTGATCTGAATTGCATATACTATACTATTAGGGAGGTGGGAAGCCTGCATGGTTGGAAGCCCTCTACTTGCAGAAATTCTTCTCCCCGTGTTCAATCCACGACGCCGCCAAGAAGAATGAGAAGAATATTTGCTGTTTGGATTGCTGCACCAGCATCTGCCCTCACTGCGTCTTCTCCCATCGTTCCCACCGCCTTCTACAGATTCGTCGTTACGTCTATCACGAGGTCGTTCGGTTGGAGGATCTCGAGAGACTTATGGACTGCTCAAACATCCAGGTACTTGAAACAAATCCTGTTCTTTAGCTTGAGAGACGAGAATTTTGATTTTCTTTTTTATTTTATAATTGATGATAATTTTGTGTGTAATTATGCGGGTGCAGGCGTATACGATCAACGCTTCAAAAGTTTTGTTCATCAAGAAGAGACCTCAGAATAGGCAGTTCAAAGGGTCTGGAAACTTCTGCTCATCTTGTGATAGGACCCTCCAAGATCCTTTCACCCATTGCTCTCTTGGTTGTAAGGTGACAAATTTAATTCTTTTTCTTAGAAATAAAATTTGTATGATGATGAATCTGCCAGATTTGATTACTGAATTTTGAGTTGAGTTTCCATAATTAGCATAATTCAGCTTTTGTTAATTTTTTTTAAAATAAAATGTAAATCTATTGTAAGTTAGAGGAATGGGAGGGATTGAATTCGGGACTATAGGAGTAAAGAATGTGAACTAGTGGCATACTTGTTTCAATCCAAGTGATGATGGAATTGAATTCTAATTGATCAGATTTTATCTAGATTTTTAGAAATAAATGTACTTAATTATGTGGTTTTAAAGTTGAATTGCATATTTCTTATCATAATTAAATCTGCACGGTAAGTGTTATTCACAATTAAAGTACTGCATTTTTAGTTCAATTTCCATAATTAGCATGATTCAGCATATGTTAATTGTTAATTTGAAAGTAGCATTATCTGAATTTTGGAAAGATCTGGCAATTTTTAATTAATTGTGCAATAATAGTATTAATGTAGCTAATTCGGAAATCCCCAGTTGTCATTATTATAGAGGTAGCTATAGGATGCTATTGAAACTAGGGTTTTGACCGCCGTAATCATGAACTCCCAATGCCAACATACATTTGACTAGCTAATATAACCGTACGTGTCTTAATTCTTAAATGCCTAGAAATCTTCCCAATAAATTTGTTTACCTAATTATGTCTTTTGACTATAGTACAATATCTTTGATATGATTTACTAATTAGGTCGACTTTGTGCTCAAACACTACAACGACCTATCTCCATTCTTGAGAGTATGCAAGACTCTTCAACTTGGTCCGGACTTCTTCATTCCTCAAGACTTGGGTGATGATGATACGACGAACGAGACACCTCGATCGACCATAGTAGACAGCAGCGACGAGCCCATGAGCTCGTCCTCAGGCTCGTCCGGGTCCAACAATATGAGCTTCTCGTGCACCGAGTTCATAAGGAAGAAGAGGAGCGAGCTCTACGTTTGTGGGAGATTGGCTAATAAGATCAATGAAGAGGAGATGGCCACTAACGTTAGTAGAAGGAAAAGAGTTCCACATAGATCACCTTTGTGTTAGAAAAACTAACATAAAATTTGTAGGGGGTGGGTGGAGGGGGTGTGCAACATTAAAAGAATGAGATTGAGTTTCTTGGGACATTTTGGGTTAATTATTAATTAAAACTATTTGTCGGGGTGGTTTGTCTTAATGGCATCACGTGCTTCCCAGTCCCCAAGTTAGGGTTTGTACATTGTTTTGATTTAATTTTTCGAAATAACATTTTAGTAAGGTGGTCATAAAGAGGCAGTTTGGTGATTCTATGTAAGGTGTGTTGTCTCAAGACTCGGACTTCTAGAAAAGAATCAGACATATATATAAGTGAAGGAATAAAATAGGTATGGACATTATTATATTCTCCCACTTGTTTCTATTTTATGAATTATTGTTACTGTTTACGTATTTAATGTAATGTGGGCTCGTGTTTTTTATGTAATGCTTAATTTCCATTTAGTATATTGCACACATATTTTTTGGGAATTAATTGGACGGGAATTAATAATGTAAAATTACATAAATGATCTCCAAAGTACGAACTTTGTCAAATTGGTCCCCAATTTAATACTCTCGATCAAATTAGTTCCCAAAAGATTAAAATTTGGCCAAATTAATCATTCCGTCAATTTTTCTGGTAATCACCCGTTAGTCATCAAAAATCTTACAAAAATATTAAAATATAACAAAGATAGTTTCTGAGTATAATTCTCAATTTCTTACTCCAAATTTTCACTAGGGTCCAATTCGTCCAAATCATCTAAAAATCATTTACTAGTATTTTAGAAAATGATCTCAGAACTCGGATAAACAATCATCAAAATGCGAGCTTAGAGCTCTGTATTCTATTAGTGTTTTACTAGTTCATCACAACATCAAAATACACAAATAAATACATCAAAATGATGTAAACTTCAAATTAATGAATCAGAATAGAGACGTAATAACATAACCTAACGCAAATACTGCAAATAAAAGTAACAAATAATTGAAATAACAATAACAATAACAATAATAATAGTTGAAACATAAAAGGTGGATAACTGGATAAAGATTTTGATCTAGTGTTGTCATTTAAACCTCATTTAATTTTTTCTGTTTAAATTTTTCTGTATAAAGATTTTGATCTCCATCTTCAAGGTCTCAAAATTGCGCCTCATTTAAATGAACACTCATCATTGTTGAGTATAGAACCTGAAGGTTCTGGATATCCGGTCATAATATTTTTGGTTCATTCTTTATAAAGAAATTGGATTCTATACCACATTGGAGAATTAATGAAGATCATCATTAATTTTACCTTGTTTAATATGTCCATGTAAGATTTAGTCTTTGGGCCTAGAAACATATCCCAGAGGTCCAAATGATAGTAGGGCTATCTTTCGTTTATAAATAACCTATATCCGAAAATCATTGTGCATAATTCTGGCTTAGTGGTGCACCCAGACGTAGTAGAAAGATGAACTAGATAAATAATTCTTGTGTTCTAGCTTTTCCTGCTTTCGTATCTCGTTATTTATTCCGCATTTTGTTCTACAATTGGTATCGAAGGGAGAAGATACGATGGCCGACGGAAAAGTACCTGTACATAAGTTCGATGGATCATATATTATGGAGATGTTCGATGGAACAAAATATGGATTCTGAAGGATGCATATCGAGGGCGAATTTTATCTAGCAGAGTGTAAAACTGAAATATAAAACTAAATCGGTCTCTTAAATTCGAACACAAGCATAAACTATTTTAATGTTTATGCCGTTTTTTTTGTAGTGCTTGATGATGATATAAAGTTTTTTTTTTTTTTTTAACTTTCGTTATATTAGAATCATCACTACCTTAAGGATGCAGAAACCTTTAAAAGTTCCCTAGTGAGATTTGGAAAGGGATTGATAAAATTGCAAACGTGGATTGAGCTGTATTTTCAAAGCTCTTTTGGCTAATTTTCATTTGGTGATGTCCTTTCGTTTACAGGATACCTTCTTCCTCAAAAGAGAATTAGCAGTTATATTTCTAATTGGGTGGGTCATTCTCAATCAGGATTGTAGCAATTCAGTGGAGGGTTAACGTAACAACTTTTAGGCTAAAATTTCACATATGTTGCTCAAATCTCAAATAATTTCCCTTTTTTTTAATATATGTGTAAATGTTGTGTATTAAAGCCATGTAAATATGTACAAAGTACACACGAGCATACCCGCAGTCAATACAATCTCAATTCGATTTGAAAGATGGATCATCCAAGGGGAACAAAGAATATAACACTGTGTATATATTCCGTTTGATCTTCAATATAATCTTCTTGACTTCAAAAGGATAATTGTCAAAGACATGTCCCTTCCTTGCCTTCCAAACGTGGTTGACAATAGCCACCACAACAAACCTTTTTGCTTGTTGAGCCACTGTCGAGCCACATTTTTCTCAATCAGACCACTTGATGGTGCTTTGAATGGATGTAAGGGATCATGTGAGTCAACCGGTCCTTAACTTTGCTCCAAACTTGTCTTGTGCCCTAACAATAAAAAATCAGATATGCATTAGATTTGTCACAATTGGAACAAACAGGGCTCGTATGAATTATGTTAAGATATGAAAGTGTATCAAGAGAGGCAAGTCTCCCTCAGAAGGCCATCCATGTCGAAAAGACATTTTAGGCGGAATATATGGCTTCCAAATGAATTTTTGCTAGAACTTCGTCTCCCCTTTTAGGCGAAACCAATTTTATGTTGCAGTCATGCCCTTCGAAATGTACCACTCTTGGAGGAGCTGAGACAAATCCAACTCGAATATGTACTCCATGATGCGTACGATCTTGAAGAGCCGCGAGTTTAGCGATTAAGGTGGATGATCCCTTTTTCAGGCTCCATTGCTAAATAGACCATCCCTTAATTAATGTACTCTCCATTACCCACTGAATACAACATGAATTTGCCTTTTCATGAATATTATAAAGTACTTTTGATAACAAGGTAGCATTCCATGATCCCAAGTCACGGATGCCAAGTCCACCTTCGTCCTTAATTAGGCTTGCAACAGACCTTTCATGAAATTGGGGAGGCATTGGATCCCCACAAAAATTTCCTAGCAATAGTATTTATCTGATCAATCTCATTGCTAGGCATCGCGAAGATTTGTAGCCAATAGCACTCAATTGCCTGTAAAACATATTGTATTAGTTGCGAACGTCCAACATAAGATAAGGTCTTCAAAGACCTTTTTTTTTTTTTTTTGTAAAGGACACTACGTTATAAATTAGTGGCACATAATTTGTTATATTTAGCTTCTTGGAAGAAAGTGGCCCTCCAAGGTATCTTTTGGGCAGAACACAAAGGGGAAAACTAAGTATGTCTAGCAGCCATCCCTTCTCAACATCATCTTTCTGTTAGAAAATGAGCTCTGATACCACTTGTTAGAAAATGGGAAGGTTGTTAGAAAATGGAAGGTTGTTTAGTGTTTGGAATGTGGAAGGGTCTTTTAGTTTAGAAGGTATTTTGGGATTTGGAATGTTGGAAGGTCTCTAGTGTAGAGGGGTTTTGGGATGGAGCACTTCTCTCCAAAATCTAAGAGGCTTTATTAGATGGAATGTTTTGGTTGTGTTGGTTGTTGTTACAAATGGTAGCTCTCTTGAGCTATTTATAGGTGTGGGAGGATCTTTCTAGATCCTCTCTTTTTCTTCTATATTCTAGAGTATTCTATTATAATATCTATACAACCTTTTCTAGATATTTCTCAGGATTATTCTAGTAAGTACATGATGATCTAGTCTTGACCCTTCTAGGATTTTCTTGTAGTTTCTTCGGTATTCTAGAAGTTTCTTCGATATTCTAGAAGTTTCTAGATAATGCATCACTTCTCAATACTCCTCCTTGATGCATTTATCGATGACTCCAAGCCTGCTTCTTAGAAATTGGAATCGATCTCTTGGTAGTGCCTTGGTGAAGATATCCGCTAGTTGTTCCTCTGTCGGACAATACTTCATCTCGATATGGCCCTTAGCTTGGACGTCTCTGATAAAGTGATACTTGATATCAATATGCTTTGTGCGATTGTGCTGAACTGGATTTTTAGTCATTTCTTTAATCCAGACAGCCTTTTTGGATGCCTCTGCATAGTTATGTGGCTCTAAGGCACAAAAGTTGCATGTTTCATAGACGTCAGTATTTGCATATATATCTTGTAAAGATCGGTACCTTAGTGGTGGACTTTCTGGTGGGGAGTCCACTTCGTTGTGTGCCTCTTCTTCTTCTTCTTCTTGTTCTGTAGCCACCTCAAGTTGTGTTGTTGCTGTCTTCTTTAGTGTGTTTTCCGTCTCCCAGTTCCAAGTAGCTTCCTCATCGAACTCCACGTCTCGACTTGTGATGAGCTTCTTGGTCTCGAGATTGTAGATTCTATAGCCCTTTGATTTAGAGCTATATCCAAGGAAGATTCCCTTTTGTTTCTTGTCCTCCAGCTTATGTCTTTTTACTGAGGGGACGTGGATGTAACAAATACTTCCAAAGATCCTCAAATGTTTAGCTGAAGGCTTCTGACCGGACCAAGCTTCAATTGGCGTCTTATTGAGGACGGCTTTGGTCGGACACCTGTTTAGTAAGTAGACTGAGGTATAGACGGCCTCCGCCCAGAATTGCTTTGGCAATCCTTTCTCAGCTAGAATGGACCTCGCCATCTCCATCACAGTCCGATTCTTTCTCTCTGACACTCCATTTTGTTGTGGAGTGTAGGCCACCGTTAGTTGGTGTTCTACGCCTTCATCTTCACAAAATTTGTCAAATTCTTTAGAGTTGTACTCCGTACCTCGATCACTTCTTAACTTCTTAATTTTGTGATTACTTTGTTTTTCTACGAAGTTCTTGAACTTCTTGAAAATTCCAAAAACTTCTGATTTTTCTCGGAAGAAATATACCCAAGTCATTCTTGTGTAGTCATCAATGAAGAGTATGAAGTACCTGTTATTACTAAGTGAAGGCGTCCGCATGGGTCCACATACGTCCGTGTGGACAAGCTCTAGAATCTCCTTAGCCCGCCATGTTTTCTCTTTTGGAAATGGTTGCCGATGTTGCTTCCCGGACATGCATCCTTCACAAACACTTTCTTTTTCATTTATGAGCGGCAGGTCTCTCATCATCTCCTTTTGATGGAGTAACCTTAAGGCATTGAGATTATAGTGTCCAAATCTTCGATGCCATAGGCTAGTATCATCGAGCTGAGCCACCATCGCCTTTTGTGGGTATCGCCAATAAATGGGAAAATTCCTATTTTTTCCCATCTTGATGCTCGCAATTTCTTGATTATTTTTCTTGTCATATATTTGACATGATTTATTTTCAAAGTGTAGAGCATAACCATTTTCCATCATTTGGCCTACACTTAGCAGATTTTGTGATAGACTTGGTACGAGAAGAACATCTTTAATAAATCGCGTACCTTTCTTAGTTTCGACGGCAATGGTTCCTTTCCCTTTCGTCTCCACTAGCTTGCCGTCTCCCATCTTGACCTTTCTCTTGATAGAGGTGTCTAGATTGCAGAAAATATCACCGTTGAAGGTCATGTGATTGCTGCACCCACTATCAATGTACCATTCTTCTTTATCTGTCTCTGTTGCAGAATGGCATGTGTAGAATAGATGCTCATCCTCCTTTAGATTTTCGGAGTAGTTGGCCTCATAGTTCTTCTTTAATCGGCAATACTTTTCAACGTGGCCAAACTTCTTGCAATTTCGGCATTGTGGCTTTCCTCGATGATAGCAAATCCTTCTCCAAATGATTTGTCTTCTTGCATGTTCCACATGGTGGATATTTTCCCTTGTTCTCCTCCATGTTTGAGCTTCTTTCTCCTTTCGGATGTCCGCCGAATTTCGACTTATTTCCTTTAACATTGAGCTTTGATTGAAAGGCACTCTCAAGCGAGTTTTCATGTCGCCTGCTCAATCTTTGCTCGTGTGCTTCTAGAGAACCCATCAACTCCGCGGTAGAAAATGCTGATAAATCTTTTGTTTCTTCGATAGCGGCTACTATGGGATCATACTTCTCCGTGAGGCTAATTAGAACCTTCTGGATGATTCTTTCGTCGGAGATCTTGTCACCATAAGATCTCATTTGATTGACTATTTCCATAATTCTTGAGAAATAGTCTTTTACAAACTACCGAATCTTTCATTTTTAAATTTTCTAATTCCCTCCTTAGACCTTGTAGCTTTATAGTTCGGACTTTAGAATTACCCTTAAACTCCTCCTTAAGGATATCCCATGCTTCTTTTGCACTAGTAGCATTAATAATTCTTGGAAAAATAGTGTCGCTAACGGATTGTTGGAGAAGATAAAGAGCTTTAGCATTGAGTTGCTTGAGTTTCTTGCTTACCTCAGAGGTAGATGCATCATCATCTTTATCTTCTTCCGGCATGGTGATCCCTTCTTCTACTACATCCCAAAGATCATGAGATTGTAGGCAAGTTCTCATCCGGACACTCCAGTGGTCGTAGTTTTCGCCATTGAATATAGGAGTTGTAAGAGATGAGCTTGATAACGCCATGTCGCCCGTTTATGACCGAACGAGGCTCTGATACCACTTGTTAGAAAATGAGCTCTGATACCACTTGTTAGAAAATGGGAAGGTTGTTAGAAAATGGAAGGTTGTTTAGTGTTTGGAATGTGGAAGGGTCTTTTAGTTTAGAAGGTATTTTGGGATTTGGAATGTTGGAAGGTCTCTAGTGTAGAGGGGTTTTGGGATGGAGCACTTCTCTCCAAAATCTAAGAGGCTTTATTAGATGGAATGTTTTGGTTGTGTTGGTTGTTGTTACAAATGGTAGCTCTCTTGAGCTATTTATAGGTGTGGGAGGATCTTTCTAGATCCTCTCTTTTTCTTCTATATTCTAGAGTATTCTATTATAATATCTATACAACCTTTTCTAGATATTTCTTAGGATTATTCTAGTAAGTACATGATGATCTAGTCTTGACCCTTCTAGGATTTTCTTGTAGTTTCTTCGGTATTCTAGAAGTTTCTTCGATATTCTAGAAGTTTCTAGATAATGCATCACTTCTCAATACTTTCACACCCGCCACAAATAGGTGTGATTTCCCACAGTTGATGTCCAAACCCGATCATGCTGAAAATTCCTCCAAAACTCGAGCAAAAACTTCCAGTGTGAGCACATCTCCACGACCGTACAACATCAAATCATCCGCAAACATGAGACGAGTAACCGTATTTTCTTCACACTTGGAATGGAAGTTGTAATCTGAATTTGTTGTAATCAAAATAACCATTTGTTCCACCATTGACCACTATCGAGTAAGTAGGAGTAGTTACACAAGTCATAATCCACCCAATGAATGTGGAGTAGTTAAGCTCCTCCAAGAGTTGTAGGAAGCTCCATGAGACTGTATCATACGCCTTCCGGAGATCTATCTTGACAGTGCATCTAGGTGCTTATTTGCTCCTTTCACAGCTTCTCATTAGCTCTTGGGCAAGGAAGATATATTGTCCAAGATGCTTCTGCCCTTTATGAAGGCATATTGTGCTAGATCGATAATGGTTGAGAGCACCTCCGTTAGACGATTTGATAGTATTTTTGTGATGATCTTATAGACCACATTGTAGCAAGCAATTGGCCTATAGTAGTTAACAGTTAGGTTGCTTTAGTCTTTGGAATTAAGGAGATAAAGGGAGCATTAAGCCGTTTGAGAGGCCTTCCATGGATAAAGAAGTCATCAACTGCTTCAATAAGTTCATCCTTAATTTTACTCCAATTCTCCTTAAAGAATGTCGCTGAATAGCAATCCCGACCTGGAGCCTTGTCATCTCTAATATCGAACAATGTGGTCCAAATTTCGTCCCGGTTCCACGGCTTTAATGATCTCCCACCCTTTTTCATTCAAAACCTTGGGTCCATTGCACATAATCTCCACATTTATGGATTGGGTGGTCCGATTCATACCAAGAGGATTCATGTAATACTCCACGAAATATTTTTCAATTTCTTTTTGTCATAAGTTGGGTCGCCATTGTTTCATAGGTGAAGTTTTTTTGCTCTTTCAAAATAAAATTCCTTTCCAGTCGAGGCAAAAAATATGGTTTTCTTTCGGCAGCTCTTCCTAAGTTCACGTAGTTCCATATTATCTGGATCTTTATCCAAGTTAAGCTGATCTTGATCAAGTCTATTAATTCCTTGCTGCCTTATCACGGATAGATATGTCACTAAATTCATTGATATTGAACTCCTTCAAATAGGCTTGGAACTTTTTTAGCACATAGAGCAAATCGAAGTAGTGGATCATCCTCCATCATTGATGCACAATGCTCATCCATTAATTTGCCGAAATCTGCATGTCTCAACCACATGTTAAAAAATTAAATGGGTTGGGTTTTGAGGCGATCTCACCAAATAAATATGCTATAGTGGGCAAGTGATCTGATATGATTCAGAATGTGAAAATTCTCCCCCACACATCAATTCTTGGTCAAACCAAGCATGGCTAGTCATCACCCTATCCAGCTTGGTAAATACATAATTGTTTGACCATGTATAGAAACAACCCGACGAAGGAACATTCTCCGAACTAAGGAAGACACATATATCCACGAAGTCCCAGCATTCTCGTTCTTGTGCAGTCACGATGCCTTTTCTTTCTTTCGAGTTGAGGATACAATTGAAGTCAACCATGATTAGGATGGGGACAACAAGAGGGACATTTGGGATTAAAGAATCCCAAAGTTTTCTAGGTGTGCCTGCAGAATAAAAACCAAACTCGATAAAATCACTGTCTTTCATGATAAAAATATTACTATCAAAACATGATTTATAACCATTCATAGTGTAGAGTTTTGAAGCATAAATGATGTTTCGTCTAAACTCAGACACATATAAAACATCTTTAAGTACTAAAACAGAATTATCAAAAGATAGATGTAAATCTTCAATGGCAATTGCAAGAACTCTCGATCCATTGCCCATGAAGACTACCACCTCGTCATCGCTCAACTGCCTTTTCTGCAAGAAACCTTGTAATGTGTAGCAAACATGATCAGTTGCCCCCGAATCCACTACCCATTCGTGGGTAGAAGAGGAAACTAGAACAGTCTCAGATACAAGAGCGACTCGCGCATCTATTTCTGTTTTTCCTTGACATCTAGATAATTATTCTTCGAGTGTCCTTTCTTACCATATTTGAAGAACATTCATTTCTCCTTTGGCATTCGCTTGCCGTTGGTAAAGACCATCGTCTTCTTACTCCCACTACTCTTCTTGAATTCATGATCCTTTCTTCTCTTTTTTTGTTTTCTACCTTTTGGATAATTCCTTGTGCTACTAGTGATGTTCAAGACTTGAGCACCCTCACCATTTCCTATAACCTCTTTGACCGCTACTAAAGAATTGAATAACTTGCTCAGAGTAATTTATATCTTAGACATAGCGGTCCTAAAACAGAAGTTCTTATAGGACCTTATCAGAGCATTTATTGGGAAGGTAAGATATTTATTCCACTCTATGAAATTAGTGAGACCCGTTAAGGGTTGGTTGGTAAGATCGGAAATAAGAGATGGAACAGACATATCTGAAAAATAAATAAAATTGCATTTAAAAAACCTATATTCGCACATAATTTGTAATTAACCATCATTGTAACCTTTTGATAAACCAATGATGTTAAATACTCGAATAGCCCTAAGGATCACACTCGTAAGCCACTTAGGTGGATGTTTACTTGTGTACCCCTAGACCAAGCTATATACCTAGCTCTTTAATTCTAATGCACGCCTAAGTTTTTAAGACGAATAAAATTAATAATCTGATTAATCTGAACCATGTAACTATTGTGGAATTAAAACGCGGGAAGGGACTTCTCAGGAAGTTGTACCGCGGTGACATCTAAGTTTTGACCATTAATTTAACCAAATTAACATCAAATTCTAAAAATTGGCATACTTACGAGAACCATACTGCATTTAATTTGACTTAATTGGTCATCCTATTTAATTATTATCTGCCAGACAACTCGTGTTCACTAGGCACGTAGGCTACTCAGGTGGACGTTTACAGCTTCGCTCCCACTACTCAATATTAATTAAATATTCTTTTGGAAAACTCATTTCATAAAACTCGTGGTTCAAAAAATATAAGTAAGTAACTCAGGTGGACGTTTACCTATATAATTTATTCAACTTTTGTATAGGGTCTAATTAAATGGAGATCCGATTAAATATTTAATTTCCAATTTAATTGAATCCAATTAAATATTTAATTTATTATTTTCTTAGTCTTTTCTTCAAAAGGTTCGTTTTGATATATAATAAACCACATAAATCCTAAAGCATGCAATTTCTAAGCGCACAAAATAAAACGTGATCGCTAAAAATTAAACATGTTAAAAACTAATTAAATCACATTTTCATGCTTTTCTAAGCGTAATTAAACATACAATTACATGTTAAAGCATAAAAATAAATCAATACGAAAATAGGAATCAAAATGTCGTTATCGGGCTTAAAAACACAGATAAAAAATTAAAATTCTATCTATTACAAAGCGCGATAGTACACAGCTCTTCGTAATCTTGAACCGAAAAATGAATATAGAAACTACATTGGGGATGCAGCACCACGTCACCGCCAAGTCATCTATTGTATCACCATCTGCATGCCACGTCAGCAAGATGGGGCTACACCTGTAAGGCTTCAATTTGCTGATAACTCGGTGAAGCCACCGATTGGGATCGTAGAAGATTTGTTGGTAAAGGTAGACAGGTTTATTGTGTCTATTGACTTTATTGTTCTTGATGCAGATGATACTTCTTAAGGGCTAAGTGAACATATTATCCTCCTAGGGAAGCCATTTATGGCAACTACTAAGACTTGTGTTAATGTACCATCACGAACTGTGAGGATGAGTCTTGGGGGAGGTTACAAAATTCAAAGCACTAGCTCCAACCACAATGGGAACTAATGACTCGAGTCCTGAAGTTCACTTTGTGGAGACTGTATCTACTGTAGTGAAGGATTCTGATGGTACGGATGGATTAGGAGTACATGCATTACTCGATGAGGAGTCAACTAATGTTGGTGTTCTGAAATTGGATGAATACGTTGAAGATCAAAGAGACATATTCCCGAAGACAACCATCTATGTCAGACGCACTAAAGTTGCTTGTGGGAATAGCACGTTGGGTAAAACACCTTATCATGGTCTTAAAGTTCTTTTATATGACGATGGTTCTAGAATTTTCCAGGATACCCAAGTTCTACATTCTCCGAACCTTTTCCTGTGGTAGATGTTTTGTCGAATGGTGTGGTGGAATTGATGAATCCACGAACCAAAAACTATTTCAAATTGAAGGATGTCTGCGGAGCATCAACGAAGGAGGCATTCAACAAGGTTGTAGTCGACCGCCCAAAGCTGTCAAGTTTCTAATCTGATTCACCAAAGTCGAGCCAACGACTCTAACCAACAGCGCTTCGTGAGAGGAAACCCATATTTGTGAGTTTTTCTTTGTTTTCTTAGTTAGATTTATTATTTTCCATAAAAAAAATGGAGGAAAATTTGACATATATACCTCACCTAGTGATTTTTAATGCACAAGAAGCTATATCAGAGCAGTAGGGGAGATCATGAGGGAGCCATCATGGAATTTGGTCCGTTCTGAGATGGGTAGCTACACAGACCAGGGAAGATTCGCTTACCCAATTTTCATTGTTTCATTCTATTTTTGTGCTAGGGACTAGCTCGTAGATAGGTTTGGGGGTGGGGGGATGTAGAATCTTGAACCCTACTGATTTGGTATGTAAAATTATGATTATGATGATTCTCTGTTTAGATATTTGAACTACTATGACTTATGTTATTTGATGATTATGCATTTCTTGCCTTAAAATTTTTCTTTGTTGAAGTATTATTGGATTGTATTTGAGCATGATAAAATCTTCGAACATGTATGATGTAAAAGTATGGTAGTCCAAAAGCCTTTGGTGAGAATTTGAGCCTATTGTGAACTGACGAAACTCTATGTCGGTTTTTGTTTCATGTGTAATACTCGCTTTAGGGAGAACGTTTAGAACTTGCTTTGAGTCTGCTTGAAGTTTATTGAACACTTTTCTTATATGATATTGATCTGATCTTAGGCATAATCTCTTTCTTTAGCTAGAGCCAAATATGTTTGCTACCTTGAAGATCAACCCAGTAAGCCCCTTTGAGCTTATATATCCTTTTATTCATGTACCCCTACTAAACTTGTCTAGCCAATCTAGCCTTAACTGAGGATCTAGTAGAGTTGTTAGTGCTGAGGGAGAGAAAAAACAAAAAAGGGGACTTGGTGAATGTTTGGTGATTAAGGGAGAAATTTTTGCTAAAAGAGAGATTTGTGTGAATTGATTTTGATTCTATCCAGCCTGGTACCGAACTTGATGACACCATATTATATTTAAATCTTTATCTAATTTTTGGTAGAGAGTTGGCAGGTAAACAATTGAATATAATCGGGGAGACTTGTGCATGTACTCCTAATTTTGATTGAAAAGGGTTCATTGATGACATATGTTAGAGTTGGAAGATGGAAAAAAAATGTAAATGAAAGAGGTGAAGAAAAAAAGAGAGAAAAATGGAAGAAAGCTGAAAATGGGAGTTTATATTGGAAGGAGTGAGAACTTGGGGTGACTTGATTAGTTTGAATATGAGTGATTCAATGGTGGTTGGTTTTAGAGGTTTATTTTGATATATCATCAGTTGGTTGTCTTACTAGATCCCTTGATTGTACGTACATTATGAGTCACTTTTCCTATTTATTCCCGACCTTTTTATTACATGCCTTAGCCCCATTATAACCAAAGAAAGACCTTTGTGATCTTTGTCATGAATTGTATTCATTATAAGTAGAATTAGACAATCTGCAAGCTTATATAGACGCTCTCCTAGAGTTGAGTTTGAGTGATAATTTTCCTCTTATAGACTTGAGTGTTTGAGTGATACAGATTTCCGGAGAGGAACTGCTATGCTTCTATGTTCTTTTTGTTTTGACGATGGCATTATGCTTAACTGATTTCCACTTGCTAATGATGTATTCTTCTAAAAAACTAAAATAGGTTTGAATTGCTATATTCCTCTTTCTGCTATTTAGTCATAGTCTTTCTTTTATCTTATCTCTTTACTTGAGAACAAGAAAAAGCTTAGATTTGAGAGGATTTCATGAGTGGTTTTTATACCATCTCATCGTGTTCTTTTTAAGTCTATTTCTATCATTTTTCATCTTCTTTTAGCTTTTATTTTGTTTGGAATCGTATACTTTTGATGGTTTATGGTTTTGTAGGTTAGCTTCGCATTTTGAGCATATTTGGAGGTATTTGGCACCTAAATGAAGAAAACCATGATCATTGATGAATTGAGGGCAAAGATGGAGTTTTTTGGATGAATGATGAAGAAGATTTGAAGTCTGATGTTGAAGAAACCGGATTTCGGAGGTCTTGAAACAAAGCAGTTGGGGAATCGCGTAGCAGACTAGTCTAACGATCTTAGAATCCGATCTCCACCGTCCAAAAGCTACTTCTATGTGTTGGGAACATTGTGGCAAAATTTTCATGACGATCCAATGGTTGAGAAATGTAATTTTCCCACAACTGGTCGGTTTAGGAAATTGATCTGTGCAAATTTTGTACCAGACCGCGGTTAGTGTTTACACGGAACAGCAGTCCCAAACTCTCTGTTCGCGAAATCACAATTTTTGCAGGCCTGAACCGCAGTCCAGTACAATCTGGGACCGCGGTCCAACTCTATGAAGGCCCAAGACGCGTTTTTTCGACCCGAAAACGTATATAAACCCTCCGCACTTCATTCTTACGCACCACACGCCATATTTTTTACATTTCCCACCTCCAGAGCAGAGAAACACCCAAAGTATCCCTTCATTGAAGATTCAAGGCGAAGATTGAAGATTACAACTGAAGAACCAAGTGCGAGGATCAATCTACGAGGTTCTAGGTTGTATAATTATATTTTAGTTTTGTCTAGGGTTTTTTATACTTCTTTTCCATGGATACTTCTTGCATCTTTTGTGATTTTTTTCCTACGAATATGAGTGGCTAAATTCACTTGTGTGGGGGTTTAGAATGACCTATGTTTTTATGGTGAATTGATTCGAACCCTAGTTTTTTACTGAATAAATTATTTTGTTTCTTAATTGTTGAGTCTGCTTTTGATTTCTCTATGATTCTTTAATGCGATTGGCTATCATCTTAGATAATTGTCGAAAATATTGGGAATAGGTAATACGGCGGATCATACCCGGTTATTTATTTAGCCCTGCAATTAAGAGTCTACATTGTCACAATTGGTTTAGAATCGTTTAGATGGTTCTTTAAATTCTTTTGTGTGATATGATCCTTATGTTCATGATATGGTCACTTGATTGACCCTTAGGATTATAAGTTAGAGATCTTCCACCATCATACGGAATCCCTAGAGCCTTAGTGGATGAACCAACAAAAGAAATTCATAAATGCTAGCTAGAGAATGAGAAAGAATTGATCATCTTAAGCATAGTGATTGTTAAGCTTCCGCACTCTTCATCAATCTTGAAACCACACCCATTAACCCACTCCGCTTTATTTTATTGCTCATTTACTTTCTTGCTATTTTAATTTCATAGTTTAATTAAACCAAACCCAGTTTAGGACCAAGTAGATAGTGAAATAATTATGATAATTAGAACCCAACTGAGTCCTTGTGATATCGATCTCGGGAGTTGCTAGATTAGGTACTATACCGATTCGTGGACTTGCGAGAATTATAATTTGTTCATCACCATCTACGACGAACAAGGTTCACCTAATGATGCGTCTTTTCAATCTAAAGATGTCGGAAAATACTGCGGTGGCGAACCATCTAAACGTATTCTCCATGATTAGAAAACAAGTGAGTGTTGTCGAGATCATCTTAGACAATGAGTTTCAAGCCCTAATTTTGCTGTCTTATTCACCAAAAAGTTGGAGTATCACAATTATTGTTGTAAGTGCATGGGCATGTCAGGAGAATTTGAAGTTTGGCGAGGTGAGGGATTTGATCATGAGCGAGGAAGTTCACTGGAAAGAGTCAGGCATCGTTTTAGGGTCAGCTCTGAACACGGATAATAGGGGCAGATTGAATTCAAAGTCGAAGTCAAATCGTGGTGGATCAAAATCCAAAGGAGGAAAGACAAAATCCAAGTCCAATAAGGATACGATCAAGTACTGGAATTGTGACGAGTATGGTCACTACAGGAACTAGTATGATGCACCGCAGAAGAAGGAAAAGAGGGACCAGAAAGAAAAAAAGTCTGCAAACACTGCTGCAAATGATATTGGAGATGTGATGGTCTTAACCGTGAGAAGTCTGGTGGAACAGTGGGTGTTAGATTCTGGAGCATCGTTCCAATGAAAGGTTACAGTGTTGGTGATTTGGACAGGTATACTTTGCAACTGACAAATCCTCAAAGACCGTAGGAAAAGGAGACGTTCTCATATCTACTTCAAGCGGATCTACCGTGAGGCTGAAAGGAGTCGAAAACATTCATGGTTTGAAGAGGAAACTGTTGTCAATTGGACACCTTGATGATGAAAAGTGTGAGATATATTTCGGCAATAGAAGGTGGAAGATTAAGAAAGGAGCTATGGTAGAAGCTCGTTGGTGGAAAGAAGGCACACTATTTATAACTGATAGTGTGAAAGGAAGCATTGATATTGCAGGTGTAGCAAACGATGTAAAATAGTGACACTCTTCACTTGGCCACATGAGCGAGAAGGGGAAGAAAGAGTTGTTTCTGAAAGTGAAGTTGTCTGGTCTCAGATCAGTAGATGTTGACCTATGCGTGAACTGAATATTTGGGAAGCAGACAAGGGTAAGTTTCTCAAAAGGCGATAGAACCACAAAGATAGAAAAGCTAGAGTTAGTATACAATTATCTATGGGGTCCGGCACACGTGAAATCTCTTGGAGGAGCAGACATGACTTTTATAGATGATTCCACTAGAAAGGTATGAGTTGATTTTCTTATAAGGGAATCTAATGTTTTTGACGCTATCAAAAAGTGGAGGGCTCTGTTGAGAATCAGGCAATGATGAAGTTGAAGTGTCTAACGTGTGATAATGGGGGAGAATATGAACTCCGTGAATTAATTCAATGACTATTATGCTGAGAATGGGGTTTGCATGGAGAAGACTGTGGCGAGAACTCCCCAATAGAATGGAGTAGTAGAATGAATGAACAGAACATTAAATGAGCGTGCAAGGTGCATGAGGTCGAAGAGTGGTTTGCCATAGATATTTTACGCGGATGCAGTCAACACCGATTCATTCCTTATCAATAGAGGTCCATCAATTCCGTTGGAGGACGGGTAAAGAAGTAAACCTATCTTACCTACGTATATTTGGATGTGTTTCTTATGTTCATATCGATGCTACTAGTAGAAGTAAGTTGGATGTCAAATCTATCAAGTGTACGTTTATTGGCTATGGAGGTGATGATTTTGGGTACAGTTTTTGGGATGAGCATACTAGAATGATTATTCGTGCTAGAATTGTATTCAATGAATAGATCATGCACAATGACAGATTGGGGACATCAGATTCTGAAAGTAGTGGCTCTCCAACAGTGGAGTTAGATATCTCTAACTCGGGTGGAAGCCTCAGTCATGACGAGGATGATGAGAGGGCTCATCAGCAATCAAATGATAAAGAATCAAGTGATGATGAGTCGTCTAGGCCATTGCCTATTATTCCATTGGAGAAGCCAACAAGTGAGTGAAGAGCACCATGTAGGTACTCACCTTCTAAGTATTATTTGCTATTTACTGACGGTGGTGAGCCTAAAAGCTATGCAGAAGCTATTAAGGTTGAAGATAGGTGCAAGTGGGAGATTGTTATGGATGATGAGATGGAGTCTCTCAAATCCAATGACACTTGTGATCTAGTGAAGCTCCCAAAGGGTATGAAGGCGTTATATTGCTAGTAGGTCTATCGGATCAAGTCTAAGGCAGATGGTAGCAGACACTACAATGCCAGATTGGTTGGGAAAGGGTTTGAGTAGTGACAGGATATTGATTACACTGATGTTTTTACTCTGGTTGTTAACCTTGATCATTATTCGTTTGGTGTTGAGTATCATATGGATGTAAAGACAATGTTCCTCCACGATGACTTGAAGGATGAGATTTACATGACACAACTGGAAGGATATGAGTCTTGAGGTAGAAAGACTCACGTGTGTAAGCTGAAGAAGAGCTTGTTTGGTTTGAAGCAAGCTCCAATGCAATAGGACAAGAAGTTTGATGGTTTCATACTTGAAATCAATTTTGTTAAATGTCATGCCGACCATTGTTGCTACCACATGAAGGTTGACCACAACTATTTTTTCTTCTTGTTATATGTTAATGATATGCTAATTGTAGGAGTAAGTGCAAAAGAGATGGGCAAGTTGAAGAAATCGTTCTCTGAACATTTCTCTATGAAGGATCTGGTGATCGTTGTTTTCACCAAATAAATCCTGCAAAATGGTATAACTTAAATCAATATAGCAAACAGGCATCGAACATAGGGAACGGAGATTTCAAACTTTAAATTCCTATTAATCCAAGGGTTGGTTAGCGACTACGCAAATTTTGAATTTTTTCTAAAACTAATGTAGGAAAAATAAATAACAAGAATAAATATCCAAATAAATCAAGCAAAGAAAACGGGACTAGCAAGATGATTCACACGCATACACAATCGATCATCGACACTAAAGATAAATTAATCCATTAAAATCAATTAGTTGTAGGACACCGTAATTAAACTTAACACATCCCATATTCCCCTTTAATTATTTGGTAATCGACATTGTGGGCATTGAAACGACTACTTCTCTAAACTAAATGCAACCTACGTTGGTGGGCAATCAATAGATTTAACACCTAATCAGCTTTAAGAACTAAGGGAACCCAATTTAGGAGTCTACTCGTATGGTGGGCATCTAATAGTCTCCTACCAAATTAATTCTATTGTTCTAAGAACAATCGTGCTACTTATTTAGCCTAATCCCACGAGAAACGATGGAAGTACTAAATTAGCTATGAATTAAACTAACTTAGGGTGATCAAGCCTAAATTAATTAATCCAATTAATTAACCAATATTAATTTGGAACCTAAGTGATTAATTATTAAAGTCTAAGTCTCACGAATTCGTTAAAGTGCGTGTTTCACATCTCGCCGGCCCTAAAGGAATTAGCTACGCATAAGGGCCCGACTGGGCAGGCAGACCATACTAATGGGCAGAACCCTAAACATGCTGAAAATTCAAAATTAAATACACGAAAAATAGGAACAAATTACGAACTAATTAAGAACACGATTATGAACGAAATTTAAACTGAAGGATTAGAAAAGTACCAATATGAGAAATCCTAAACATCCGAACAATACGAAATAGAAAACATCCAAATTAAACATCGAAAGTAAACATCGCGAAGTGTTTATTTTTCCAGAATTGCACCTAATGAACGTAGAAATCTGAAAATCCGAACGGTGTGAACTAAGGGTATCTGATCTCTCTCTCGGCGGTGATGATCTCTCGGCGGTCGGCGGCTTCTCTCTCTCTCGTGGCTGTTCTCTCTCTCGGACGGCGGCTTCTCTCGGCGGCATGCTGGCGGCGCTGGATCCTCGTGCTGGCAGCGGTCTGATGGTTAATAAAAGAATGATAATCTTGTCTCTCTCGCGGCGCTCTTATAAGGTTTCTTGGTGTTTCCTTCTAGAAGTTAGAATCTTATCCAAGTATGGAAAGATATTATAGGATATATTATATCCAAATCTTTTCATACTCCTTCTTTCCTTATCCGTCACTTTCCTTCTACGTAAATTTCGCCCAAATTCAGCCCTTTTAATCCTTAATTTCGTGCATGCCACCTCATCATCTTGTCACCGCCACATCAGCTCAGGAATCTGTAAAACAGCACAGAAATTCAATCCAACGGCCAAAGTGGCGCCAAAATAACAAAATTTGAATAGTACGAATTAAGGCTCATCAGGATCGTGGACAAGCAAAGCAGATTTTGGGCATGAGAATCGAGAGGGAAAAGGCGGCAAAAAAGTTGTATCTTTCACAAGCTTTGTATGTGAAGAAGGTCTTGGAAAGACTCAACGTGAAAGAGGCAAAGCAAAGTTCCTTTAGGCAATCACTTCATATTGTCGTAGAAGGAGTCGCCATGTAATGCAGATAGTACCGTATGCCTCAGCAATTGGTAGTACTATGTACGCAGTGTTGTGCACAATGCCAGATATTACCGGCGAGAGTAGTTAGCCTGTTCATGGGTGATCTAGGAAAGCAACATTGGGAAGCAGTGAAATGGATCTTGAGATAATTTAAAGGTACCGCATACAATATCTTGTGTCTTAGGGAAAGAATGTCGAGTTGGTGGGATATGTTGATGTAGACTTTGCATCAAATGATCTTATGAAAGAAAGAATACGCGGGTTACATATTTACATATTGTGTTACATCTATATCATGGGCTTCTAAGTTGCAGAAGGTTGTTGCCTTGTCTACCCAGAGAAGTTGAATACATATCGTTGACAAAGGCGAGTGAGGAGATGGTGTGGTTACAGAATTTCTTGAGCGAACTTGGAAAGGAGCATGAAAATGGCACTCTAAACTCTGATAGTCAAAGTGTTATCTTCTTAGCAAATAATCATGTGTTTCATTCAAGGACGAAACATATTGAGCAAAGTATCACTACATCCGTCAACTTTCGGAGGGCAAGATCTTGCAACTAGAGAAGATCCAAGGAAGTAAGAATCAGGGCCGGCCCTGGGCCTGTGCGGGCGGCCTGACCGCATAGGGCCCATAATTTTCGAGGGCCTCAATTTTTATTTTTATTTTTGCAAGGCCCAGTTTGTTTATTTTGTACTTAATAATTTTTGCCACACCTCTAATGTAATTGTGAGCTAGTCCAGATGATTTTGGTGTTTTGCATTAGTGGTTAAAAGGTTCGACTCCTCTTACAGAAATGCTATTTTTCTAAATCATTTATTAGTCTATTTATGAATCATGGCCCCCTAATTAATCTTTCTTTTATGAATAGTGAATTTTGCTTCTTTCTTCGGCTAATAATATAGTCATTTTAAAGTTTTTTTTATGAAAAGTGAGCATTTTTTTCCCTTTTCTTTAAATAAAAGTTGTCTTTATTTTTAATTTTATTAATTTATTTAGTAATCCTTCTTCTTCAAACATACTAGTTGATAATGTTCTTTTTGATTTAAGAGAGTTTTGTCGCTACTAATTGTTGACTTGATGTTATTTAAAATTGATGCTAATGAATTTCTTAGGATTATGTTAAGAATAATGAAATAATGAAAATGAGGAGTTCTAATTCCACTTAGTAAGTTTTTCTTTGCTATTTTATGCATATAACTAAAGAAAAATGTATATATATATATATATGTATGAGATTATGAAAGAAATGATAATATAAATGATTTTGAAAGCATAAAATGTTTGAAGAAAATCATTTCTATAATTAATACTATTTTCATCCCGTTAAAAGTGGTTTGTTTTCCTTTTTGGATCGTCTCACTAAAAGTTACTCATTATAAAAATAAAAATAAAATTGTGTCTGCTACATTTAACTACAAATAGTCAAACAATCTATATCATAAAATACTACTTTCTTGATTCTTGTAGCGAAAAGTTTTAACAGCTTTTAGCGAGATGGAGATATTATAAACTTTTAGGGCCCCGGTTTATTTTTCGCTCAGCGACTCTTTTTCTTCGGGACTAGCCCTGGTAAGAATCTAGCAGACATGTTGACTACGGTTGTGACCTTGGAGAATTGAAAGTTATCCATAGCCTCAATAGGCCTTTGTACTTGAAGAAGAAGGTGCGACGCTACCATGCAGTAATGTAGAAGAAGATGAAGAGTTAGGATTTCAAGGAAGTTAGTCTCTAGGTGGGAGATTGTTGAGTATAAAGCCTGAAGGTTCTCGACATCCAGCCATAATATTTATGGCTCAAATCATTTATAAGGAAATCGGGTATTATCCCACATTGGAGAATTAATGAAAATCATCATTAATTTTACATATAAATAGATATATTCTCTATTTGTTTAAGATGTACATCTAAGACTTAGCCTTTGGGTCTAAAAACATATTCAAGAGGCTCGAATGATAGTAGGGCTATTTTTCTTCTATAAATGGTCATGTTTTTCTTGTAAGCTATATTTGAAAATCATAATGCATAATTCAGGCTTGGTGGCGCTTTCAGATGTGGTCGAAAGACGAAACTGGTAAACAATTCTCGTGTTCGTTTCTTGCTTTCTTATCTTGTTATTTTTCCTATTTTGGTCTACATGATGACTTTATTTATAATCAAAGAGAATTAGTATTAGGTGCGAGATCAAAATGTTAAGAAAATAGGGTTCAGATATTTAAACATCTTTCTCATTTAAAAATTTTCTGAAGTAGAATTGGCGTTAAGTTGTATAAAAAAATAATCATAACCAAAACTAAATTAAAAAATGAAAATATAGAACGATAGTGTTTGATAAGGTGCCGCTCATAACAAGAGAATTTGAAAGTTTAATTCACCTAGACTTTTCGTTCTGGGGAACGGAGGCGGAGGAGGCGGTGATGGGAAGGGATAAAGAGCAGCAATTGCGTAGATGGGAAGACGACAGGACGGCAATGAAAAGAGCGGCCGGGAGAGGGCTGAAAGAGCAGACTACTTTCTTTATTAAATATTTGGGGTAAAAGAGATATTTTCATCTTAATTAATTCATTAAAAATTGGGTTAAAATATTTTGGATAAATTGATCCTCCAATTTGTATTCCGAAACTATGTTTATCATATTTTAATTTTATTTTTAAAATCTTATTAACTAACAGTCGACTCACATAAAAATTAACAGAATGACTAATTTGACGAAATTCTAATGTTTTGGGATCAATTTAGCCCAAAAGAACTAAATTGGGGACCAAACATTCATACTTTTGTTGACCATTTAGGCTAATTGCATATTTTTTAGTAACACATAATCATTTTAAAATACGCTAACTAGGCTCATATTGTTTTTATTTTTACTTTAATCACTTACGCACTTATTCCACGAAAATAATATAAACAATTAATCTAAAATGAAATCTATATTCCTAGATCACTAATGGGATTAACAATTATTTAGGTTATTCCTAGATCACTAATGGGATTAACAATTATTTAGGTTGTACATAGGATGCGATACAATACAGCACGAACGTTATTCTTTAAAAACTTAGGACGTGACACGACAATTAGACACGATATTTGGAGTGTCAATTAAATAAAATAATTTTATATTTTTTTTGTTAGAATTAAGTGCAAACGTTTACTAAAATGTATGATTAGATACCAAAATTGGAGTGTCACGCCGCATCGTATCGTGTCGGAGTTTCGATACATATCTGACACAATACGTGGATATTTTCAAGGTGTTCATGATTTTTAGAAAATCATACATATTTAATTTAACATATATTAGTCCGATTTATATTTTTTTTTCTTGATTATTTAGATCTCCTGATGGTTTGAAAAATTATTAGCTATAAGAGAAAGCCTAAACATTCAAAATCTAACCGTGTAGTGGAGATATATAAAGACGAGTTTATCCAACATCCTGCACGCATGTACCTGGGGGTAGTAAGGAAGTATGGATCGTGAGACAAGAAAATGATACTCATATTCATCCCGTTTGACTTATCTCATTTTCCTTTTCCGACTATCGCACTTGACTTGACCCATTTCCTGAAAAGGAAAATAATTGCAACACAAACTTTCATTTTTTTTTAAATTCACTCATCTACATAACCAACTACTCATTTTAATCTCGGTACTGAAAATAAATGAGACAAGTCAAATGGGACGGAGGAAGTATATCAAAAAAGCCATGCATATTTAGTGAAAAGGTTGTAATGAGGTGGAAAGAATGCGCACACGAATTCGAGGGAGAGAATGCTGGTGAGCACGTGGTGGAGTCACCCTGTCGTGAGCCAGACTTGGCCCTCTCTGCGGGAATAACCGTGTGAAGAGTAAGCAAAATTCTTCCTCTTTTTCTCCCTCCTCTGCCCTACCAACCACATATTTGATTCTCAATCGCAACTCATCTTCATACACCTTTGCCCAAAACTGCTCCAACCATTTAATTTTAATTCATGTTAGGACCAACGACTATTTCGTTACTCTATTCTTGTTTTGTCAAGATACTTACTCAAATTACCATACAAGACCTTGAATCTTGCGAAACCTCGATTTCTTTTATTAGTTTTGATAATAATTAAATCATTCAAATACTCTTAAATTATCAAAAATCTCATATTTCGCCCCCTCTTCCTAAATCCTGGATGGCTCATGACAAGCTTTAATTTGCCTCATTTTCAAATCATTTATTTCTTCCTTATTCTTTTCATTACTAAAAACCATGTCGAAATATAGGGCATTGACATTAAACATATATTCTGAAGACAGGCATCTGGGCTTGAATAATATCAAAGCGGATTATACCTCATTGATGTTGAGATTTAAGGCATGAAAACCCCTATAAATAAGAGTGATCGAGAAGGGATTTCCTCATAAAATTGGAGCCATATCTAAAACAGTTTCTTCTCTCTCTCAAGATGGTGGTTGTTTGCCTTAAGAAGCTTGGAAACCCCAACTTCGTAATGCACGAAACTCGAGCAGCTGCGTCTTGTGAGTGTCAGCGATGCAGAGAAGCCGATGATGACGACGACGATGATGACACCTCGAGTGTGGCACCTGCAGCCTAAATATGTGGTGTATGAAGTCTTCTGCGTAAGGACCTAAGCTACAATATACACGTACGTAGATGTATTTCGGCAGAAGAATTTGAATAATAGATCTTACTATATATATATTGTTCTATACACCTGAGATAGTACCTAAGAGGTTGTTATTATACGATTTCGTTTTCCCCAACTTGTGTCACGCCTAGGGGTGTTACGGTACGGCATACCGTCCAAATTTTTAATACCGCATTCCGTGCCAAAAACGTGCGGTATGGGAAATTGCATACCGTTATCATACCGGTCAATGCGGTATACCGTTGATCGGTATGCCGTAAGTGCGGTATGAGCAAGTATTCATACCGTTGCCATACCGGTCGTGCAGTATGCCTTACCGCATATCAGTATACCGATACAGTGAGGTATATCGAAAGCAACGGTATACCGAAAGAACATCGGTATACCGAAGCATAAAGTATACCGAAAAAAAAACCTTTTAAAAATAAGAATATAAAGATGAACAAATGCAGAAAACATACAATTTTCATCCAACAAATTACATCCGTAAATATCTAAGATAATGAATAGAAGCAGAAACCAAAAACCCAACAAGGATACCATCCAACATCTCAAAACAATCCAAATGCAGAAAACAGAAAACTCAAACAAGAGCACAATCCAACATCAAACAATATCATGAAATACTTTACTTAAATTAGTGTTGAAATTGATGTGTGAAAATTAGAAAGTAATTTCAAATTGCATTTCATATAAAAGTATATATTATATCATAGTTTTATAATAATATCATGAAATACTTTATAATATAGCTATACCTTTAAAAAATAAAATATGAACTCTTCATGAAACATGGAAGTAGAGATCTCTTCTTTTAAAAAACGAACTCATTTTTCGGATAACTTGAAGAGGTCATATTTTCTTTTTTCTTTAATTATATATCTATATTATTATATTTCAAAGTTCTTCATGATATTTTCAATTCCTCCTTCGTAGTAGACTTTTTATGTCCCGTTTTCGACACAAAAATTAGAAAGTAATTTCAAATTGCATTTCATACAAAAGTATATATTATATCATACTTTTATAATAATATCATGAAATGCTTTATAATATAACTATACCTTTAAAAAATAAAATATGAACTCTTTATGAAACAAGGAAGTAGAGATCTCTTCTTTTGAAAAACGAACTCATTTTTCGGATAACAAGAAGAGGTCATATTTTCTTTTTTCTTTAATTATATATCTATATTATTATATTTCAAAGTTCTTCATGATATTTTCAATTCCTCCTTCGTAGTAGACTTTTTATGTCCCGTTTTCGACACAAAAATTAGAAAGTAATTTCAAATTGCATTTCATACAAAAGTATATATTATATCATACTTTTATAATAATATCATGAAATGCTTTATAATATAACTATACCTTTAAAAAATAAAATATGAACTCTTTATGAAACATGGAAGTAGAGATCTCTTCTTTTGAAAAACGAACTCATTTTTCGGATAACATGAAGAGGTCATATTTTCTTTTTTCTTTAATTATATATCAATATTATTATATTTCAAAGTTCTTCATGATATTTTCAATTCCTCCTTCGTAGTAGACTTTTTGTGTTCCGTTTTCGACACAAAAATTAGAAAGTAATTTCAAATTGCATCTCATAGAAAAGTATATATTATATCATAGTTTTATAATAATATCATGAAATACTTTATAATATAACTACGCCTTTAAAAAATAAAATATGAACTCTTTATGAAACATGGAAGTAGAGATCTATTCTTTTGAAAAACGAACACATTTTTCGGAAAACATGAAGAGGTCATATTTTCTTTTTTCTTTAATTATATATCTATATTATTATATTTCAAAGTTCTTCATGATATTTTCAATTCTTCATTCGTAGTAGACTTTTTGTATCCCGTTTTCGACACATTAGAAAGTAATTTCAAATTGCATTTCATACAAAGGTATATATTAAATCATACTTTTATAATAATATCATGAAATACTTTATAATATAACTATACCTTTAAAAAATAAAATATGAACTCTTTATGAAACATTGAAGTAGAGATCTCTTCTTTTGAAAAACGAACTCATTTTTCGGAAAACATGAAGATGTCATATTTTTTTCTTTAATTATATATCTATATTATTATATTTCAAAGTTCTTCATTATATTTTCAATTCCTCCTTCGTAGTAGACTTTTCGTGTCCCGTTTTCAACACAAAAATTAGAAAGTAATTTCAAATTGCATTTCATACAAAAGTATATATTATATCATACTTTTATAATAATATCATGAAATACTTTATAATATAACTATACCTTTTAAAAATGAAATATGAACTCTTTATGAAACATGGAAGTATAGATCTCTTTTTTTGAAAAACGAACTTATTTTTCGGAAAACATGAAGAGGTCATATTTTTTTTTCTTTAATTATATATCTATATTATTATATTTCAAAGTTTTTTATGATATTTTCAATTCCTCCTTTGTAGTAGACTTTTTGTGTCCCGTTTTCGACACAAAAATTAGAAAGTAATTTCAAATTTTATTTCATACAAAAGTATATATTATATCATAATTTTATAATAATATCATGAAATACTTTATGAACTCTTCATGATTTTCGTAATGACTAATGTAAGTAAAGTACCACTTTTTAATGTATCTAAATTCTAAAATATTAAATTTGCATTTAAAAGATACTATATTACAAGATATATACGGTATGTTTTCGGGTATGCGGTATATACCGTGATCGGTATAGATCGACATACGGTATCATATCGGTATGCGGTATATACCGTGATCGGTATAATTTGGTACACGTACGGTATGTGTCGTAACATCGGTACATATCGGTGGTTCGGTTTCAAACGGTATCTATCGGTATACGGTATGTACCGTTACTTTCGGTATGTACCGTATTCACGGTATGCTACGGTATACCGCGGTATAAAAAAATTCATACCTTTACCGTACCAAAAAACTTCGGTACGGTATCATACCGTACCGAAAATCTCGGTATACCAAAAAATTCGGTATTTCAAAATATTTTCGATACGGTATAGGCGGTATACCGATTTTTCGGTATTTTTTAACACCCTAACCGTAAATTGAACCCTAACGTAAATCCTAACCGTAAATCCTCGATCCGCCTCTTAAAATTATAATTGAAGATTTTCCCTTTCTAACCGTAAATCCTCGATCCGCCCCATATACAATCAAGAAATATTATAAAATAATCAAGAAATTTAGTATTTGAAACCCTAGAAAACCAATCACTTGTACACAAGGACGAGGTAGAAAGAATATTTACCAATAATGTTACAGAATGTAAAGAAACTAAATTCTATCTGATAAAATGAAGCTATCAACTACCATCACAAGCAACGAGAGCACGAATTTTTTTCCTTATTCATGCAAGTGCTGCAAGTATGATATAAAAGCATTCATACCCTAACCCAAGACAAATGTAATAATTACATGAGTTTCTTCCTTTTTCTGGAACTTGTGTTTGATCCATTTCAAACTCTTCGACGTGACCTTCTTTACCTTCTTAGCCGCCACCTTTGTCTTCTCCTTGGCTACCTCCGCCGCGTGTTTAAGTCTGTCTGACAGTTTCGGCCGCGGTGGCAGGTAGGCCGCCCACGGGTTCTCGTGCAACGTCATTTCTTGTTTGCCTTTTTTTAAAATCTCAAGAAAAGGCCGGTGGCTGCAGTCTTTCTTTTTTGATATTGCCTTTTTTCGCTTTTTTTTATTTTCTTATTTTGATAATGCCTTTTTTCGCTTTCTATATTGGAAGTTGAGGATCGGGAGGTTGCACAGAGAATTTTGCCCGTTCGCTCAATGGTATACTAATACTATAGACAGTAATAGTACAATTAGGTTTCCATTACTTTATTATTTTAGAATTACTAGTAGAGATTTTTAAAAGGAAATATTACACTTCCACGTGGCCCATTTAGCTCATTAATTGCTCAAGAAAGACTGAAAATCTTCAAAAGTCGAACTAACTCGGCCCAAATAAGCAAAGTCTTCATTAGTGGATCAGCACTCGTAGCTAGCTAGATTTTTCACTTAAGCAGAGTTGGTAATTGTTAAAAAAACCGTTACCAGTTACACTACCGGTCATAAATGATTTTTTTACTGTTTACTGCACCAAAAAGTATGATTATCATTACCTTTGGTAACGATGAAAAATATTTACCGTAATGATAGTAAATACTTTCTCCATCCCATTATTTACGTCCACTTTGAAATGGGCACGTAGACTAAGGTATTGAGTGTAAAGTAAATAGTGGTGGATCCAAAATGTTGAAGAATAATGTAAAGTTAAAAAGTGGTGAATCTAGAAGATTGAAAGTGATGTAGAGTTAAAAAGGTGGGTCCAAGAGGTTCAAAATTAATGTAGTTTATTTCCATTTGGATAATAAACATAAATAATGGGATATTCATTTCAGATATAATGAACATGAATAATGGGACGAAAGATGTATAATTTACCACTCATGCATTCCCAACATAATTTCACCATAACAATGGAATAATAATACTATGGCATTCGGACTAACAATCTCACTCAATAGATATTAAAATTTTCAAGTAATTAATTTGAACTAAAATTTCTGACAAATAATATAAGAACATCAACACAAATTATAGAGAACAAGCTTCAAGAGACAAACAGCTATGAGTAGAGGATTAAAGATTAATTATTAAAAAGTAAAATGTGAAAATGGGATAATTTGGGCTTTTTTACTGATTTGATACTCTTTCCTTCTTGCTCTATCCCAAAATTCTTGTTTATTATACTCCCTCCGTCCCACAATTCTTGTCCCTTATTCCTTTTTGGGACGTTCCACAATTCTTGTCTTTTTACCTAAAATGGCAAATTATTACACACACTTTATTTAAGGACCCCACCATCTTACTCACAATCAACTACTCTCCTAAATTCACGTGCCCAAAAGAAAATGGATAAGAATTGTGGGACGGAGGGAGTATTATTTTGGGTCGTTTCAAAATGTTTGTCCACTTTCTTTTTTCAATAAATTATTACACAACTTTTTGTGTCACCAACAATATTACATAACTTTATACACGACTAACAACTCTTCAAAAAATCTGCGTGTGCCACCAAAATGGACAATTTTTTTAGGACGGAAAGAGTACTATTATATATAAAATTAATTTTTTATAATCTTGTGCATTGCCATTGGTATTAAAATTGGCTCAAAATAAGTTCTGATGGGCTGGCTCAACCCGCCCGTATTTAGGCTAGGGGTTTTTAGGCCCGAAACCTGCGGGCATAATTTACCTGACCAAATAGCCTAACGGGTCAATTGGGCTTTTGGCCACAAAAGCCCATGGGCTATGGGCTAAAACTCACCCATTTGTTTACGTTTATAACGTTGTAGTGAATAAAATAAGGCAAATTGGCAAATTTAGTCACGATGTTTGTCACTTTTGGATGAATTGGTCCTGTCTTTTTTTTTTAGTTTCTTGGTCCCCAATGTTTGCTAATTTGGATAAATTAGTCCTTCTGTCAAATTTTAAGTTAATTAAGTGTTAATCATAGGGGTATTTATGGAATAAAAGTTTCAGGGATCAATTCATCCAATTTTTAAATAAAACTTTAATTTTTTTTTTAAATTATGATTTTTTTCGGAAAAAAATTAATTTTTCAAATAATTTTTTATTTTAAAAATTACTTTTTTTCAACTAATTTTTTTTTCTTTTTTTTTCAAATAATTTTTTTGGTAAACGAAAAAATTAATTAATAATAATTTTAGGGACCAATTCATCTAAATAATTTTTTGAATTAACTTTTTTTCAAATTTTTTTATTTAAATAAAAATTAAGTAAATTTAGATTAACTAATAATTTTGCATTTCACGGTGAAGGAGGGGAGCGGGTCAACACAACGGTTGGGGAATGTGTTATGTTCTTCGAGGAGAGCAGCAGCTGGACGACCCGCTCCTAGTCGTCCAGTTATGGCCTCCCACCTCCTAGTCGTCCAACTGCTCTTCTCCTCGAAAAACATAACACATTCCCCAACCGTTGTGTTGACCCCCTCCCCTCCTTCACCGTGAAATGCAAAATTATTAGTTAATCTAAATTTACTTAATTTTTTATTTAAGTAAAAAAAAATTGAAAAAAAATTAATTCAAAAAATTATTTAGATGAATTGGTCCCTAAAATTATTATTAATAAATTTTTTTTTGTTTACCAAAAAAATTATTTGAAAAAAAAAAAAAAAAAAATTAGTTGAAAAAAAGTAATTTTTTAAATAAAAAATTATTTGAAAAATTAATTTTTTTCCGAAAAAAATCATAATTTAAAAAAAAATTAAAAAAAATTAAAATTTTATTTAAAAATTGGATGAATTGGTCCCTGAAACTTTTATTCCATAAATACCCCTATGATTAAAACTTAATTAACTTAAAATTTGACAGAATGACCAATTTATACAAATTAGCAAACATTGGGGACCAATAAACTAAAAAAAATTAGAGACCAATTCATCCAAAGTGGCAAACATTGGGGACCAAATTTGTCAATTTGCCAATAATAAATTAGAAAACCCAACCTTGGACCAATTAATGGTTTAGAAAAAAGTGTCAATTACAACGAACGAAAGTGTCATTTATCTTAAAGTGGCAATCACACTGAAGTAAATTGGCACTCAGAATTAAGGAACGTGTCACTTTCATCTACTAATCAATATGAAGCATAAAAACCAGAAATATTACCTAAAGTGTCAATCGTAATAAACAAAAGTGTCAATTGTCCCGAATGAAAGTGTCATTGTTTAGAACAAACGAACAAAAGTGTCATTGTTTAGAACAAACAACACTTTTGTATACAAAGAGTGACACTCTCGTTCTTACAATAAAGGGGAAAAAAACGAAAAATATTTTTTGTATTTCAAAACGAAAAAACGAAAAAAGTATCGTGTCATTCTTTGTATTTCCGAAAAGACGAAAAAAAAGAAAAAAACGAAAAAGATGAAAAAAGGCGAAAAAGACGAAAAAAGAAAAAGGCGAAAAAAAAGGAAAAAAAATGAAAAAACGCGAAAAAAAAAAAAAAAAAAAAAGGCGAAAAAGACAAAAAAAGTGAAAAAATGAAAAAAAGACGAGAAACGAAAAAGGCAAAAAAAAAAACGAAAAAGTAAAAAAAAACGAAAAAATGCGAAAAAGACGGAAAAAACGAAAAAATAAAAAAAGATGAAAAAACGAAAAAGGCGAAAAAAACAAAAAGACAAAAAAAAAAGGAAAAAAACAAAAAAGATGAAAAAAAGACAAAAAAAATTAAAAAAAAGAAAAAAAAATACGAACAAAAAAAATTGATCAACACATGAGTCAAAGTAGGTCAACGGGTCAAACATGGATCAAAATTGGGCAATTGGTTCATGTTGCATGTGCAACATGATGCACACTAGTCTATCTCAAAAATCTACCATAAACGAGACAGGATAGGATAATTTCCACTAGTTCTAGATTGATGTAGTTAATCTGATGCAGTTTCGAATATATAATAATGTAATATACGGGAGTAAATTGAATACTTACTAAACAAAATAATTAATGATTCCAATAAGATTAAACAAAGTTGCACTTAATTATTGACACGGGGTTCTGTCTCCTTTGGCATGTGAAGCCATATAATCTTCTTCATTAAATTAATAATTATTTATGTTGTTCGATGAATATGGGCGATATAAACAACCAACTACTTTCGGTAAAAATCTAACATATAAATTACATGATTATTAGTGTTCGCGATGTAGAATTCATTGTATTCTAAAATGCGGACTGATTTGCATATTAATTAAACTATCTCCGTCACAAAGATCAACATGTTTTGAATGATTACATTCCTCTTAGTAAAAGAGTAGGTAATCTTTTGATCTAATCATTTACAGTTAAACCTCGATAAAGTAAAATCTTGGGAACAAGAAAAAATATTAATTTAACGAGGTTATTACTTTATCGAATATTATTTTAGTGCATTGACCCATATCGGGACCGGAGAAATTATTATTATAACCAAATTATTACTTTATCGAATATTACTTTATCGAGGTTTAACTGTACATCAAAACACAATATAGGCATTTTTATCAATTGAATCCGTTAGGCGATTGGCCATATTATCATTTACCTCTTCTTTCTGTCGTCATTTAACACTTGTAAATTTCTTCATCGTATATAAGAAAAATGGGTTCGGATCTACTTTCTCAACAATCATTTCTCTTTCTTGTATGAGACAAAACTACGTAGTTTTATATGGTTATGGTAGTAGAGCAAAATATTTAATTTTAGCACAAAGGATAAAATAAGTATAACTTGATTGCTATAAAAACTACAAAGTCATGCAGTTTTGTCTAAAATATAGATGGGATGGGGAGTTTTGGAGGCAGGAGACTTGATCCCATAAAAAATGTACTATTTGCTAAGTGGAGTTGGATGTTAGTTTTAGTTTGATTAAGGGTGTTAGGAAAGAGGAATTTGGAATTAGGTATCGATATGAATTCTATATATAATATCTGATAAAGGGGTATGGAATCATAATTTTAAAATTATATCCAAAAATTTATATATTCTCAATCCCCTAATTTTAGGTGGGTTTTAATAGAAACCCAAATTCAATTCCCAACTTAAAATATTATTTTTATGGTCTATATTATATTAATAGTGCAATATTAATAGTGCAATATTATTGGCATCACGATCATCAATTTATATATTCTCAGTCCCACGTCTCACACCCACTTTTATATGACAATTTTAAAACATAAAATATTATTTTTATGGTCTATATTATATTAATATAATACAAATTATATAACATATACACATTTTTATTCCTTTTCTTCATCCCGAAAAAATTATTAGTTATGCATATAAATGTGGGGGTCAAATAAAACATAACAATTAGTTATTTATTCGATTGAAAACTGCGAACCAAACGTCCCTTAGATTTACTATCTTTTTTTACGGAATGAGTAAGTTTATGGTTCATACTTCAAGTTCACGTGAGTTACCAATGAATTTCAACCTCAATTTCAGATAATAGTGCAATATTATTGGCTTTATGGCATCACGATCATCAATTTACGAGATAATAGTTCAATATTATGTTTGAGAGGCTCGACAACATAAGTGCACGCCTCGACCTCAAAATTTGTTAGCTCATTATAAAACAAGCGTCAATTATTACTTGGAGGCAGCCCACATGATGCACCAATCCCTATCTTCCGAAATTAGAAGCAAAATATTATTTAAAATATAATATGGAGTATTTAAATCTCCTGAACTCAATACGTGTAATTGATGCAGGGTGTGTCAACATACATGATAGCCTACGCGGAATCCACCCACGACCCTATCAAACGCCGTCGTTTTACATGGCTACATCGAATCTAACCAGCTCCAATTTTTATCCCTTCTATTATTAATTATAACTCCCTCCGTCCCATAGAAAGTGTCTCTCTTTACTTTTCGGAGTTATCCATAGAAAGTACCTTTTTTTTTAAAAAGGAAATGGATCCTACACCTTTACCAATTCAAATCAATTCAAAATAATTAATTAATTGCATGGATCCCATCTATTTATCTCACAAATTAATTCTAAATAATTTATTAATTATATGAGTCACATATCTTTATCAATTAAAATAACTCTCCTAAAATTCCGTATCTCATAAAAAGTAATACACTTTCTATAAGCATGTAAGGAAGTATTTTCTAAAGGATAATAACTAACACTATTTCGAATATTTAAATTTCAAACAATTATTAAATAAATTCCTATAAATACAACCCCCAAATTAATCACCACTCTATCAAACTCGGCAAAAACGAAATATTCCGAAACACTCCCATCAATGGCGGCTAATTACGCACCCCGCAGGTCAAGCGGACCGATTCTTCGCTCCGCCTCTCCTTCCTCAAGATTCAATCTCCACTCCTCCGCCCATACGCAGCCGTCTCTCCATTCTTCCTCCTTCGCCTCCGCCACTTCCTCCGCCTTTACCGCATCACGCTCATTACAGCGCCCCTCCTCCCCCACTCGCGTAAACCTCTACAATTCCGCTTCGCGCTCTCTCAGCTTCTCGATCGACCGGACCGGTTTGCGGAACCAGTCTATTTCAATGACAACGATAGCTGAAAAGCCGGCGGCCGCGGCCGCCGTTCCGAAGAAGACGTGTATGTGCTCGCCGACGAATCACCCCGGTTCGTTCAGGTGCAGCCTGCACAAAAAATCGAGTAAACCCCAAACGGCGTCGTGTGGGAGCTCCAGCAGGCTGAACATGAGGCGTTCCGCAATGAAGAATTCTCTGGTGCGAATTGGCACTGTGGAGGGGGATTTGGTGAAGAGAGCGCTGGCGGCTTTGATTCGGCCGTCGTCTCATCAGCAGCGACGCCGCGGTGAGTTCCAGCCGCGCCCTAGCCGCCTCTCCGTCATGACCAAAGCTTAGATTAATTGCGTTCGCAGAGAATAATTGGGCTACTGAGCGGCGGCTATGATGTCAGCCTGAACGGTGGTGGATATCGCCCGGCAGTTTTAGGTAGTCCGGTGGCCGGAAATCCCACCGATTACGAGATACTCCTACAGTTTTACTTTATTAGTTCAGTTTTTCTTTTTTAAATTAAAATAATACTCTCTTATATATTCTAGTGGACTTTATTATTTTATATTATTTTACATAATAAATAATTTTTTTAATTTTCGTGTCGAAAAGAAAGTCGACTAATTAAGTGGAACGGAAGGAGTATTATGTTTTGCGTATATAGTGAAAGTTCGTTATTATTTGGAAGAAATTGCGTAGATATATTTCTATTGTTTCTCAACTTTGTGGTAGAATTAATAAAGTTCTAGACGTTCATTATCAAATGGTAAGAAGGTTTCCCAGATTGTTTTAATTAATTATTTGCTTTATTTGGCTTGATGAGTTTCATTACTTGGAAGTTTATTTATTTTCAATTAAGAATTGTGTCTAATTGATCATAGTATTTTCGTATAAACTAATGGAAGCTCGAGAACTCCGAATTATTATTTATTTAACGCTCATCGTTAATTAATTACAATTTTCTTTTTGATGAAGTGTCATTTATACTAGCCCAAATTTAAAGTGGGTTAAGAAAGATTACGATCTCATGCCCAACAATTTGGAATATTTTTTTTCATGATAGAACGTATTCTGCATTAGCTATTCGGCTGATCATTTTAGGTTAATTATAGGTTATATTAGGCTAACTATAGATATTAGGTTCTGTAGTCTTTGTGGCATGACCTTCCAATTAAGTTAATCATTTTAAGTTGATCATAGATCATCATAAGTGTCAGATTTATATAATAATTTTGGTGAATTTGAACTCATAATCTTTCGATTATAGATATTAGGTTCTGTAGTCTTTATGTAGTTTTAATGGGACATTTGGGGTTTTTTTATTGTCTATCTATATTATAGAGTTGGACCATTTGCCTTTTTGTAATTCCACATAAATAAATTTGTAATGGAAAAACAAATCCGGTCTTTTAGGGAGTGTTTGCAGTAGTTTAATTTTTTTTTTAAGTGTTTAAATTAATGAGAAGTTGGTAAAAGTGATTTATTTATTAAAGAAATTTAGGGTTTGTTTGTAAAAATTACTTAAAATAAAAAAAAAATGAAAAAATAATGTTTGCAAAATTAAATTATAACTTATTCAAAATTATAAATATGTCATTAAGTTGGAGAAATTGATTAAATTCAATTTAATTAATTTTAACTTATTCAATTTAAATATAAAATTTTTTGAATAATTTAAATTGTTGAAAATACTCAAAATTAATTTTTTCTTAAATTAAATCATAACGAAAAATTTAAGCGGCTGCAAACACCCTTAATACACTTGTTCAACATTGATAGATATTTGAAGTAGGAGATAAGTATAGTTGGCCTATGGGGCCTCTGTCAAATTATTTGCTGTTTGACTTCAATGACTTTGTCTACGTGATGTGACTTGTGCAACTATGCTGTTTAAGTTGTGGATAAGCTTGTGAAAACGATCAACCTAAGCTAATGATAAGTGATAAATTTATGTGTTAATATATTAATCTATCAAATACAAAATTATCCAACTTTATAAAAATTATCCACTATATACTCAAATTTACTAAAATACCCCCACTTTTTTACTTCTCTCACCTAAAAGTATCAGGCTCTGATCGGACCACACATGTGTTCGACCGATCGAACATGACCGATCACCCCCCACCCACTCCACCCCCACCCCCCACCCCCACTCCCCCACCACTCCCATTATCGGCCATGCTCTCCCATGATCGGCCATGGCCGATCAAACCCCCCCCCCCCATCGGCCCATGCCTTAGTGATCGGCCATACCCTATGGATAGGGCCAAAATTGAGCATGGTCGGGCCTATCGATCGGCACAAAAAAAATGTACCGATCGATAGGGTTGTGCCGATCACAATTTTTTTGTGCCGACCGTGATCGGACCACCCCTCGTTTGACTTTATTGAAGAATCAAGGGTATTTTAATCTTTTTGGGTATATAGTGTAGTTAAATATAACAATTGGGTATAAATGTGTTTGACATTAACAATTTTGGGCATTTCACCGCCGGACTCTAAATTTATACATAGCGGTGCTATCGAAGTGCGTATTGGGTAAATTTCGTTTATGTGTAATAATCTGCAAACCACACAGGAGAGTTCAATCTGCAAATCATACAGGAGAGTTCAATGGGTATTATAGGTGACAGACAATATATAGCGATTCCAGTAGAATTTGAACATATGACCTATCGGTCTCGAACCACCTACTTTCACCACTACACCATTTCAAAGGGACAAGGGAATATATATATTTTGATATTGATCAAGTGGTATCTAGTGTTTTAGATTTAGTCGACATAATGTAACAAGTGGTATTAATCTCGGATAATTTTTTTTTTAAATTAATCTCGGATAATTGCAAGAGTGTAAATAGGACTATAGAGATAGAGTGTAAAGTCCTACTACACCTATGTGGTCACTCATGTAGTCATGTTCGTGTATTAAATAGAGTACCAAAAAGTTATAGTATGAGGCTGCAAATTTAAATGCATTTGAACATAGAAAGTGACAAGCCGACAAAAATAAAAAGGAAGTTATCCGTTAGGAAAAAAAGAAAAGAAAAAGGCCTAGCAAAGTTATCCCTTTAGGTGGGACCGGGGCATTAAAGAAATAATGTATTTTGGCAAGATCACAACTCATCATATGCACCAGCTGTAGCCTACCAACGACAACATGGTGAGGTCGGCATGCCAACACAATTCTTATTACCTTCTTCAATTTTAACATAACCAAATACTTGTTGATTAATGTGATGTAGCACCAGTATCTTAACAATGATCTCCTTTCTTACTTGATCATGTTGGGAAATAATAACGTTTTAAATAATCTCAAACCCTTGTTTGATTAAATGAATCAATCTGTATTTTTATTTAGAAATTAGTCTAAGTTATATAGGTAGACTAATATAAGATCAAACTAGGTTTTATTCCTGAACGAGAAGATTAATGTACCTCGATATACGAGGATATACAAGGTACGAGACATGAATTTCAAATTTGATGGTCAACGAAGACAACCAACTACATACTCAATATTACCAATCAATGAACGCCGTGTAAGCTCTAATTTCATATTACACAGTACTTTAGTTTGTTGTAGAAAGCAAGCTACAAAAAGCGACGTGTTCGGGATGCATTTATTGCTCAAGACCGTTGTAAGCTCGGATCTAATGGAAGTTCGATTCTCGTCCAGCAAATCTCTTCCAACTCGCCTATAAATAGAGAGGATCTCTCACTCGTGAGAGGTTACGAAATAAAAAGCAAAAGATCTCATACTCTCTAAAAGAACATTTTCATACTTTTAATTACTCTTGTGTTCTTTGATAGGAAATTTCATATGTTTATATTCCAAGTGATTATCCCTGAAATGGCATACTTTAAATCAAGAGTGTTTCATACTCTTATTAAGTTGGACAAAAACTCAATTCCTTTTCATTCTTCATATATCGTTAAGCTGATAGTTTGTTTGGTGATTGCTTGTTAGATTGATAGTTTGATTGTTTGTAAGATCTGCTCTCGACAGTCAACGAGAAATTATTAGTGGATATCCAGAAAGTGGATGTAGAATCTTGTGTATCTAAATCTAAATAAATGTGGTGTTATTTATATTCTACATTTTTTGATATATCTTGTCATTTGCATAACTGTTTTGAAAAATATTATTTTTTTAATCAATCTGAATCAATCATGCTAAACATAACTTGCAGCACAAGATAAACACTATTTTTATAAAATGTTTTATCACTAAGTTATTAGGGTTCGTAATATTCCGCAAATGCTAACTAATTATATTCATTTAGATTCACTATAATCCTGAGGATATAGAAATTTTTCTGTGGGACTCTTTAATTCGTTCTCAGTCTGTTAATTGTTTAGCAAAATTTGCAAAGAAAAAATATAAAAGGTAGTTGTGATTTGGTGAGGTGGGGTTCTTCAAAGCAATACATTGAATGACTATTAATATTATTCAAGAAGGTGAGCAAGTTGAGGTGATGTGGGATTAATGAGAAATTAAATTTGCAAATTAATCTTATTTGTGTATTATTCATTTTCTTAATGGGATAGCAATGACATTGGGTCTCATGATGGATCCATGACATATATAAACGACAAATGACAATCCATGTGACGATGAAGACATGAATGTATTAAATAAAACCGGATTTTGATGTCGATTTTGTTCCTTTCCAAATTATAGATATGCTTCAAAGTTGAGTTGCGCCTAATGCCAACAAATTCAATATTATTTTATTTAATAAACAATGTATTAATACTCCTCTTTTTCCTAAATCTATCCTAATGGAGATAGAAATTAGAGAGGGATTGAACCGACCATAAATTAACCATTTACGTAGAATTAAAAAATTAAAAATATCAATTAAGTTATTATTAATATAAGCAGGCCCTCCTACACACATAATAGTTAAATTTCATGTTGTTTGTTATTCAGTCCTTCATTTTTAATTAATTCGAATTAAATCTGTAATCAACTCCGTTTAATTCTCTTTAACTCTTCAAATTTGTTTGTTCTAAATTATTCGAATTACAGGGATCTGTAGGAATGAGGACAAAATTATAAACAAAGTTTGACGGTTTAATGCGAGATCCAGAACTAAATTATGATTTTATTCTTGAGTTAATTTCAATTTGATCAAAATCTAATAACATATGCAACTGTAGTTTGAGAGAATCTTTTAATAGTCTAAAATACCAATTATAGTTTTATTATATTTTTTGAAAAACACTCACCTCTTGAAATACAAGAGGTATTTGTAAAAATCAATCTAGAACCTTAAAAAATATATATATATAAAATACTAATAATAATAATAGTTTTTAAAAAACAAAATTTACTTTTATTAATGATACTTAACATGATTTTATTTGAAATATATATATATATAATATGATTAATTAAAAGACATCAATCTGGAATAGCTCAGTTGGTTAGAGCGTGTGGCTGTTAACCACAAGGTCGGAGGTTCAACCCCTCCTTCTAGCGTATTTTATCCTTTTTGTTTAATTTCTTTATTTAAAACAAAGTAATAATTGTCTCCTTCTAGCGTTTGCCTTTTTATTTTATTTAAGTTTATTTAGAACAAAATAATAGTTTGTCACACTAATGGCCACAATGAGCTATCTCTGTACAACCAAAAACATGAGAGAGAAGCAGTCTCTATGAAGAAACATAAAATAAAAAAGCTATAATAAAACAATGTTAATGGAATGCTGTGATTACATACTACTACAAAAGGGATCTTCTGCTACACCTCCTCCTCCTATGGAACTGGTAAACTAGTAGGCTTTGCATTCCTGCTGTCATTACATGTTCAGCTGCTGCAAGAGCGCGCGATAAACAGAACTAAAAACTCTGATTCCTGGAGAGTAAACTTCATCTAATTAGAAACAATACAGATGAAAATGAAGTTGATCTATTAGTAATAATCTACCCTCTTTTCATTTATGCACATTCGAGTGCATTGTAGAGCTTCGAAACACGTCTCCGTAGAAGTGGCTCCAATCGAAAAGAAGAGATGTTTTTCTGCCACTTTTTGGCTTCATACATCTCATTCCATGCTTGTACTATCTCATCAATGTTGAATCCATAAGCTGCAAATACTTAACAAAGAGAGAGTTATACTTATCTACAATCAGATAAAGAGATGTTAAGATGAAAACAGTTGTGTATCAACCTTCCATTCCAGTCTCATTAGAACAATGATTCTTGATCATGACAGAAATATCAGCAGAAGAAGCTCCAGCTTGCTCAAATTTCTCAACAGCAACATCCAGACATTCTTGCCATACCGGAAGGCCTAGTTTGAATTCCATCACTGATCTTTCATACAACATGGTACCCCACAACACATATATCTGGGATCTTATGTTGTTGGCTTGTTCTTCAAGTTCATCTGCAGATACTTGTTTGAACAAGTTATCAAGCTTCATTCTCTGCAGTAGTGTTTCGACGTTGTTTTGTTTATGGAGCTCAGACATTCTCTGCTCTTGCAAATCTTCCCACATCTGCATTCCCTTCTCCATATTCTCCTCTGCATTGTTGTAAAGCATGAGCACTTCTCCTGAAGACCATGACTCCAAATCTGTTTCAGTTGCTACGGCATAATACCAAGAAAGCTTTGCTTGCTCAAACTGTCCCTGCCCAAGAGCAAGAACAGCCTCATAGAAATTTGGCTTCGTTTTTAGAGCCTCTTCATACTTCTTCCCTGCTTTAACAAACTCCTTCTGCGCCCAATCGAAAGCAGTCTTCACTTGTCCAAGCACAGACTCTCTAGAAGAATCTTCAGTGAAATACACTTTCTTTCTTGCTCTTGACGTGTGAACATTACCCCAATTGAACAAAGCTAAAGCAGCCAGTTCTTGGAACTTATCTGCAGCAACTGTGAAGAGGTCTTGAGCTTCATCACTAGTAACCGTCTCTTCCATTGCTTCGGAGTATATCTTCACTCCCACCTCATGGAGATCTATATAAGCATCAATATCAAAACCAACATGGTTCTTGAAGAACTGAGCAAACTGAATGATCCAATCACTTAGACAAGTCGAGTCACAATGCATCTCCTTTAACTTCCCCTCCTTTTTATCATCCTTTGCAGCAACATTTTTCTTCTGAAGCTTTTCCTTCCTAAGCTTTCTATACAACGGATCTTGATCCGGGCTAACCTCAATGATGTGCAGCTTTATAGAGACATCACCTGCAGATGCTTCAACCAACCTCAGCTCTTCTGTCGTGCTGATGGTAACCATATCACCTTCTTGATCTTTATACTTGATCATAACAGACTTCGAGCTAGGAAAGCGATCAGAGATGATCTGCCTCAGCTTCAAGATATCGCACTTAACCGGAATTTGAGTCCATCTTATGTCCTCTTTAAACACTAACTTAACTGTTCTTCTTGATTCCTCCTCCACCTCAACAACCAACTTATCTTCTGTAATCTTCTCAATTTGATCAGCAGGCGCCTTCAACACAATCCCAATAGCAGATTTTAGATCAAGTTTACTTTTAGCTTCTCTCTCTTCATTATATCCCTCAGAAATGCCATCAACTTTCTTACCAACAATGCTGTTTCTCCTCTGCCTCATCGACCTCTCTCCGAACCCCTTGCTCCCACTTGAAGAAGGCAAATCAGTGTAATCAGGCAACGGGACCGAATCAACAGAAACATCACTAAGCTTAGACCCCTGCCTCTCATAGATCTTCCTCAACCTCTCCTCAATCTCACTTACCATAAGATTGTTTGGCTCGGACTTCAACACTAGCCTAATATCTCTAAGTGCCAAATCTGGCCTATGCAAAGTCTCATAACATCTAGCCCTCTTCAAGAGAGCTTTACAGTAATTTGGGATGACCTCAAGAGCCAAATTGCACTCGTTAATCGCCCTCGGATACTCGCCAACACCCAACTGCACATAACATTCAGCCATGTTACTCCTTAGGTAGGCCACATCTGCGTGGAACCTCGGAAGCAACTTGATAGATTTCTCATATTTTAAGATGGCGCCGCCATAGTCCCTCTTTTGGAACAGCCTATTACCATCATCTTTTAATTTCTGAGACATTGACATGAATGCAGCTGTGTCTATGTCATAAGGCCTCTGGGCATTATCATCATTTCTCATTTGCCTCAAATATAACTCGCGCCATTTCTCGCCATACTGGCTCTTGTCTCTTTCACTTTCTTTCTCCATCATACTCACTAATCTGGGTTAATACCCAATTCAATATTTCCTAACCCTAATATTTTGAACGAAATGCAAGATTCTTGAAATGCATTAATCCAAATAAAGGGCAAAAACCTAATGCCCGAATGATACAAAAATTAACATCTTACCCCAGAAAGGTGGAAATGCTCCGGAATCCCACAAAGTCTCCGGCGGAAAAACATCAATGGGAAACCACAAGTTAGGAGAATGTTACAGAAACGAAGATTAAGATTTTTTTTTCTTTTATTTCCTTTTTTGTTTTTCCTTCAAGAATGTGATACTAGTTTGGAAGGGAATATTTATCTGCAAAAAAGCACGCAATCTTATTCAAACCCTTCAAAAGTTTCTTGTGATTTTCGTGGGAAAATCAAGAAGTTTGTTGGTTTGCTGAATGAGATCATGCGGTTGCAGATTGGTATATGAAAGGAATAAAAAAGAAAAGGTATAATACCAAGAAGTAAAATAAAATAAAAACGTTATGTTTGATTGTAAATGGTACAAAAATAGGTAATATTTATTTGAATTTTGCAGCAAATGAAAATTGTGAAGATGGAAAAGAAACAAAATTTGGGAAGAATGGTTGAGAAAGGATAAAAAGAAAATGAGGGAGCGCATTTCTCTGTCCTCCAAGATTGTGGGAGGTCCAAGTCATCCCTAGCGGTTGACACCATTACTATTTTGACATTTCCCTTACACCATTCCATATGCCATTTTTCTTAGACCATGCATGAGTATGCCTCGTGTTTTTTTTTTTTTTATGACGAAGGTAACTTGCAGTCGCTACCGAAATGCGTTTCAGTGGAATTTGAACATATGACTTTTCGGTCCCGAACTACTCACTTCACTGCTATATTATTCTAAGGGGACGCCTCATATTTTTTTATATATGCATGACAGCATGAGTATTTATATTCATGCAAAATTGCACATAAAATACTAATAAATATTAAGCAACATTCGTGCACAACTGAACAAACAAATTTATTACTTTTGGAGACCTCTTTCTTGATTTCTTTCTGGTTTTCCTTTTCTCTTTTTTCAATTATGATTTTCTACTCTTTGTTTGACAATTAAGGTTGTTAAGAGCTTCTATTAGGAGTATAATCAAGATTTTTAGGTCTAAGTTGTGTACGATAAGATTGACCAAAGTTGTTAGATAGGTATGCGATAATCTCGAATATAGGGAAGACTTTCACTTTAGAAGTTGAACCATGAGGCAAGGATTTCGAGAGATTGATTCGAGGCTGATCCAAAAGTATGGTAAGTAAGACAACTTTTATCTCCAACCATCTCAAATATCCAATTATTTTAATATTTAATTAATTTTTCACTTCTTCATATATATTACCAATTTCCTCTCAATCAAACCACCTTCATTTTTCTATATTGTCACTGACCATTTTAAATACACAAATCACTCGTGAATCATAAAATTATATATTTTTTAATATTTATATTAAACCATAATTATAATATTATTATTTTTTATAATAATAACTAAAATTTTAGAAAAAATTAAAACTCATACAAACTAATATTAATGAAACACAAACTAATATTAATGAAACACACGACAACAACTAAAAGCGAAACTAAATTAACAAAGAATTTAAATTACAAATGATGAAGTAGAAAAAATTCATTTATCATTGCCGAATTTTTGTCATACAAGCTCTTAGTCTTCAAAATTTCAAATGATCTTTTATAGAAATTCTCTTTGTCCATATTCAAAGTAATATCTCGTTTATATCACATACTTGAAATCAATAGTGTTTCATACTCTTTTTTAAGTTGGATACAATCCAAACCCCTTAGTTACTTGTTAGATACTCTTTATTTAATTTCCGCATTCTTATCTAAATTGTCATTTGCATAAACTGATTTAAAGAGCATAAGTTTTTCTATCCATTTTCTTTCTTATATTGAAGAAATCGTAGTTGATACTTTTAGTGCGCACAGGGTCATACATAGCGGTTTCGATGAGCTACACCTTACCACTATGTCATTCCATATGAACTATTAAAATCTATATAATTATTCCCATAGTGGCTTGGGTTACTTATGGTACCAAGAAATCACTAAGAAAAAAACTAAAAATATTAATTATGGTCTCGTTGTTGCTAGAGGAGGACAACTACTTCTCCCACCCCAAATGTCAATACATATAGAAATTATTTAAATTATTTAAATTGTTTTTACTATTATATTCTAATTCTTCGGATTTATAAGGTTTGCTTTATAAGTGATATTTGAATATTTTAAGGTGGGTTTTCACTCTATCATCAAGTTTTTCACAGTAAATCGTGCATATTAAAGTAGAATCAAGATTTAGGTAAATTGAATTAGGAGAATTTACGCTTGGTTTATGGTAACTGATGATCTAACTAATTTTAATTTCTCATTTAGTTTTTAATCTTTAATAATTTATTTTTGTTACGTATAGTAATCTATAGATAAATTGGCATGCACCAAATTATATGCAATCTAATGGGCTAATATTTGAAGAGGAATTTTAGGATTCAGTTAGTATATTTGTTAAATAAGTCCCTAGTTATTAGAATACAGTTTTTGAATTTGGTTTGTTATAACGTGCGCTCGATTTTCTCATTCTGTTTTAGATTTTGTAAAGGCTATTTAAAGCCCAAGTTTGGTCAATAAAACGGAAGTGATTTTCGTTCATAAATCTACACCTTACAATATTTGGCCCATTGAGCTTTCGTCTTCTATATAATAACCTCCCGATCTCAATTGGGGGTCAGCGCGCAAAATTGTAAATTCGAGACTTCAGCGCGTCATGGCAGACGAGGATTATGAGATGGACGGAGGGTTAGTAAATTCTCCAATTTTCTCGTTTCTCAGTCTTCTCACCGACCAATCAAATGCTAGGGTTTATCTTTTGAAATAAACTAGGGTTTTATAGGTACGAGGATGAGCCCCCAGAGCTAGTCTTCTCTCCCAAAAACTAGGGTTTATCTTTTGAAATAACAGAAATACTCGGTCTTTTATAGGTACGAGGATGAGCCCCCAGAGCCAGAGCTTGATGTAAGGATACTATTTGTTTTTAGTCTTCTTTTGATATGCTTTTGTTTTTTCAAGTTTATTTGGCGATCATAGTTGATTTTATTATGTAATTGACAGGAAGGGGCAGAGCTGGAAGAAGAAATCAATAACGAGGATTTGCCTGACGCCGTTGAAGGAGAGTTGGATGACAAGCAGGAGCAAGAGCCGGTGGAACGACCTCGTAAAACTTCTAAGTATATGACTAAGTATGAGCGAGCGAGGATTCTTGGCACGCGCGCACTGCAGATTAGGTTCGGTTTTTGGTTCTCTTTCGGGATTTATTTTGTAGTTGTGATTAACTGTGGAAAGTTTAGTCATTCTGAGTTCGAGTTTGTGATTTGGCAGCATGAACGCACCGGTAATGGTGGAGCTGGAGGGTGAAACTGATCCGTTGGAGGTAATTTCTTTTTAATATCAGTGTGAAAAGTACATTCCTTGTTATCTTAATTCTTCTAGTCAATTATTCGATTTTAGTGGCTGTTAAAATATTTAAATTGGACTGACATATCATATATTGAATGTGCCCCATTTTAACTGATGATTGTAAATAAATAATAGCTGATAAGTATTGTTATGGTCTCAGCTTTCTCTGTTCCATCTAAATTTTTCAATAGAAGTGTTTAGTATATGATAATCTGTTTTCAAGCATGCCCTAATTATCAGTCAAAATTATAAGGATCAAAACCATAACTTGATGTTAAGTTAGGTCATGCTTCCATCCAAATATCTTAATCAGCACATGTTGCGAAGCATACTTGAATCCATCTTGAAGATCTTAAATTGGTATGGATCTTCCAAATGATGGTTATGTGTTTAATGAGCAAAACAACTAAGGTCTTCGTTTTGCTCCCTCCGTCCCGTTTTGAATATGATAGTAAAAACAAGAAACTGCCCAAATGTAGATCGATTGAATTAAACCCTCGGCGATTTTGTTTCTCAATGGAACAACTCCTATTATTCTAATTATGAGGCACGTAGCCAACCAATTAATTAAGAGACCCGAACCAATTAAATAACTAATTAAATGATGGACTGGTCCTTTTGTTGTTCGTTCTACATAAAAACATAAAGGTATAAGGATTTTTCTGAATCTGAAGATCTATACCAGTTCAATAACCAGAATCACATGATCGATTGTTGTATGCTTTCGCTTTAGATATACTTTTGGAATATTGGAGAGTTGTTGTGTCTAGTGTATGATATTCATATTGAAGCATGCCCTGAATTTTTCTCAAATATACTTGTGGTTGCCAGATGAGTATGAGAATATTTGGTTTGTGTGGATATATAGTTATTGTTGAATAACTTTCTTAATGAGAATGTAATGGTTGAGAATTACTGTGTTAGAACGTCTAATACTTGACTCTTATCTTGATTACTCTCTTAAAGTTATACTTACCTTAAAACCATTTGCCTAATTTATTTGATCATGCCAAGATATATACATTTGGATTTGCTCCAAAAGCTACTGTAAAGTAGTTTGCAATTAAGTATTTGAAGAACTCGACTCCAATTCGACTGACTGATAACTATGCCAAGGTGGAGATTTTATTGACTTTTTGTGTTGATCTCACAGTGGTTGCCTGTCTTTTCTATTTTCAAGTGAAGCTTCCTTTTCTTCTTAAATTTTTTCTCTAGCTAGTGATTCTGAGTTTGTGATTTGTCATGCCTAGACTATCAATTTCACAGGATGCTCTCTCTGCTTTGTCAAGTCAGACATACAACTTTTACATAGTTTCTGTTAATTCCTTTTTTCTGTATTTCCCCCATTTCAGATTGCAATGAAGGAGCTGCGGGAGAGAAAAATACCATTCACAATTCGTCGTTACCTCCCTGACGGAAGGTAGAATATCTTCCCATGTTTCACTTGTCTGTCTTAGTGATTGGCCGTATAATCTTTATGGTATACCTGCAGCTACGAAGACTGGGGAGTGGACGAATTGATTGTCGAAGACTCCTGGAAAAGACAAGTAGGAGGCGACTGAAAAAACAATTCCTCTGCAAAGTGTTGAGGATCAGTTTTCAGGTAAAAAATAAGTAGCACTCCATCACTATCACTATTGATAATCAAGGCATCGTAGATGTATCGACTTCTGTCATTTCCCGAACTTGTCGTGTTTATCCTTATCAGTTGCTGTCTTTGTTTGGGACTCCTCACCAGACTTTGAATTGGTATGAAATAGAATTCTCAATTTTCTACTGCCTCTATCTAAACAAAGGGGAAAGTAATCATGTGATTAGTGAATATTATCTTTTATTTGGCCAATAGTGATTTCTGGATATTTTTTATGTGTAAACATTAAGGCATGAGGTTCAACAAAGTGAGTGTATTGAATATTGATATGTAGATTGAAATTAAGCAAACGGCCATATCTAAATTAATTTAAGGCTACAATATAACTCATGTTAAGAATATAAAACAATGTATATGTCGTATTACTGTTTATAGGCAAACTTGGCTTTTTTTTTTTTTTTTTTTAATGATGAGGAATCCGCAGCCGCTATCTTTGGTGCGTAATAGTTTACAAACCACACAGGAGAGTTAAACCACCCTTAATGTGACAGGTTGACGGGCTCACACATAGCGTTTTCAGTGGGATTTGAACTCATTACCTATCGGTCCCGAAACACCCACTTTCATAGCTATACCATCCACAACTTTGGCTTTTTTTGAAAAGGTTTTTGTGTAGTAAATTGTGTATCATTGTGTGGTATATTTTGAATTGATGACATGCAGTTGCCCAATATTGTGAATGTGTAGTAAGTTAGCTACGAATATACCCTGGAATTAAAAGTTGAGTTACATATCAATTTTGTTGTTTTGGTCCATAAACTTTTTTTCTTTATTTTTTATTTTTTATTTTTGTTACCAAACAATTTATGCCTGTGATATTAGTTCTACGTTACATTTACAGTTAGGTTGATCTAAATAAATAATTAAAATACAAAGGACAATATTGGAATTAAATAACATAAGGACCAAGCTGTCAATCAAAAATATTTGGTGATCTATTTAACAGCACAAAAAAGATGGAGGATTAATTCCATTTAATTTTAGTTCAACGAGTCTAATTACTTCGTATTAACTTGGATTGAGTCATCGAGTCGAGACCCGAATCCCGATCAAATCGCATCATATGAGCTAGGTGCCTTAACATTATTACCTTTAGAAAAATTATCAAACTACTAATAAAGTAAGAAAGAATCTTATATTCTTTGGTACATCTAGAGGGTACTTTGGTGCCATCGCCCATTTCATTATATTATAAAAATGTTGTTACGTGGAGTCTATCAATTATGGTTAGGTTAGAGTAGTTGATTTTCTTTTGTATTGTTTGTAGGTTTAGAACATAGAAACAAAATTTATTCAATATGCATTTGGATAGTAGATGTGGGTTATCCTCCTCATCCAAGAAAAAAAACTATTCCGTCTCTAAAAGTACAAATTTTCACGCCCTTACATCAATATATATTTATATATATATATATATATATATATATATATATATATATATATATCCTCGAAATTAAAAATTATTCCCTCCACTTCAAAACATCGATTCATAACTCCATCATCAAATACGGATTTAACGCCCATGCCTGATGCAACAAAACAATTTGCCTTTATTGTCCCCTTGTGGCCATTTTCATTCGTATGATAATAATAAATGGAGTTTGAGCAGACTTTCACACACGACCCATTGATTTCTCTGACAATTCACATGAAATTGCAGATATCTGAACTCTCCGAATTTCAGATTTTTACCTTCTATATTATGATACTAAATCCATTATTTGACGAGTACTTAACTAAGTTTATCCACTTAACTTAGGTCACTAAATTCAAATCACTTAGTCAACACAAACTGATTCTCTTTTCGATAAAATAATGCTTGTTTTTCCACGTCATTCAAATATTTTAATACTAGGTTTAAGAGCCATCACAATATAGCAATGAAAAATAACAATAAAAAATAATTGCTGAATTTAGGAAGAAGCTCATTTGTTGCTAACCAAATAGGCTAATACTAAAAATATTAGTATATATATTCTTCATTTTATTATTAGTTATATGATGATTTTAATAGTTCTAACCTCTTATAAAAAAAAATAGAAAATAAGGCTAGGAAAGAATCTTAATGTTGATTTCCTCACCAAATTCTATAAGATCAAATAATTAAATAGGAAGTTTGGATTGGGTGCTCCAACTAAGTTTGACAATTAGGAGCAAACTTTTTCCTCCAATCAAGAAAATAGTTAACCAAACTAATTTGACTCCCCAAAAATACATTTTTGCATTAAGAAATCGTACCCAAAATAAAATAAAAATAAAATAAAATAATTAAACCACGACAACTCCACCGCTACCTTGGAATTTTCGATCTGTCGGAAACTTCAGTAATAAGTAACCTCACATATATATACGGCGTACTATTTATTATATATATCTTACACATTTGGTATAATTAGTGGAAATAATGCATCTGAATCTGCTACCATTTTGGTGACTATAAATCACGTTAAAGACTATTAAAAAAATTGGATGAGTAATCTAAGTTGAGTTTTCCTTATAAAGGGAAAAGTTACATGAATCCGTGGATAAGGATAACGAATTTGAAAATTCGAAGCTCATCAACACTGTTTATATATATGCGTGTTTTCGAATGTATGATTAAATGTGACATTACACAAAAAGGGTACTACATTTGTATGCTCAAATTATGCGTAAAGGATTGGTGGAATAGTTGAAAGTAAGTAACCTAATTTTGTTAATCTATAACAAAAGTCTTCTTAGGTTTGTAGTGGTAACGGATTTATGGAGAAATATTCAAAATGGTGCATTATAAGATCTAGGTCATATTCATTAATTAGACATCACACTACCAAATTTGTGTAGTAATTTACATTAGCATACTAGATTAAACTTTATTATAAAAATACCGTTAGAGCTATTGATTCAAATCCAATAAATAGAGTGATCTAATACACAATAATCACAAATATCTAAATTGCTCTCATATATTAATCTTTACATTTAATTTTTGGAACCTTGTGAAAATAGGCCAAACCTTTAGGTGTGGTGACCTTTTTCGAGTTGTGTGGGTTCAACTAAGAAGGATATATAAAATGCAACGTGGATTTGGTGGTTCTGTTACGTAAATATATACTTGAGAAATACGCAATTGACATTTAAAATATATTATAAGTGTGTAATACAATCGCACTTTGGATTCAAAAAAATCAAAAACTAAAACACGTGGAACGCTATGTTTGCGTATGATGCTCTACAGTTAAATCTTAATGAAGTAATAATCTTATGCCTAAAAAAATATATTCATTTAATGAGATTATTATTTTATCAAATATTATTTTAGTACATTAATCCATATCGAGATCGAAATAAATTATTATCTTAATAAGATTATTACTTTATTGAATATTATTTTATCGAGGTTTAACTGTAATTGATGCATTTATTACCAAAATTGACTAGTCAGCGCACTAAATCATATTCCTTTGACTGCCCGAAGTTATTTCAAACTATAAATTATACTTTTCAATTCCACTAGTCCAATTTTTTTCCAACATAAAAATTAAGAAAATTATTCATTGTGTGTAAAATGATACTATAAAATAATGAGATTCATTATAATATATTAATATATTATTTTAAATTGAAAATGAAAAATGGACTAATAGAGTGAGACGGTCTGAAAAAAAAAAATTAAACTACTGAAATAATAGGAAATAATTAAATAATATGTATGAGGACATGCTATGTTGTTGAATATTACTTGCACTTATTTTATGATTAATATATCAATTACTTTCTCCGTTCCATCAAAGTTACCCACTTTCTTTTTCTTGGTTTCTAAAAATAGTTGTTTGTTGTGTGTAAAATTGTATAAAGTTGGAGACCGTTAAATAAAATATGTGTAATAATTTTCTAAAAGAAAAACTCGACAACTTTAATGAGACAAACTGAAAAGGAATATTAGATAATTTCAAAGGGACGGACCGCGTACATTGTATTACATAAACTATAATAAACTAAATAGAAATATATAAAATATTAATAATATACTCCATATATGAGTGTGGAATCCAATGATCGGACATGTGACATGATTAGATCTCATGTTTGTTTTTAGTCACACGTCTATGTAGGTATACATACTATACTTTATTGTAAATGTTTTAGCTTAATTAATTCGTCCTTTTGTTGATTTAATATATGCATAAGTTAATACTTTGCGCCCATAAGATTAATTAATTGTTATCTGATCTTGCAGGGGTAAAGCAATCACATGAGTCATGAGGGGACTAGTGATTACCTGGACAAGGATATTTTGGTCAATCAATGTATCATAGTATATTTTTTGTATGAAAAATGAAACACAACCACCTAGAGGCGCATATAGTAAGAAATTTATAAACTAATGGGAATAAATTCAAATTGAATTGTGTAATAAACAATGAAGTACACCTCGATAAATTAATAATCTTGGAACAGTGAAAAAATATTCATTTAACGAGGCTATTACTTTATCAAACATTATTTTAGTGCATTGACCCACATCGAAACCGAAAGAAATTATTATCTTAGCAAGATTATTACTTTATCGAATATTACTTTATCGAGGTTTAACTGTATCACTAAAGCTCTTATCTTTGTTTTTCTTTCTTGGGCAAATTTTCACATTTCACCAATTCCCATAGTAATTAGTATATCTAATCTAACTAAACACATATACATACATACCTTTCCCCCTGTCTTCTGCAAATCTTTGATGCTTTTGTGAAGCAAAGCACATTTTTAACTGACCCACTTCAACCAACTTTGAGATTATATATCTACATTGCTTCCCACGCCAGAAAGGAAAGCATCACGAAAATCTTGAATGTATTTGGATGTTATTAGCTCGGATTAAGCTCTTCTTAGTGTCTTTTTAAATGATTGTTTGTAGTAGTTTTGTAGGGTAGTAGGGGCTCCATTTCTAGCCTATTCTTAATGTTATATGTATTTCCTTGTAATCTTTTTAATGTGCAAAACATTTTCTTGCACATTTCAGAAACATGAGATTTTGTAGCTTTAATGAGGTTTTAAAAACAAATTCTTGAATCTTTGTGGGGTGGTGAGAGATGGGTTGTATGGTTTTGCAGATGGGGTGGTGGGCGTTGGTGTTGTGTGTTGTGTGTGTGCAGGCTAATGTGGGTATTGTTTATATTGATGGGAAGATGGGCATAGCTAAAACAGATGAGGACTTCATTTGTGCAACATTGGATTGGTGGCCACCTGACAAGTGTGATTATGGGACTTGCGCCTGGGGCCATGCTTCTCTTCTCAACTTGGTCTCTCTTTCTCTCTCTCTCTCTCTCTCTCTGCTCTTGTGAATATGCTAGCTTGGTGTTTGGAGTTGGGATTTGGTGTTTGGGAGAAATCTAGTTCTGTTCTTGAGGTTTTGAGATTATATTTTAAGTGCTTTCTGCCCTTAATATTGTTGAATCAAGAAAATGGAATCAAGATTTAGTACCACTCAGAAATCATGGTTGTAGTTCAATTTGATTTCGTGTATATTGTTGGTAGAAATCTTCTCAATAGCCTAACATAAAATGTTGTTGTGTTTACAAACTAGCTAGGCAGAAGCATGTCTTATGTAATCTGTTTCATGTGCAGGATCTCAAGGATGCTGTTTTTCTGAATGCTGTTAAAGGTATGTAGCTCTTTTCAAATGCTTATCCATCAACAAACTTCTTCATGTTTAAAGAAAATGATGCATCAAAACTTGCCTCTTTTGCCATATAATCATGTAGCATTTTCACCATTGAAGATCAGATTGGGTGGCACCTTGCAAGACAAAGTCTTCTATCAAACCGAAGATGATCCCAAACCCTGCGTTCCGTTCGCCAAGAACCCCTTCATCATGTTCGGTTTCACCGGAGGATGCCTCCCATTGTCTAGATGGGATGAGCTCAACTCCTTCTTCAACCAATCTGGGTAATAATAACTAACAAGCCCATATGAAATTCTTGAACTACAAAGATATCATGCTTGTATTCAAATGTTTCATGATTTTGATTCAGGGCTCTTGTTGTTTTCGGATTGAACGCCCTTCGTGGCAAGTCATTACAATCTGGTGCTGCATTAGGCCCTTGGGATTCAAGAAATGCTGCATCTTTCATTAGCTATACTGTTAAAAAGGGCTACAAGATTTACGGTTGGGAGCTTGGTAAGAACTGAATCCACCTGAATTTGCAATGCATTTGATAGAAGCTTCTGTATATATAATGGTGTTTCTTGTTAGGGAATGAACTGAGTGGAAGAGGAATAGGGGTTGGCATTGCTGCAGATCAGTACGCCTCCGACACGGTCGCTCTACACGACTTAGTTGAGGATGTCTACAAGGGGGTTGACACGAAACCACAGATCATCGCGCCAGGAGGGTTCTTCGATGCTGGCTGGTTCCAGCAGTTTCTTGCTAAGACAGTAGGATCAGTGAATGTGATCACTCACCATATCTATAATCTTGGACCAGGTACTCAAATTCAATCCACAGCTCTGAGGCTATCTATACATGAACAAATTTGACATTGGTTTTGTGCAGGAAGTGATGAACACCTTATAGATAGGATTCTGAATCCATCTGTTCTGGACAGTGGAGGTGATGTGTTTAGGAATCTCCACGATGTCCTAAGGACTTCGCCAAACTCAGCAGCCGCGTGGGTTGGTGAAGCAGGCGGAGCGTACAACAGTGGCCGGAATGGAGTTACAAACGCCTACGCGTTCAGCTTCTGGTAATCATCATTACCGCAACATGCCAAAAAGGCTACTCTGATTGGGTGTGCTTCTTGCAAGTTGTAGCTAATAGGGATGTTTTCATTGAACAGGTACCTTGATCAACTAGGTCAAGCTTCAAATCACGACACGAAAACATACTGCAGGCAGACGTTAATCGGGGGAAACTATGGTCTTCTCAACACCACCACATTTGCTCCAAATCCAGACTACTACAGGTGAGCTCAAACTGGTCGAGTTTTTCATCACCTATCGCGTGTTTTCTTGACTGACCAGAGATTGATTGCCCGACTTGCAGCGCTCTTCTTTGGCACCGGTTGATGGGGAGACACGTCCTATCGACCACCTTCAACGGGAACAAGACAGTCCGGGCCTATGCACATTGTGCAAAGCAATCAGTAAGTGTCATGATACAAAACATACCTAAAAGACTTGTCTATAAACCAACTTGACCTAAATTCTGTTGTTTGCAGAAAGGCATCACCCTCCTACTGATCAACATAGACGGGAACACGACCGTCCGAGCAAAAGTCGACTTCAACGGGACGTTGATGCACCAACCCCACCACAAACACAGGCATCACAGCCATAGATCAAGAGAGAATCTGCTGCATCACAGCAAGCAAGTGTCTGAGGCAGTGAGAGAAGAGTACCACTTGACTCCAATGGATGGTAACATACTGAGCCGGACGGTTCTGCTTAACGGGAAGGCGCTCACCGTCGATTCGGCCGGGGTTATACCTTCCTTGAATCCTATTAGAGTGAACTCATCAGAGCTGATAACTGTGGCTCCTTACTCCATTGTATTTGTTAGCATGCCAAGTGTTTCTATCCCAGCATGCATATAGATACAGTGCAAGTAGGAATTATTACTTGTCTGATTAGGCTTTCAATTCTTTTCCGTATGGGAATTCTTCCTTCATGATAATACAACATTTTACTTGACAACATTCTCAGTCTCATATCTCATTTCATTAAATCTGTCAAATTATACAGATTTCCAAGAACTGGAGGTATATATATCCTACCACAGAAATGTACAAGCCATGATGATAAATAGCTATACAAATTTTACAATAACTGCAACTCTGAAAAGCCTATGATTTTGGTATATAGTTAACCTAGGCAATCAAGAATCTCAACCTACTGCACAAAATTGTTGTTCAGGTGAATGATGCTTCTGAACTGAGTTTCTGGATAATAGGAGCTTGTGTGATGTAGTCAATCGCTCTTCGAGAAATCTTGTGGTTTACTGCTAGCTAATGCCAACCATACAACTGTGCCGGTAAGGTAAAAGAATATCGACGGAGCAAAGAGTGACATCTACAAGAAAATTGATGTTCAGATGAAGGGTAAAAGTTATCATTTATGAGCAATTTGAAGACAGTGTCAAGAAAAGAACTTACTCCCCATGAGTGAGTTGAATCAAGAAGATAACCGGTTAGAGAAACACCAACGATTCCAGGAACTGCTCCCACGGTATTGGTAATGCCCTGCAAGAATGTGTTGTCATATCTTGTTCATCAGGAAATCATATTGGACAAGCCTGCTCGGAGAGAAGCAGACCAATGGTCTATCATAAACTACGGTAGAGAAACATTTAGTAACAATTTGTTCGTGTGCGTACCAGAAGGACACTTGCATATTCAGGCGATATGTCTTGGTGAGTACAGTAAAGTCCTGACATATAAAATAACAATATTAAGACTTTGATGGAAGGATAAATACTTCACTAAATAAGTTTCATGCGTTTAAAAGAACTTAATCAACTTCGGACCTGATAGAGCAAAGCTTGATAGTGCTAAGCCACCGGTAAGAATTGATACAACTTGCCATGGACTCAGTCCTAAGTCCACGGAAGAAAGAATCATGCAAGTTGCAGGAGAAAGGAAAGCAATCGTTTGGCAAATCTTCCGTACCTGTTCCCGCAGAAAGCACTGAGTTTTTTTCGGTTTTATGTAGCAAAATTCAGATGAGCACTTTCAAGTTTCAAACAGTTTTGGTGGTTCTATCTTTTAGAAGCAGAATGAAACCTCATATTACAGATGACAGGGAGAGAAGCTCAAGAAAAAGATAGTGCCTACAGTATAAGACGACTACAAACAAGACAAGGATTTTACAGAATATGTCGCTTATGAACTCTATTTCTCCCGCCTAGAGACATAACAACATGAGAAATGTTGTTTGAAAATATCCCTGCAATCAAATGTTAGAGAATTAACAAAGTAACTTCTTAAGATGCCATTAGCCCCAAGTGGTATCGTTACGGATGAACGATTCAGGGTTAAGCACTCACCGGCTCCATCAACCAATAAATGTAAGTCGAGACTACAGGCAATCTTGTGTAAAGCTAATAATTATTTTGTAAGCATCTAAGTGGACAGAAACTCAACACCTTTGACTTTCTATTTTCTTAATCAAGAAAAGGGAAGAGCTAACTTGCTGAGATCTTATTGTCAACAGGGTAGCATATGGAATTGGGAAATGGGAATTGGGAAGTGATCAGAACTTATCTTGTTATCAGTAAATTCGACACTTAAGACTATTTAATTTCAAATGTTTCTCATTAAAGCAACAACCAAAACAGAGGACCATACGCTTAAAACAAGCAATCTTTCTCATCCTGAATTTAGGCAGTATATGCTATAAGCCTGTAAGATGTTAAGATTGTTCATGTAATGTACTCTATCTATCAACTTGAGGAGGAAATTAATATTTCTATATGTACACGTAAACAAGTCTCCCAATTTAACTCACCACTGTCGTTTCAACCCCTTTCGAAATCAAGCTGTCTGCTAATTGGGATGCAATGCTGGTCACAAATATTGAAGCTAGTGGAGGAAGAACTGAAACCTGTAATTGCACAAAAAGAGAGAAAATTTGTAGGCAATAAGTTCACAGATCTTTATTTAACAGATAAAATCTTCAATGAGAGACACTAAAAAAATTTAATTTAATAATTGTGTCTTTACCATAAGAACTTTCTCCATCAGAGATAGGAGATACGTATATACACACGTAGTGCTAAAACTAATTTTGGATTGCTTAGGTTAAAAATAAGTAATTAGCATGAAGAAATTACTATGGGGAAAAAAGACGGTCAATAGTTCCTATGAACAACTACAGGTTATACAGTAGGCAACTTATCTCATGAATTTCCGCACTAATTAATCTATTAGAGATTTCCAAATATAAAAACTATGATCGTAGTCAATGATGGTAGTGTAAGCTGAAACTACAAATCACCAAGGTGAGGACTGTGGAATTCTGTATTGTAAATCAAATAACACATTTTTTTCATAGCCTTTCGATTATCATGAGAAGGATTCCAGTTAATGATGTAGCTTAATCACAGTTCAATCAAAGAGTCAAATCAAGTCTCCCGAAACACTTTGTTAAAAAGATATTCTTAGACGTACCCATGCTGCTTCCGTCAGATCAAGGTTCAGCTCCTCACTGCAAAGGATATTGCACGGTTTTTAAGCAGCGCATATAACCAAGATAAATAGCTTTAAGGAACTGATAAAAGAGCAGGATACAGAAATAAAGATTCCAGTTTTACAATCTGATGCTTTATATATTTACTCGGTAAGGTCACTAAAATCAGAGACATTTTTATTTAATCAATATCTTCTTCCACATATATTAAACCTTCGTAGTCCGAATTTTGTAAGTCTTATAATAACATTTTTAAAACTTGACCACGTAAGACGTAACAATTTCAAAACTTGAGAAGTAACAAACCTAGAGTTAGCAGGCAAAAATTCTTATTGACGTTTTATCTAAAACAAGTAATCTCATGAATGACCAGAATCTAAATATTCATATACATTACCCAATGTTACAGATTCAAGCTCACTGTTAACCACAAAGGTAATAGAGAAATTTTCATATTATAATATTGAAAGGTTGGACTGTATACTATGCAGAAACCTATCCAGTTAGAGTCTGAACACCAAATAGTGATATAGAACGAAACACATACATAAAATGATTTGACATAATTGAGAGTTACTTGCCATGCGTTTTAAAGCTCTAAAGTCTGTTGAGGTATTCCTCAAAAAATCAATTGTTCGGACGTAATATTTCAAATAGAAAGTGAACCTGAAATAAGTTGGAAGCCAAGATAAGCATGTATAATGGCCCCAACTTCCACAAAAATGAGTATATATCATGGCCCATACAGCTTTAGATTTGAAAAACTCCGTCCAAGGTATATCCTGAGAATCATCCAGATATAGTGACAAATTGATTACTCGCAACATGACTTTTTGTTCATCAAATCTACTGGACAAGCAGGTCAACTGTTTCTAGGTTTCCTTCCATTTTCTTGATGTATGTGATATTATTACAAGACATACAAACTCTCTGGGACGTCAAGAGAATACATATGTTGTGTCTTTGTTATTTATGATAAATGATGTTGATCAGAATGGACCTGAGGATAAAAAATTAAGACTCTGATATTTAATGTTTGAGAGAAAATTGTCTTCACAGTTGTAGAAATTACTCATGCTAGTTATTTCATATTCTGATGCAAATATATTGCTCCAACATTAACTCGAACAGATAGACCTACTGTCAGTGAGCCACCCAAATCTTTCAAAGAGGAAGTCCATGACTTGTTCATAGGGGGAGTTTGAGGCCCTGCAGAAGATAAATTATAGGAGTCATGCAAGAGAGGAGAAATTGTTTTAGTAAGTTCCATTATTCTCAATATGCAAGTGATAATTCCAAAAGTATACATGTAACTCAAATGTCAAAGCCAGGTAGCAATTCTGAACAGTGCAATTGCATTTCATTATACTTGGCATACATAAGGTTTCCACTCTATCTTACAATGAACAAATCAGTAGGTATTTGTTAGATGAATTGAGGTAGAAGTAGTCGAAACATGTGGAATTGGATGAGCCAGCAAAATGATTTTGGAGAAAATCTCAAGTCTGTAACAAACCCATTGGATAACTTTGAACTACAAGAAGATTCCAAACATTACAGAAATTATTCTGTACCATGTAAACATTTAAATAGAACTAAATAATAAAAGAAATGCCAGCACCTGTTAAAATATATATATAATGAGAATAAGCACATAAAAACATACATAATTGGTTAGCAGCTGCAAAAGGAAGCTGATCTTCTTTAACAAACTGAAATATCGAATACCTGAAATTATAGTAAAAGGAAATTAGGGTGAAATAAATTATTGTCTTGTTTGCAGTGATAGAAGTGCCATACAGCTGCATACCCTCCAAATACAAAACTTGAGGTAGAAATAATAGCAATTGCAGAACAATTATACTACCGAAGCAAGAGAAAAAAAATAGATTGCAATGAGAATGAAAACACCAGATACAAAGGAACATTCAATTTTTTCTTGAATTCTCTTTAGATTGAGGCAGGGAAATCATTACTGTTAAAACTCTAGATACTTACCATGCTATACCCAGAGAACCAAAAAAGTAAAATACAGATCCCCATCCATAATTCTCAATTAGCGGAGGAGCAAAAAGAAGTCTGCAGTTAAAAGATTCAAATGTTAAGAGTCTGAGAAATTTAACAATATCACTTTCAAAGTAGAAACCTGAGAACAAGTATAAAAAGTTCTAGGATGTTATGAAATATAATTTATACATTTTTGGCATCCAGTTAAATGCATGCTATCAAGAAAAAGCTTTTTTTCCATAAAACAGTCCAAACTCAAGCATAAAATTTGACAAACAATAAATAGATACTTAATTATTTTGCATAATCTAACAAACATCGGGCATTATAAGACGAAATGAAGATTCAGATTTTAAATGATGATTTACCCCAAGACACTTCCAAAGCTCAAACCACCAAAAACAAATGATACTGCACGTGAACGTTCTTCTACTGGTATTGACCTGAAAATAATTCACAATAATGTAATATACAAATCGAAAAATAAATAAGCAATACAGAAAAAGGAAAGAGAGGGGGAGGGGGACTATAAAGCACAAATGTGGTTTCAAAGAAAGGATTCAGATTAAAGCAAATATCAAATCAGAGATGCCAATCCTTTTCACTAAATAATGCTAACCCAATCCTCTTTCCGTACCCACTCCTTGACAGATGATCAAAAACTTATTGAGTAAAAGCATTTCATTTTTATCTGGGCTATTATCTTTAAGGCCTATCCAAAAGGACCAAGACTAAATTCCATGAGCTTCTCTGCAGCCAAAAAGTACAAGAAACAGCCACCTATAAAAATCTTATTGGGTGAAACTTCTAATAACATTAATTTAAATTGTATCAGAAGACACCACAGAACCACAAAATTAGGTGCATTGAGATGCAGACCTAACTACGCTTATCACATAATGTTGTTTAGAAAAGAGATATTCAATAAGTGAGAATAGTTTTGTACAAATTATCAGGGTGTTACTTTATTTATTCCCATTTTTTCTTGTCATTATTCAAACTCAATCTCATTTCTACTTTTACTTTTATTTTCAAGAAACCCTTAAAAAAGCACCTGGCAATCATATCAGTTGCAGCAGATGGTGAAACACCTTCTCCTATCCCAACCTGGATGATCATGAGACAGTCAGGAAGAGCAGGATAAAATTCATGTCACAAGCACACTTTCTTCAATTAATTCAGTGGAAGAAGTCATAGTCAGCCAAGATAAACTTATTTTGCTCCAATGCTGCTAAAAAAATCAAAACAAATTACTATACTAGATAAGATAACTAAACGAAAGAGTAGGTGGCCGGGTAACTACCAAAATCCTAGAAAAAACAAGTCCTGGCATAAACCCAGCAAGTAGAGGAACCAATGCAGTGGCCAACGACCAGACCAGGACGCCCACCTGGAGAACTCTTCTGCACATAGATAAGGAGATTAATTAGAAAATGAGACTCATTGTAAAAAAACAGCATGATATCACTTTTTCCCTCTTGTTCTTAAATATAAGTGACATTACCTCCTTTGTAAAAACAAAACCATTTAGAAGGATTAGATTCTGTGCAATTTTTTTGCTCATAGTAGAGACGGAGACATCTTTATAAAGACAAAAGAAAATCAAAACTGCTCACCATGGGAACATTTCCATTTTCAGCATAGTCAAGCAGAAAAGAAAAACTATTGACAAAACAATTTGAGCCATTCTAAGTTATCAACTTTTCCAACCTTCCAGCGTCTGTTAAAGACTACCCCCTCCATCCCACTCCAATTGTCATTTTCTTTTTGGCACGAAGATTAAGAAAGTTGATAGTTGTGTATTAATTAGTGTAAAGTAGTGCGGTCCACTAAGTGGGATAGCCCGAAAATGGAAAGGTAACCAATTGGAATGCAGCAGAGGGAGTATTATAGTAAAAACTCTAATTATCAAAATCTCACAAGATTTCTGATTCTTATAAAAATAAATAGTCAGCGCCGAGAAGCTAGGAGCTAATAATAGTTTTGCTAATATGAGAATATTACATATATGATGAATGAACCACAAAATGGGTCCTTCAAACCAGAGCCAGAGTGACAGGCGATCCTTTAAGGTACCTCTAGACTAACCTAGGTAATGCGTATCAACAATGTGAAGTTTGGCCTAAGAAACTAACCTCCCACCAAATATTTTCGCAAGCCAACCACCCGGCAACTGACTAAGAGCATAACCCCAGAAGAAAGATGACTGCACCATTCCAGCCACAGAAGCACTCCAACCAAATTGATGCGACATTGGAATTATAGCAACACTCAAGTTTACCTATTCAGTACATGAAAAATCAGTTAATGCTTAACCTAAAATCACACATCCTACTTATGATATTGCAAAAAGCAAGCAACCTCGTACTCATATACAGGTGACTAGCCATAACGATGCAAGTAGCTATACAAATTTAAATCAAAAGCAACCATAGCAACATGTTTATTTCACTTCATAAAGGAATATTTTCATCAAAATTCCATTTCTAAAGGGAGCAAACTAGTTAACCCCCCCCGCCCCTCTTCCACATTGCATACAGATTAAATATCCGTACACATAATAAGGTTTATCAACTCCCACATCACATGTATAACACAAAAGCTCAAATTACCTTATCCATGTTGCAAACAACGAAGGCCAGAGATGTAGTCCCAATGAGCTTGTACCTTTGTGGTAGATTCTTCCACGGCGGCCAATCCCAATCAAAACCCAACTCCCCATGACTTCCCTTCTCATTCAACTCGTCATCCACCGCGACCCCACTCGCTATTCGTTGCTTTTCTGCAGCATTTTCTCTTTCTCTCTCCTTTATGCTGCAATGAACCCTAAAATCTAATCTTTGCTTGAAGGGCAACCCGGTCAACGGCTGGATTCTTACCGGAGCTCTGAAGATTGAAGCTTTACAGTTTGTTCCATATGAAAAACTGAACAAATTGCTATCCCCGTTCGACATGATTCGAGCCGCCATTTCTTAATTTCTTGTAATAAAGGGGATATGGGGAAAATCTGGAAGGGTTTGAGCATAAATTTGAAGAGCTGAAACGTGGGAAGTGATAGTAATTAGTGTGTGTGATCAAGGCACGAGAAGAAGAAATCACGACATTTAAGAAAAGGCCCAAAACTTCGCCACGAGAATTTGAGGTTTGTGGCGCCCAATCAAAATAGAAAAACATAAAATATTATTTCCCACGAAATTCAAGTCTTGTTTCAGGTTTATTAATTATTATAATATAATTATACACATCCAAAATTAATGAAGAATCAAATCATTATCTCCTATGAAGAATATGAAATTTTCTCGTCCAAAATTGGTTTATTGGTGTCTCGTGTTATGTTAAATTACTTTCAATAATTAATTCAATTATCGCTGTGTTACAAGCAATTTCGGGTCAGCCGTGAACCAAATGACTTCATCTCTATAATTTGTATGGGTCTCTTTAACTGTCTTTAACTACTAGGGTTAGGAAATAGTCAAATAGCTTAAACATGCACTTATGATTTGTATAAGAATTTGTTATATAAGCGTTTAAATTTAATAAATTATTTGTATTCAAATGTACACGTTCAAAATATAGGATGAATCAACGAGAGAAAACCTCATTAAAAGATAAGCATAACGTTGTTACTATTAACTTATAAGATATTGAAACTTGCATACACAAATTGTTTAGCATATTCATTATCCTCTTTTTCGAATTTGGAAATTAGGGCAGCACAGTCAAATATAGAAGCTTGTAGAACCGAAGAGGAGGATGGAAATATAGCATATTTCTCCTATGTAGAGATGTTCGGTTTCAATTCTCATATGTTTTCGGAACCGTCAATTTTGTTGTTCCCAAACGGTGGAACCAAAACGAATCGTAAACCTTGTATTCATGGTTTCGTTTCGGATTGAAACCGTCGGTTTCAACACGTCCTGATTATTATTTTGGTCTAACCCGTACGGATTTTTTAGTATTATATTTAAAAGAATAATTGTGTGTAATGGTTTCAGTTGGAAATCATGGTCAATGATTTTAGGAAGCGGCCGGCGGTCTGAGTGAAAAATGGCCGGCCGGCTCTATTAATATGATGCTCGAGTTCGACAAACAAATATTATTTGGTATATAGGGGCCTGCAAGGTTTTTGATTGTTTTCCGAATGATCCGTTGAGGAAAGAATTGTATTCTTCATATGACTATTCCTTAAATTTCTCATTACACATCCAAAGAAGAAGCGGATCGGATTGTATGTACCACTTTCGTATACCCTTGTGTGTACCAAACCACAAGAATATTGACATGTGGCATTTCTCATTAAATTAAGTGAGTCATATTTAACACATGTCAATACCTTGTGGTGTGGTACACACAAGAATATACGAAAATGATATACACAAGCTTTTGCAAAGAAGTAGCCTATTTCTATAAAGCTTTAATTATAATTCTTCCAACTCATTAGTAATTGCATGTAGTTGTTGGATATCTTATTCTATTAAATAATGAGAATGAGAGATCCAGATTCAATCACTCTCACCACAAGACTTTGCATACCTTTGTTTACACGTTATAGCAATAAACTACCCCCTCCGTCCTATTATTAGTGGCCATCTTTCCTAATTCGGATGTCCCGCTATTAGTGACGACGTCCCAAATTGGTAAAAAATTACCACTCTCTTTCTTACTTTATCATCTTATCTCTCCTACTTTATCATCTACTTTATTATTATATTTATTTCTCTCTCCTACTTTATCATCTTCTATTTCCTACTCTCTCATTATTATACTCATTTCTCTCTCCTACTTTATTATCTACTCATCTCTCATAATTTTATTACATATTCTCTTAATTCCCGTGCCGAAAAGAAATGCGCCACTAATAATGAAACGGAGGGAGTATTTAATTTGAATGATTGAATTCGGAATTGAATAATGCAAATTGTTTTTGTAATCAAGTACTCCATATGCGTACAACGTCTAAATCTATATCACCACCAACCCACTGCTTCATTTCCATTCTTTATCGCTACCAACTCTCTTTGACTTGCACTGCCAGCTTTCATCGGCTTTCACTTTTTTCATAGTTTATAGTCGAACCAATGAAGAAAAATCCATCTCCAGAGTCGTAAGCATGCCTTTGAATGGTGTAAGCATTGTCCGGAGCGGTTTGTATGTACCACATTCATATAACTTATGTGTAATTTTGATATTCTTAATTCCCTCTTATAAGAGTGTGAGAAAACTGCCCGATTTAGAATCTTGTTATAATTTAATTCTTTTTGAAAAAAGCATACTACTCACACTACCCACCAGTCCGATGACCACAACTGCCTTAGTATTTCGATTTTATTATTTTCGAATACTCTAAAGTAATGTTATTTAATTGATATTGATATGATTACCATAAATAGGTCCCGTGCTTAAAAAAAAAGTTGTTTCACTATGAAATTGATAAGGTGGGCATAAAAATAAAAGGAGTTCTCGTTAAATAAAGTGGATCATATTTAACACATATCAATACCCTTGTGGTGTGGTACATATACGAAAGTGGTACTAATAAGCTTTTATGAAAAATAAGGGGCGTTATCTATATAAACTCACCCTATTGTGTATGTTTAATCACTCATCGTGCTCTCTCTCTCTCTCTATATCTCTCTCTCTTTTTACCAAATATGGCCACTGCCATTGCAACTAATGCTGGAGCCGAGTCACTAACCAGGGCTGTCCAAGAATTATCCGCCGCCGTCAGCAGCCCGCCGGAGAAATACATACTGAAAGACGGCATCGGCGGCACCAACTTCCCGGCGCTCCAAATTCCGGTCATCGATCTCAGTCTTCTAACTTCATCCTCTCCTGAGGGTGAAAAGGAAGTGGAGAAGCTTAAGCTGGCTTTCATCTCTTGCGGTTATGTTCAGGTTCGATACACTAACACTAGGAATTTTACTTTGCTCATATTATTAATCTTTTTAACTCAATTTTAATATTGCAATTTTCTTTAATCAATAATTAAGAACTCAATCAAGAAAAATCACTCTATATATGAAAAGTAGAAAACCCTTTATCTTTGATTAATTTCCCTACAATTTAATGTTTGTGTGTTCACAGGTAGGTAGGTGTACTAAAAAAATTATTATGCAATAGTAATATATTAATATGTTAAATTAACATGTAGCCTACTAACCCTAGATTAAAAAAACATTTTCAAACCACTCTACTATCAAGTTTTGGAACTGTCGATTATGTGTTATGCAAATTATATTAAGATATAATGTGTACTATGTGACATATATTTCGAGCCGGCTTTATATATAATTAATTATTTATGCTCGTGCAGCTACATCTCACGTTTAATTTGTAGTTACTCCTCACAATTACAATTAAATTTTAATAATATAATAATTTCGTTTAGATAATAATCTTTTCTGGTTCTAATACGGGTCAATATACTAGAATACTATTCATTAAAGTAATTTCCAAGATTATTACTGTAATGTAATTTTTTTTTCAGGTGGTGAATCATGGGATGGAGGATTCATTCTTGGACCAAGTGCATGGTGTGACGAAAGGCTTCTTCACGCTTCCAATGGAGGAGAAGATGAAATGTGCGAGGCCTAAAGATGACATGGATGGCTATGGAAATGACTCTGTTTTCTCCGAGAATCAAACCCTAGATTGGAACGACAGATTGTACCTCAACGTCAAACCAGAATCCCAGAGAAAGCTCAAAGTCTGGCCACAAAATCCCATCAATTTTCGGTACGACGCATCCAAATTGGTGAGTTTATCATATATGTTGGTGAGTTTTAATTTGGTGATTGAGTTTTATTCCAGAGAAGTAGTGGTGGAGTTTACGGCCAAATTGGAAGCGATGAATGAAGTGATTATGCGGGCTATGGCCAAGTCTCTGAAACTGGAGGATGAGGAGTGCTTCATGAAGCAGATGGGGGAAGATCCGACGGTGCTTTCGAGATTCAACTTGTATCCGCCGTGCCCGCGGCCGGAGGCGGTGCTGGCCGCCAAGGCCCACGGCGACGCCTCGGCCATGACGTATCTCTTGCAAGACAAACAAGTCGAGGGACTGCAGACGCTCAAAGATGGGCAGTGGTACAGAGTCCCCATCATTCCCAACGCCATCGTCGTCAACATTGGCGACCAAGTCGAGGTAAATTTAATACTCCTTCCGAGATTAATAAACTTGTACTGTATTGTATATATTGTTTTTATTTTGACTTATTAATTTTAGTAAACATATTATTTACTTTTTATATAAACATGATATTTTTTATGAAACGGGCCAAAAAGGAAATTATGATAGACGGATAAAAATAATGAAAATTGGAGATAATTTGAGATTGAAAAGTTATGTATGAATTATTGCAGATAATGAGTAACGGGATATTGGAGAGCCCGATTCACAGAGTAGTGACGAATCCGGAGAGAGAAAGGATGACGATAGCAATATTCTTCAGTCCGGATCCGAGAAGCGAAGTTAAAGTGGAGGAAGGATTGATTGATGAAGAGAGGGGGAAGAGGTTCAACAGTATTGTGGACTATACTGGTAATTACTTCGAGGCATTCCAGACTGGGAAAAGGCCCATTGATCTTCTAAGATTGTAATAAATAAATAATTAGTCTTAGTGAGAGAGACTGAGAGAGAGCGTGTGTGTATTTGGTTACTGTATGGGTGAAGTTGATATGATTATAAATAATTTAAAGTGATAATGCCTCTAATATTTGTTAACAAGAGGAGAATGGTCTTTCTTTGGTTGGCATAGTAACAGATGTGTACAACGCTCCTTTTTCCTCAAGTTCATGATGAATGTAGCGAATACCAATCCGTTATTGAATATTGTGAGTTCGGATTTGACAGGCTGTAATTGAAATGGAAGCTTTTCTGTAACTGTATAGTCTTCAATGGTCATCCTACCGAGTTGGAAGAGCCCATTGCGCTAAGCATTATAAATTACTTACATATTTTGTTACGAGCTTATCTGCGAAACTTGTAGTTCAGTGCCTTGTATTGAGATTCCTTGTAAGTCTATGCTGAGTTAACTAGCTAGTTTCCTATCCTTTTTAGAGCAGTTCTCTTGTTGATATGTAATTATAAACCATTCTGAAGATCCATCACCCTGTGGTGTATTCCAGATATTTAAACGGATACTTTTCAATGTTTATGTGTCTTGTCACTAGTTCTTTCTGCTGTGTGTTGTTTTACCAGTCTTGAAAATTGAGTAAATGGCTTGGCGATAACTTAGTTCATTGCCTTAGCTGCTGGTAATATGCCACCTAAAGTTCTTTTCGCTTTTACTGCAGGGTCACACATTTCCATTTTCTGATAGATAGGCAGACGAGAGACTCTATCCTTGCAATCTTTGTTGGTTTTTTCCTTTGATCTGTATTTTGTTTCACTTATTGCTGTATGCCTTAATTCAAAGCAAGATATCGTTTCATCTGCGCGTTATCAAGGCCACCGTAGCACCATGTCCTATTATCAATATCATGTAGTTCTTGATGAATTTATGTTAATTGGAATGTAACATCTGATTATATCCATATCCTGATTCTCTTGATTACATCATGTTCTGGGCTTTGCTCACTTGTTCCTGCTCTTCGGTCTTGATGGCTTGATAATTGGGAAAAGGCTTTTCTCCCAGCCCTGCTTCGAGGGGCTGATGATTTAGTGTCGGCTGTTCTGTTTAATTCCAGCTATTATTTACTAAATTTTCTTGTTTTGGTTTTCTGTGGATTGTCTGAATTAATAAATTTCATAGTTTTTGTTTGTAAGATATGATTGCCAATCATGAGTATTCCTGACTCTTGAGTAGATAGATTATCTAATGAGTATATATTTTCTGCACTATATGCATACTTCAGTCTCCATCATTATACATTTATACTTGTTATATGTTGTTTACTCGGAATATAAAGTGACTATATCCTAACTGAATCTATAGCCCTTTTCCCCTGGTGATAGTAGTGGTAGAAAATCCCAGGATAGTTTGTTACTTTGTTGAACATCTTTGGTCTTTCGTCGTCAACAAGTTGATCCATTAGTTTAATCTCTTGGGCTGAATTAGGAGAGCAGAACATAGCCAAGGAGTTCCTCTCCGTCTCCGAGTTCATAACTACTCTGTGCATAGGACTTTTGAATATTCCATTGCTCATTATCTGCAGGAAACAAGGAGCGAGAACAGATTACAAGATTGCCATGGTAGTCCCACTTTCCACTCTTTATATGAATGCAGCTTTCTTACTTGTTTCATTATGTATGTGTGTATAAGTATCTACCTCCAGCTGATCTCCTGTCTGAACTAACAGTGTGTGCGGCCTTATACGCACGGAATACCACCGATTGTCTTTGAGCAGCTGCAGGCCTCGTACATGGGTGTCTTGCAAGAGAATACTCATTCCGCTACCATCTGTATGCGGTCGGAGACCAAAAACTCAATCAGGTTTTGAACATGGCGGATAGTAGTTGAATTGTGCAGACATCATAGTGATTTTTTTTTCAGAAAACACTCTTCATCAGTTAAATTTAACGATTTCGCCATTGCCTTGAGGATTTGATCTCCCATCCGTCTCAGCTTAGCCGGGTAATCATCCAATACTTTTCTGCAGGTACACGGACAGTACATATCAACTCAAAGCATTGTAATAACATATTTTGTCTAAACATGTGATGATCAGCAGATGCTTACCAGAAAGTTTCTGGGCTCCGAGGCCAATACTTGAGGTTCCTCCCTTCTTCTGGTGTGACGAGAAGATGCAGCCTATCGACCCATTGGAGATGTTCGACGCCATCAATAACTGGACCGGTGCACTTCATCGCTTTTCCTCGTGTATTTCTGCTTCTCCACAATAGGCTGGTGGAAGAAATCTTTAGCAGTTCGGCGCACTTCATCAAGGTAGGAGCTTTCCATGCCATGGTTTACTGCCTGCAGTCAAAGAAAACTTCAACATGGTAAATGGCCGTTACTTGGAAAATGCATGCATACCACTTACAAGCAAAGGAAAGCTGGAACCTGGAAGCAACCCCATGTGCAGCGCAGTGCAACGAGCTCAGAATCCACATTATTAAACCAGACATAAAAGCATTACAAATCACAAGCAATATATAACACGGATTGGCTTTTACTGAAATTGGATTCCAATAGTCCATAAAAAATCAAGTTTTGCACATTAATCTACAGACATGTTTTAAACTGATACAGCTTGGAGAAAAAGTCACAAAAAACTCAAAATTCAAACAAGAGCTTAAATAAGAAAGAAGCTTCTCTTTTTTACCCCCTTTTACTGCAAGGCAGAAGCAATTTGAATCTTCCCAATCTTAACAATGAATCCGATCCATTTCACAATATCAAATGTATTTACCACCCCCTTCTATGGTTTATTTTGACATAAAAGCTGCATTAAAGTAAATCAGCTATAATCATGTGACGAGACAATTTCACCATTCCCAATCCTTTCCATCAATATACAGTACCATGACCGAGAGAGCATACCTATTACAACACAAAGAAGAACCCTAATTGTTCTTTTTCGTGACCGTCTCCGATTGAGGTGGCAGCAATGGAATCCCATTCTTGGGCAACTTCGCCAGCATTGGCCTCCGGTGAATTCCCTCCTCCGACTTCCCAAACAACTGCTTCCTCAACGCCTCGTGCAAGTGACCGAACAACTCTTTCTTCAACGCCTCAAACGCCAAATCTAATCTCTCCAGCTGCTCCATTGCATTCTTATTGTACATAAAGAGGCCGTAGTACAAGTCAAAACTGTCGCTGGCCGTGTTCTCCACCAAATTCAAAAGAGTCTCGTACCCTTTCGTGTTGATCGGAGTACTCTCCAGCTGCAGCTTCTCTAGAATCCTCCCCATCGTGTGCGTGATAAACTGCGAACCCGCAGCGTATTTATCGTGCTCCGCGCAGGTCATGTCCACCATTGTGCACCCTTCCTTCTTGAAAATATCTAAGAATGTATCAACTCTGTTGTTCCTGCAGTCCTCGTTTCCAATCCTGACTTTATCAAACACAAACGGCAAGTTCTGCCATGTGTTTTTCCCGCTCTCCGGTCCGAACATCGGATGCGTGCAGAGGATGTCGAAATGATGAGGGAGAACCTGCAGAAAAATGTTCTTCGGGAACTCCTTCACCGACAAAACGTCGACGAACAGAGTGTTCCGCCGCAGGCGCTGCAGCGGCAGCGACCGGAGCACAGATTCCATCGAGATTATGGAGGTGCATATGAGTATGACGTCGGGGTGCTGCTCACACAGGTCGTGCGGATCGGTGAAGAATGCGGCGCCGAGAGATTGCGCGACGGCATGGTAATTGGAGCGCGAGTGCGCGAAGACGGTGTGGCCTTGTCGGATGAACGCCTTCGCTAGGAACTGACCAAAATTTCCGAATCCGATGACGGAGATCTTGAGCTTGGTCGACTGGCTGAAACGGTTGAAGAGGTATGCCTCATAATCGTAGGGCTGCGCCGCGTCGACTGCGCGGATGCAGTGGAGGCGGCGGCTTCGGCGGGAAGTGAGGGGCTGCGGAGCGGAGGGAGAGAACGGGAGCTGGTCGGAGTGATGGTGCTGCGGCGGGAGTAGTGTGGCGGCGGGCGGCGTTTGTGTGGTGGCGGGTTGAATGGAAGAGAAGGAAATCATGTTAATTAATTAACGGAGTAATTATAAGGTGGCGATGGGATGGTGCACATGTATATATATTGTATGTATTGGTTTTGTTTACACACAGTGGGAAGTGTTTGTTTGGTGGTAGACTTGGAAGGGATGGGGTTTGGTGTGTGGGTTTTATATATAAAAATGGGGTGACTGACTGGTCGCTGAGGCTGCGCTAATTTGGAGCCCTTGGTAGTTGGATCAAACCATTTCTCGGATGTTTCCTTTCTAACCCATAGCAAGCTGCAAACAATATAAAAGGGTTAACGTCCCCTTGGGATGGCATAGCGATGAACGTGGGTGGCTCGGGATCGATAGGTCATGGGTTCAATTCCCACTGGACACGCTATGTGCGAGTCTGTCACACTGTCACATTAAGGGTGGTTTAACTCTTCTGTGTGGTTTGCAGGCTATTGCACAGGAGCGAGATTTTATCCTGTGCGCCCGGATGCGCCGATTTCCGAAGTTCCCTCGATTCCTCCTTCTACGACTCGGAGACGGTCGAAGAAGACGATGAATTGGTGGAAGAAACCATCATGAGCCACCATCCGTGTGTCGCCGATGGTTCCATTTCCGACCTTGTTCATGATGCCGGAAAAGTCGTACGAGTCTCTATCCTGAGTGGTGAGAAGTCGATGGTAAGTGAAATTGAAATGATATTTGGAAGGAATTGAAAATTTGTGTATCTGTGTTGCAACTCCTGATTGTTTTTGTTAATTGATTTTCTTCGGATCCCACTTTTAAAAAAAAAATCAGCATTCTTTAGTTGTTAAAAAAACCAAAGACCATATATAAGTTAAAACCAACAAATTACTGTTCATCAATATTTTGTTCGATAAATTGTGTAGCCAAAAAAAAAAAAAAAAAGTGTTGGAATAGTGTAAAAATTTATATTAGGGGTGGAAATGATTTTAAAACCAAAAGGATAGTGCGGACCAATTTAATTAACAACTCAAATCCCACTTTCTTAAACTTCATGTTCATTTCCTACATGACAATATTAATGGGACTATGTGATAATAAGTCTTGTAGCTACTATTTAAGATGTATATTAAATCCCATGTTAAAACTGAGACAAACTACATCAGATTAATCTTATACAATAAGCTTAACCTAACGATTTTTTTTTATCTTATCACGCCTTGTCACATAATACCAAACGTGGCTTAATATGTGAACTTTGTTGGTTATAATATTATAGCCGATAACCTTGGAAATGCGTACAAAATAATAACAAGTAATTGAAATACAGTAGAAATTGAGATACTAGATTACAACTGATTTTGTATCGAACAGGGCAAACCACTATCTGGTCTTCTGGGCAGAACGTCCGGGTTGATGATTCTCCTAGGTATGAAATGACAAACTGAACAGACAAAGTCTAGTCGAGTTTCCTCTTTCCGCAAGACAGTATTGCCCCGGCTAGTGCTCACGGATTGGCAATCTGTCCCCAAAGATAAAACGACTTTCCTCCTTCCCGGTAGCAGCACCGCAAACTGGAAAGGCTCCGACGAACTGAACCAATGCACGAACTGGGCAGACACCGAACTATACTATAGATGCTCGTATATATGTTATGTTGTGTATGTGTGTTGTTGTGATCTATATAATGCTTGTAAGATGCATCTATATTTATATAGCAAAATCCATCATGTCAAGGGATTAAAGACATTAAAGATTCACTCCACTACTTGCTCATTAAGAGTCATCACTTGAGACCTTTCAAGTTCTCCATTTGATGCTTCTAGGTCATCAAGACCTTTGAACTGCCAACAACTTGCAGGCAGCTCAACAGTCACACGAGTCTACTTGCCCAGACACGATCCAAGTACTGGGTCCCGTAGTCTGGCAGTAATTGCATCCAGTTACGAAAATGCCCCCAAACGTGACCAACTTAAAACGTACATTTCTCACTCACCGAAATTCGGTTTTGAGAATACGAACGTGGTCACAATAATTTAATCATGGTTAGACTAAAATATTAATTAGTCAAAACCAAATTTCCAACAATCCCCCACATGAGTGGAAATTGTGCATGCATGTATGCAAACTAAATGCCCAGATCGAAAGAAATAGTATTGCAGCAGGATAGGTAGTTTTTGGCTTTGAACCTTCCCTTGTCAACACGATCGGGTACACCGGCGGACTAGTGGACATGATGCCTTGAACTATTCCTCCTTAGTGTGCACCAAGACAATAGTATCAACACAATACTATCTCAACCTTGTTCGTTCTCACGTTTGTATCCATTTCGGCCTTGGACACATCTTTGGATTCATAAGTGCCCTCTGTGAAGCGGCCACACTTCTCACTTATATAGGTCATTCCTTTCCAAGTATCCTACCATACTTATCTGCCCAGGAATCATTAAAATTCATAAGACTTAACCTCACCACATTGACAAGTTTCAACACTTAACTTGCCTTCCAAAGGAATGGGTGAAGATATAATCTTCCAAGTGTTGCTCTGCGAACTCTTATAGCTTAGTTGTCCCATTGAACCAAGTTTGTGGGATCTCCAATCATCATGGTTGGGTTACCACTATAATTGTTCTAGTTGTGGATTTTTAATCCCATTCCCTCTAACAACTTATTCATTCGATCTCTATTTAACCCTTTGGTTAGCGGATCCGCTAGATTATCCTCTGACTTGACATAACAAACAGAGATAATCCCACTTGAGATCAAATGTCTTATAGTATTATGTCGACGACGTATGTGTCTCGACTTACCATTGTACATGTCACTCGCCGCCCGCCAATAGCGACTGATCGTCGCAGCTTGATCATGACAGTAGACACTGGCTTCTGCCAACATGGAATATCCTCAAGAAAGTGACGAAGTCACTCTGCTTCTTCACCAGCTTTGTCCAGAGCTATAAGCTCAGATTCCATGGTGAACCGGGCTATACACGTTTGCTTCGTGGACTTCCACGACACTGCTCCACCCCCAATAGTGAAAACATAACCACTAGTTGAGAATGAGTCTTTCGTTTCCGATATCCGGTTGCATCATCTGTACCCTTCCAAAGACAGGTGGATATCTAGTGTATCTCAGCCCCAAGTTGAGAGTATACTTTAAATATCTCAACACTCGTACTCAGAGCGATCCCAATGTTCTCTCGCTTGGGTTGCTCGTGTACCGCTCAACTTGTTAATCGGGCGTGCAAGATCGGGACGCGCATACGCTTACGATGTACATCAAGCATCCAATGATCTTTCCATACTCCTCTTGTGCAACAGGTTCACCTCTGTGCCTGCACAGATGCACATTGAGCTCTAATGGCATTTTAGCTGGCATCTTATCATAGGCATTGAACTTCTTGAGCACGTTCTCAATGTAATGAGATTGTGTCAAGACAATTCCATCAGCCTTCTGCACAACTTTGATTCCAAGAATCACATCAGCTAAACCCATATCTTTCATGTCGAAGTTTCTCTTCAACATATGTTTTGTATCAACAATGAGTTGACGACTACTGCCCATTATCAGCATATCGTCTACATAAAGGCATACTATGACAAATGCATCAGCAGTGCCTTTAACGTACACACACTTGTCACACTCATTGATTTTGAAACCATTTGATAACATCGTGTTATCAAACTTCACATGCCATTGCTTTGGCGCTTGTTTTAGACCATACAACGACCGAACCAGTCTGCACACCTTGCTCTCCCCGCCCAAGGTGCCACAAACCCTTCGGGTTGGTCCATATAAATCTCTTCCTCTAGCTCACCATTTAGGAAGGCAGTCTTCACATCCATTTGATGGATCTCAAGATTGTGCAACGCAACAATCGAGAGAAGCACTCGAATAGACGTGATTCTAGTCACAGGTGAGTAGGTATCGAAGAAGTCATCTTCCTCTCTTTGCCTAAAGCCCTTGGCTACTAGACGAGCTTTGTACTTATCAATAGTACCATCAGCTTTGAACTTTCTTTTAAGGATCCACTTGCATCCTAAGGGCTTGCAACCTCTTGGGAGATCAGTTAACTCCCATGTATGATTCTGCATGATGGAGTCAATCTCACTACTGATAGCTTCCTTCCAGAATGCGGAGTACCGAGCCGGGACGGAGCTTCGCTATAGACTTTGGTTCATCATCTAACATATAGGTGATGAAATCTGGCCCAAACGTCTTAGCCGTTCTAGCTCTCTTGCTACGTCTTAGTTCAACATCATCTGCCCGATGAGAACTAGTAGAATCATCATGAGTTCTCTTCCCAGAACTTCCTTCTGCCCTATCCGGGCTCTTGCATGGATAAATATTTTTAAAGAATATTGCATTCCTTGACTCTATCGTCATTCCTACATTCACATCGGGTATCTCCGACTTATGAATTAGGAAGCGATAAGCACTACTATTAAGTGCATATCCTATAAAGATACAGTCAATCGTTCTAGGACCGATCTTAATTTTGTCTTGGACAAGGCACTTCAACCTTTGTCAGACACCCCCACACTTTGAGGTATTTATATAACGGTTTACGTCCTTTCCACAATTCATAAGGGGTCACATCCTTACCCTTAAGTGAAATTTTGTTCAGAATATAGTTAGTTGTTAAGACAGCTTCCCCCCACATGTTATGGGGCAGACCTGAACTTATCAACATAGCGTTCATCATCTCTTTCAGAGTACGGTTCTTGCGTTCAGCAATACTGTTTGATTGAGGCGAGTATGGAGTCGTCGTTTGATGTATTATGCCTGCCTGGGCACATAGCTCCTCAAATGGCGCTACATATTCACCACCTCGATCACTTCGAATTGCTTTAATTCGGGTACTTAGTTGATTTTCAGCCTCAGCTTTGAAGTTCTTAAATGCTTCAATAGCTTCGTCTTTACTCCTTAAGAGGTAAAGATAACAGTACTTTGTGCAGTCATCGATAAAAGTAATGAAATACTTTTTCCCACTTCTAGTTTGCACAAATTTCAAATCACACACATCTGTGTGGATCAACTCTAGAGGTTCTGTGCTTCTTTCAACAGAGTGAAATAGCAACTTGGCCAGTTTTGCCTCAACACAGATTTCACACTTCTTACGTGTGTCTACTTCTTTCAACTTTAGTAAATCCAAGTTTACTAATCATTTTATAGCATTTAGATTAACGTGCCCCAATCTAACATGTCATAGATCAGAGCACTCAACCAAATAAGAAGAAGTAGAAACATTCTTATTCATATGTGCTCGGCGCACAATCATTACATTCATTTTGAAAAGTCCATCAGCAACATAACCTCTGCATAGGAACTTTCCAGACTTGGTAAGTATAAACTTATCAGACTCAAAGACAAGCTTAAAACCATTCTTTACAAGAAGATAGCCCGAGACTAAGTTCTTGCGGATGTCTGGGACATGCAGCACATCCTTCAGCGTTAGCTCCTTCCCAGAGGATAACTTCAGAACCACAGTTTCGATTCCAGCCACTTCAGATGAAGCCTTATTGCCCATATGCAACTTTCTGCCTTCAACAACATTATAGACAGAGAACGCACCCTTGTCCAGGCAGACGTGACAGGTAGCACCTGTGTCTACGAACCACTCCTTAGGGGTTTCAACATGATTTATTTCCGACACAACACGAGGCCGATCATCATTATTCAACTCATCATGTTCAAAGAACATGAGCATGTTGGGGAGCTTTCTTCTTCTTGGGCTTTCTGCATTGGCTTGCCATGTGGCCATGCTTGCCACAGTTGTAGCACTCCCCATTAAACTTCCCTTTCAGAGCCTTCTTGCCTTTGGCGGCCGGCGGGCGCTTTCTCTTGCTTGGACCACTACGTTCCAGCAAGTTAGCCTTTTCATCGATCGAGACCCTCGGTCTTGGATCGGCTTTTCTTTTGTCTTCCTCAATCCTGAGTTTGACAATTAGATCCTCAAGAGTCATTTCCTTCTGCTTATGCTTCAGGTAACTCTTGAAGTCCTTCCACGAAGGAGGCAACTTCTCAATCACTGACGCAACAGTGAAGGCATTGAGAATATTCATCTCTTCTGCATGAACAAAGTGCACAACGAGTTGAAACTCTTACACTTGTTCCATGACAGAACGACCATCTTGCATCTGGTAAGCCAGATACCTGGCCACAGCAAATTTCTTTGTTCCAGCGTCTTCAGTTTTGTACTTCTTTTCAAGAAGTTCCCACAGATCCTTGGAGTTGTTTGTATCTGCGTAGACAGAATACAGGGCATCTTCCAGACTGTTCAAGATATAATTCTTGCACAGGAAGTCTTCATGACGCCATTGTTCATATGCATTTTTCTTGTTCTCATCCTTCTCATCAGCAGCAATGACTGGAGCCTGCTCTTTGATATATTTCGCCAGGCCAAGAGTAGTCAGGTAGAACATCATCTTTGAAGGAATAATAGGGTTTACAGTAAGGCTACCTTCCTCCTGGTGTGTTGTCGCGGCTCCGATTGTTGCTCCTGTGTCAGATCTTCTGATCTGTGTCCCGGCCTTTTTCTCCCTCTGGGTGGTCAGAGATCTGAAGAAAATAAATTTATAACTCTCTCTATCCCTCACGTTAATCTCGATTTTTATGAATGAAATTGTGTGAGTTTCTGAACAGAATACTAATATATATAGGCTTCAAAAACCTATATAATATTAATATATTTGTAGCCCATTAATTTAATTATAATCCAATGGGCTTCTATTAAATCAGCCCATAATATAATTAATTAATTTATTGGGCTACTAATATTTATCAATTAATTGGCCCAGCCAATTAATTCCAGATAAATAACATTATTAAATAATGTAAAATACATTAATCCATTAATAATGAATTCTGAGAGATAGTAAATTACTAGGCAACTAATTGGGCCGGATCGGGGATCCAATACAAGAAATAAAGCTGGGCCTCCAATTAATTAATTATCCATGCTCACCCCGAGCAAAATTAATTAATTAACACGCATTCATTCCACTAGAGAATCCGTGCCGACTTACCCCTTTATCCCAATTTGAGCAAGGGCTTGTATTTTAGACTTAATCGATCTCCGTATTTAAGATAGAAATATCCGTTAATTAATTAAGCTTACTGATCGCTTAAATTAATTAACATCTTGTATTCTCGAGTAGTACCACTCGACCTTATTAACACACCCGAACTTAATCAACCGGCCGGGTTTAGTGTGCTAATCCTTTCGAGTTCCTCGGGGATATTATCAACCCATTCCCGGGATACGGCCGCAAGATACGGACAACCAAACCTAAGCCACAAATGACTACTAACACCCAAGATACGTAGATCCGGTCCGCTCATTGGACGTTCACCATAGTAGGTCAAAGTGATAGATAGCCAAATGCACTCACCGAAGTCTTACCAAGCTTAAGATCGGCTAAGTCACCGAGATCTTGGTTCTCCACTAAGGTCGGCTTAGGAGAACACATCTCACCGTGATCCTTCAATACACCACCTTAAGTGTACCGAGTAAAGACAAGCAACTAAGACAAGCCACTTCTTATCTAAATCGCAGCTTAAACCGACAACTTCATCCTTAAGTTGTCTCACTGTGTTAAATGTTTATATCTTGTCGGTTCAACCAATTTGTGTTGTCTTCTCGTGATACCCGACACACCACACAAATCTAACTTTTATACAAGATAAAGGATAACATGTGCAAATATACATATTTATCGATAGGAGAATCAAACAATGGTAAGGACAAAAACACATTGTATACAAGCATAAAAGTGCTTCCAAGTATACAAAATCCCAACAATTCTCCCACTTATACTAAAGTAAACTTTTAGTATACAATGTGTCTATATCTCGGCTATCTAGGTACAAACTAGTACCCAGCCTATATCTTAGCTATATATCCTATCTATCACGACATCTTCTCCCACTTATACAAAAGTTTCGTAGTCCTAAGTGGGGCATCTCTACCATCCCAAAGCCACGAACATGCTTCTCGTAGCCGGGAGTGGTAAGCTCTTCGTGAAAGGATTAGCTAGGTTGACTTCGGTTCCAATTTTGTCAATCACCGTGTCACCTCGATTTACGAATACTCGTATAATATGGTACTTCCCGTCTATGTGTTTAGACGCCTTGTGAGATCTAGGTTCCTTAGAATTTGTCATTGCACCCGCATTATCACAATAAATTGTGATAGTCTTAGACAAGTTCGTAACAATATCAAGATCCTGGAGGAAATTCTTGAGCCAATTGCCTCTTTCGAAGCTTCAGAGCGGCCCACATACTCGCTTCCATGGTTGAGTCCGCAATGCATTTCGCTTTGCACTCCTCCATGAAATGGCTCCACCTCCCAAGGTAAACACATAACCCGAGGTAGACTTCTACTCGTCTCTGTCGGCCCTAGAAATCCGATTCTCGTATAACCCAAAGACACTAGGACGTCCGATCGGTAAACAAGCATATAATCTCTAGTCCGTTTAAGGTACTTGAGAATATACTTGACCGCAGATCCAAGATTCCTTTCCGTGGGTTAGACCGATATCTTGAGACCATGCCTACGGCATATGAGATACCTGCTCTTGTACAATGCATCGCCTACATGAGGCTACCTAAGCGGGAAGCATATGGTACTTGCCTCATACTTTCTATATCTTCGGGCGTTTTCGGCACTCGATTCTTGGATAGAAAAATGCCATGTCCGAAAGGTACTAAACCTCTCTTGGCTTTTGCATGCTAAAACGAGCAATAACAAGTGTCAATGTAGGACACTTGTGACAAGCTTAACATCCTTTTTCACGGCGATCTCGAATAACCTTGATCCCAAGGATGTAAGCGACTTCACCTAAGTCCTTCATTTGAAACTGCTCGGATAACCACGTCTTTACGTCTGATAACACTTCAACATTATTGCTAATGCGAAGGATGTCATCTACGTAAAATGCAAGAAACACCACTGATCCGTTAACACAAATACATTACACACACCTCGTTAGGACGGGATACAAATCCATAGGATTTGACTACTTCGTCGAAAACGCCGGTGCCATAACCGAAATCTTGCTTAAGTCCATGAATAGAATTCTTAAGCTTCCAAATTAGATGCTCTTCGCCCTCCTTCACATAACCATCTGACTGTTTCATGTGGATGTCCCTACCTTTTTCAAGGTGACCGTTTAGGAATGCGGTTTTGACATATATTTGCCAGATATCTAGGTTCATGTGAGCTGATATGGCAAGGAGAATCAGAATGGACTTGATCATTGCTACAAGCGAGAAGGTGTCTTCATAATCGATACCTTCTTTCTGGGTAAAACCCTTCGCCACTAGCCTGGCCTTAAACGCCATGATCTCTTCATTCGGTGCTCTCTCTTTCTCTTGTATACTCACTTACTACCAATAGCATTGCAGCCCTCAGGTAGTTCAGTGATCTTGTATACATCCATATCGCTTATGGACTCAAATTTCGAGTCCATGGTGCATCTACATCTCCCATTTGTTTCGTTGTAAGTCCAGGGATCCACGGTATCTTGTTCATCTGCCGGGAGATAATCAAACGTCTCCCCAGTGAACATACCGATCAGGTGTAAATATCACCCTCCCACTACGTCGAACAGTGTTAGGAGCTGTGTTAACAGTTGTGCGATTACTCGTGGAGTACTATCTTGCACTACTGGTGTTCAAGTGGAACTCGACCACCTTGTAATTCTTCAAGGATGATGTCGACTCGAGATTTATGGTTACTAGTGTAATCCTCTTCTAAGAACCGAGCGTTAGGGCTAACAACGATCTTCTCGTTCTTTAGGATCATAAAAGTATCCACTCTTCGTTTTCTTCGGATGCCCTATGAACAACATCACTTCGAACGTGATTCCAATTTGTCGGCCCGCCTATTCAAAGACATAAGCGGGATAACCCCAAATCCTTAAGTGGTGCATACTTGGGTTTGTGCCCGCTCCACAACTCGAAAGGGATCTTTTGTACCGACTTGGAAGACACACGATTCGGCAAGTATGTTGCGCCTCTAGAGGCATATCCCCAAAAGAAAACTAGCAAAGTTGCATAACTCATCATCGACCGAACCATCTCTAAGAGACTTCGGTTTCTTCTCTCTGACACACCATTCTGCTGAGGCGTGCCCGGTGCTGTCAGCTGGGATGTAATCCCACATTCTGTCAAGTAGTCCTTGAACTCATTGGATAGGTATTTCCCACCACGATTAGATCGCAGTATTTTGATTTCTTTACCTAACTTCCTTCTCCACTTCTGCCTTGAATTCCTTAAAGGTTTCAAAGCAATCCGACTTGTGGTGAAGAAGGTAAACATATCCATACCTCGAGTAATCGTCAGTAAATGTGACGAAGTACTCATACCCTCCACGAGCTTGTGTAGACATAGACCCACACAAGTCAGAATGTATCAAACTTAATACTTCTATGGCTCTATAACCCTTTGCCTTGAAAGGCCTAGTCATCATCTTTCCTTCCAAACAGGTTTCGCAAGTTGGAAATGGTTCAATCTTGGAGAGACTCCACTGATCCATATTCCACCAACCTCTAAGTCCTCGTTAAGATTGATGTGACCTAGTATTAAGTGCCACAGATAAGTTTGGTTTACCTTAGAAGACTCTTTCCTCTTCTTAGGATTTGATGATGAGGAAGCAATATTAACAGAACTACGCGGTTTACAAGTAATAGTATATAAAGATCCGTTTAATGGTCCACCACAGATAAAATCATCGTCTTTCATGATAGAAACTTCACTATCAAAACTTGATTTATAACCATCCATGGTGCAGAGTTTTGAAACAGAAATAATGTTTCGCCTAAACTCAGGCACATATTAAACATCTTTAAGTACTAAAACAGAACTATCAAAAGATAGATTTAAATCTCCAATGGCAATTGCAGGAACTTTCAATCCATTGCCCATTGAGACTACCACCTCGCCATTGCTCAATTACCTTTTTCTGCAAGAAACCTTGCAAGGTGTAACAAACATGAACAGTTGCCCCCGAATCCACTACCCATTCATGGGTAGAAGAGGAAACATGAACAGTTTCAGTTACAAGAGCGACTCGCGTCTCTTTCTGTTTTGCCTTGACATCTGGATTATAATTCTTCCAGTGTCCTTTCTTACCATTCTTGAAGAACCTTCCTTTCTCCTTTGACATTTGCATGTTTCCTGTAAGGACCGTCTTCTTACTCCCACTGCTCTTCTTGAAATGTCCACCCTTTCTGCTCTTTTTCTGGTTTCCGCCTTTCGGAGGATTCCTTGAACTACTAGGGATATTCAAGACTTGAGCACTCTTGCCCTTTTCTATAACCTCTTTGACCGCTACCAAAGATTTGAGTAACATACTCATAGTAAACTCGTTCTTAGACATAGCGGTCCTAAAACAGAAGTTCTTATAGAACCTTTGCAGAGCATTTATTGGGAAGGTAAGATATCTCTTCCACTTTGTAAAATTATTTAAAAATTGTTAAACCCATTAGGGTTTGGTTGGTGAGACTGTTTAGGAACTTGAAAAATATCGAACATACATATCTGATAAATATAATTTAAAAAGCATGTATAAAGTTAATATTTGCACATAATTCGTAATTAACAATCATTGTAACCTTTTGAAAAACCAATGATGTTAAATACTCGAATAGCCCTAGAGATCACACTCGCAAGCCACTCAGGTGGACGTTTACTCGTGCACCCCTGGACCAAGCTATATACCTAACTCTTTAATTCCAATCCACGCCTAGGTTCTTAAGACGAATGGAATTAATAATTCGATGTCTCTTGACCATGTCACTATTAAAACGCGGAAGAGACTTCTCGGGAAGTTGTACTGCGGTGACATCTAAGCTTTGACCATTAATTTGACCGAATTAACATCAAATTCTCGAAATTGGCATACTTACGCGAACCATACCGCTTTCAATTTGATTTAATTAGCCATCTTATTTAATTATTATCTTCTAGAGTACTCGTGTTTACTAGGCACGCAAGCCACTCAGTGGGACGTTTACGGCTTCGCTCCCACTACTCAATAATAATTAAATATTATATTAGAAAACCCATCTCACAAAACTCGTGGTTCAAAAATACAAGCAAGCCACTCGGTGGGACGTTTACTCATATAATTGTTCCACTTTTTGTGTAGGGTCCAATTAATGGAGGTCCGATTAAGTGTTTAATATCCAAATTAATGGAATCTAATTAAACATCTAATTTGAAATTGCTTAGTCTTTTTATTCAAAAGGTTTGTTTTTGAATCATGCATATCCACATAATTCCTAAAGCATGCAATTTCTAAACGCACATAATAAAACGTGCTCGCGAAAATTAAAACATGCTTCAATAACGACATAAATCCTATTTACATGCTTTTCTAAGCGCAATTAATCACATAATCGCATGCTAAAGCATAATAAAAAATAAATGCGCAAATAGGAAATTTAAAATCGTTATCGGGCTTTAAAACACGTAATTCCTAACTATTACATTGCTCGAACAAAATACGGATCTTCGAAATCTTGAAAATCTTCGAATCTGAAACTGCGCCGAACCGTCATCGCCATGTCATCAGGGGTCCGCCACGTGGCGGTACACGTGGCGCACACGCAGCGCCAAATCGCCAGGGGCGCGACGCGGCGCGCCACGCCGCCGCGCCACGTCGCCGTCTTCTTCATTAACAAGAAAACGCCGCCGCCGCCGCCGCCCGCCGCTCCGGGCCGCGGCGGCTGCGCGCCGCCGATCGGGTGGGCTGCCGCGGCCTTGCCGCTCTTCTCCGACGGGCCGGCATCGCGGGATCGCGGGCTGGAGCGCCGCAGCTGCGCGTTTCGCGCTGCTGCGCCGCGGCGGCAGCCGCCGCCTCCCGTCGCCTCCCGCCGCCTCTTCGGTCGTCCCCAAGCCTTCCGGACGTCGGGGCTGTGAAGAACAGCCGCCCGGCGCCGTCACCGCGATAGTTTCGCGCGATAAATCTCGCCCCCGCCGCCGACTACACCGCCCGAATTCTCACTTTCCGAGCCGCGATTCGATCAATTGAAAGAGGGAAAACGTAATTGGAACACTCACGACCACCGGGTAACGGATTCCGGCCGAGATTAGTTCCTCAATTTCCCGAATTTCAAACGATTCGCCGGAACGAATTCATAACGAGCAGGCGAACTTCGGACGTCAATTCCGTCGCATCCGGGATCGGATGATCCCATACAACCTATCAACGCGAAGCTCGTAAGACGAGGATTCCATAGGTCCAAGCCTATCGGAAATCCGACCCCGGAACCGCCGGGAATCGCCGCCGCAAAATGCGGCGGAACCCTAGAAAACTAGGGTTTCTCGGCCAATTTGGGAATTTCTGGACAGCACGACCACTTCTCCTTTCCGACGCTATTCCGGACAAACCAGAAATCGGAATGGGTCGTACGACCTATCCAGACGAAGCTAACGAGAAGACGAACAAAAATATCCGAACATATCGGAAAGATACTGTATCACGCGCCCCCACGCGCCTCCTCAAGCTGGCGGTCGTGTTCTGCCAGAAATTAGGTTTTCGCCCTTCCGCGCCGTCGCACCTCGATTTTCGTGCCAATCGGACCAATTACAGTACAACAAACAGTACAATCACATAACATATTGGTCCTATCATCTACTCGTGGATTTTCTCACGAGAAAAACGTTACATCGGGGTCAAAACAGTGGCTCGCAGGCCGCCCCAAACACGAAAATTAACCCGATAACGACGAAAATAAAACCTAATCATGCATCTAACAGCAACAATCAGAGCCTAAACCTGGCTCTGATACCAATTGAAGGAATAATAGGGTTTACGTAAGGGCTACCTTCCTCCCGGTGTGTTGTCGCGGCTCCGATTGTTGCTCCCTGTCGTCGATCTTCCGATCCGTGTCCCGGCCTTTTTCTCCCTCTCGGGTGGTCGAGATCTGAAGAAAATAAATTTATAACTCTCTCTCGTCCCTCACGTTAATCTCGATTTTTATGAATGAAATTGTGTGAGTTTCGAACGTAATACTAATATATATAGGCTTCAAAAACCTATATAATATTAATATATTTGTAGCCCATTAATTTAATTATAATCCAATGGGCTTCTATTAAATCAGCCCATAATATAATTAATTAATTTATTGGGCTACTAATATTTATCAATTAATTGGCCCACCAATTAATTCCGGATAAATAACATTATTAAATAATGTAAAATACATTAATCCATTAATAATGAATTCGAGAGATAGTAAATTACTAGGCAACTAATTGGGCCGGATCGGGGATCCAATACAAGAAATAAAGTTTGGGCCTCCAATTAATTAATTATGCATGCTCACCAGTAGCAAAATTAATTAATTAACACGCATTCATTCCACTAGAGAATCCGTGCTTGACTTACCCCTTTATCCCAATTTGAGCAAGGGCTTGTATTTTAGACTTAATCGATCTCCGTATTTAAGATAGAAATATCCGTTAATTAATTAAGCTTACTGACCGCTTAAATTAATTAACATCTTGTATTCTCCGAGTAGTACCACTCGACCTTATTAACACACCCGAACTTAATCAACCTACCGGGTTTAGTGTGCTAATCCTTTCGAGTTCCTCGGGGATATTATCAACCCATTCCCGGGATACGGCCGCAAGATACGGACAACCAGCCTCGAGCCACAAATGACTACTAACACCCAAGATACGTAGATCCGGCCGCTCATTGGACGTTCACCATAGTAGGTCAAAGTGATAGATAGCCAAATGCACTCACTGAAGTCTTACCAAGCTTAAGATCGGCTAAGTCACCGAGATCTTGGTTCTCCACTAAGGTCGGTTAGGAGAACACATCTCACCGTGATCCTTCAATACACCACCTTAAGTGTACCAAGAAAGACAAGCGACCTAAGACAAGCCACTTCTTATCTAAACTGCAGCTTAAACCGACAACTTCATCCTTAAGTTGTCTCAGCTGTGTTAAATGTTTATATCTTGTCAGTTCAACCAATTTGTGTTGTCTTCTGTGATACCCGACACACCACACAAATCTAACTTTTATACAAGATAAAGGATAACATGTGCAAATATACATATTTATCAGATAGGAGAATCAAACAGTGGTAAGGACAAAAACACATTGTATACAAGCATAAAAGTGCTTCCAGTATACAAAATCCCAACAATCTTCAATTGCCAAGTCCTGAAGTCAAGACCAACGAACTTGAATGGTTTTTCAGCTTGGGCAGAACCCGGTAATACCCTTGCCCCACCAGATTGGTTGTTGGAGGTTGAACCAGTGTTGGACGCCATTTCCAAAGCTTTAGTAGGTCAATTACTGTCTTGCGACTGTTGGTTATAATATTATAACCGATAACCTTGGAAATGCGTACAAAATAATAACAAGTAATTGAAATACAGTAGAAATTGAGATACTAGATTACAACCGATTTTGTATCCAACAGGGCAAACCACTATCTGGTCTTCTGGGCAGAACGTCCGGGTTGATGATTCTCCTAGGTATGAAATGACAAACTGAACAGACAAAGTCGAGTCGAGTTTCCTCTTTCCGCAAGACAGTATGGCCCCGGCTAGTGCTCACGGATTGACAATCTGTCCCCAAAGATAAAACGACTTTCCTCCTTCCCGGTAGCAGCACCGCAAACTGGAAAAGGCTCCGGCGAACTGAACCAAGGCACGAACTGGGCAGACACCGAACTATACTATAGATGCTCGTATGTATGTTATGTTGTGTATGTGTGTTGTTGTGATCTATATAATGCTTGTAAGATGCATCTATATTTATATAGCAAAATCCACCATGTCAAGGGATTAAAGACATTAAAGATCCACTCCACTACTTGCTCATTAAGAGCCATCACTTGATACCTTTCAAGTTCTCCATTGGATGCTTATAGGTCATCAAGACCTTTGAACTGCCAACAACTTGCAGGCAGCTCAACAGTCACACGAGTCTACTTGCCCAAACACGATCCAAGTACTGGGTTAGGTAGTCTGGCAGTAATTGCATCCAGTTACGAAAATGCCCCCAAACGTGACCAACTTAAAACGCACATTTCTCACTCACCAAAATTCGGTTTTGAGAATACGAACGTGGTCACAATAATTTAATCATTGTTAGACTAAAATATTAATTAGTCAAAACCAAATTTCCAACAAACTTATGCTTAAAACCATTTAATTATAAATTTATTGTCACTCGTGGAAAAGTATAGTTTGATTGATTCCATTATTTGTTCAATAACTTTAAAAATGCGATAAAATTAATTAGAGATTGAGAAATTAAGTAATATAAAATTAACTACCAACCACGAGATTCTTCTTTAATTTATTCATCCCACATTCTGCTAATGTCAGGGATATGGGTGTTCAGTATGGTATATGTAAGATTTTTCTCATACCGCATGCCGTACTGAAAAGGTTCTGTATGAGAAATGCATATCATTGCCGTATTGATAATTTCGACATAAGGAATCTCCATACCGTTGTCATACCGCTCTTTCGGTATACTGTACCGTACTTTGGTATATCGAAACAGACGGCATACTAAAACAGACGGTATATCAAAAATATAACATTATAGCGAAGCAAACAATATACCGAAAAATAACCTGCCATGAAATAAAACATGCCAATGTAAAAAACAGACAAATCATATCCAACAAAAGTGTCTAATATAATCAGTAGAACATACTGATACAGAAAATAAAACACAACTCAAGTAAATTACATTCAACATCTCAAAAAACAATCTCAATGTCTAATAATAAATAAATAAGGTGAATACAGTTAGTTTATTAGATAAATATGAATCTATAAATCTATGATATAAACATTAAAATTGGTATAATGGATAATTTGGTATACATCGGTATCGTTCGATTTGAAATTGGTATAATGGATAATTCGGTATACATCGGTATCGTTCGATTTGAATCGACATAGTTCAGTATGAATCAGTTAGTTCAGTATATCATTTTACGGTATATATTGTGGTTTGGTAGGAATCGGTATGATTCGGTAGGCGATATGTACCACGATATATCGGTACATGGTATATACAAAGGTTCGGTATGAATCGACATACCGCGGTATATCGGAACACGGTATATATCGAGGTTCGATATGAATCGGTATACTTCGGTATATGGTATGTAAGAAAATTTTGGTATACAACGGCATACCGCGGTATGAGGAATCTCATATCGTTGTCGTACCGAAAAACTTCGGTACGATATGATACCGTAGTGAAAAGCTTCAGTATTTTTCGGCACGGTATGTCTGGTATACCGATTTTTCAACATACCGTAACACCCCTAGTTAGGAAACATTGAGTTTTTCTATTACTTTGATTAGGGGTGAAAATGGATTGGATATTATCCGCCCGATCCGGATAATATCCAATCCGTTTCATGTGTTGCAATCACAAATAGATGGTTATTTATGAATCATATTATCCGATTATTGTTATTCGAATTCGATCCGAATTCATCATATATCCGCCCTGTATTCATATCTCGATTATTCATATCTCGATTATTCCAAATCTGTATTCGTATCCAACCTTTCCGTATTCAACTCCGAATCCAAAAAAAAAATATGGGAAGAATACTATTCGTTCTTATTCCACCTCTTTTCACAACTCACTTTGATGCATCTATTGTGAAAATAAAACAAAGATTGAGTTTCTATTGTTCAATACCCAATTTCTCCATATTATATTCCTTTCTTTTTCGTAGTGCGCTCTTTCTTATTCCATCAATCATTTCTCCACGGCCAAGCATCACCTATTTCAGAAAATAAACAAACAAATAAAATTAATGATTTGTTTGTATTCCACACTTAAATAAACTAATATTTCCAAAGTCTCATTTTTGTAAGCACACAGCTATAAGCACAAATTATTAATAATTTGCGTAATAGATAACATTACTTTATAAATTGAGAATTATATTAATTTATCTATTTTACCAACAAATTAGGTTTCGTCTTGTCCCTTTTGCGACATCCGATAAAATTGAAACACAAATCGTGAAAAAGGAAAATAATAATAATAATAATAATAATAATAATAATAATAAAATATTTGTATAATTCAACCATTAATAATCTTTCTACAACATTTTGTTTCTTAATAAATTATAATAAAAATATAAAATAGTGAGATCTATTTATTTAAATTTATTATGATTCATTTATTTGAATTTATTTAAAAATAAAATATAAACATTGAGACAAATCGAAAAAAAAATGATATTACATTAATTAATAATATGAGGGAGATAACATTAAAAATGAACCAACAATAAAAAACCTAGGTTTTTTTTGGCACTAAATGGTGTAACAAAGTTGTCGTGTACGCAGAACTGGATTTGACTATTTGTTTCTTAATAAGACAACAGGCAAAAAAAAAAAAAAAAAACTCACGAAAAATAAAATATAGAGAGATGCATTTGCTCATGGGAATCATCAAACCAATAAATTCACTAACCCTTTCAAATTTCAATTATTGCCGATTATTTAATTAGGAATCAATACAATTTTATGTTACAGTTTTACATTTTTATATTACATAATTAACATGGGAATAATATAATGCACCCTTGTGTATATTTATTCATATCCGCAACATTCCACCAACACCAAGTAAACAAATAATATAAGACCCTACATATGAAATATTATTATTTACAATTTAATACTACTATATATGTTTTGCTTCATAACTCCTCTATTTAACACGTGATCATTATGGAACTAGTCCATTCCTGATTGTACCCCGTATTCTCGAACGCGGTCCGGAGGTCTATTCAGAAAACTCAAATTTAATTGTTCACTCGAACAAATCAATTCGGTGGATTGACTCAGAATGCCTGTTATAAAATACGAGTAAACGAAATACAAAAAATAAATAAAATAAGAACACAAAAATTTATGTGGTTTGGTCAATAGACCTACGTCCACAGGCGGAGGGAAGAAAAATCACTATAAAAGAGGAGAATACAAATTCGAATCTCCGAAATATGTTTCTAGACCCAAAAACTAATTCTTAGATGTGTGTATAAAATAATGAGGGAACATATCTACTTATAGGGGAAAATTAATGATAAACTTCATTAATTATCCAATATGGGATAGAACTCAATTTCCTTAAGGGATTATGATTTGACCCATATAATATAACAAATCTCCACCTTGACAAAAAATCCCTCAAAAATGAACAAACTCCAATCATGATACGAAAAACTCCACTGTGGCGAAAACTCCAATATCCAATCCAACATAATAAATCTTCACATCGACCAAAACTCTAATCGCGAACACAGAACGATCTTGCTCGACCGCCTCTGTAAAAGCCTTAATGGGCTTAATCCAAATCAGAATACCAATAAAGTCGCAACGTCTCTCGAACAAGGATCATACATTCGGAACTGAAATTTTCCTTGACAAAACGATACCTCGATAACGTGAAACTTCACGTCATGGTGCTTCATCCTCAAACATGTCCCACCTCCTTCATAAGCCTTCAAATTTCTTGAACCAAAATTTTTATTATTGTCATTGTCACAAGTCATGGTATGCCAAACCTTGGCTTTGATCCACTTGTTATAAAATACGAGTAAACGAAATACGAAAAATAAATAAAATAAGAACACAAGAATTTACGTGGTTCGATCAATAGACCTACGTCCACGGGTAGAGGGAAGAAAAATCACTATAAAAGAGAAAATTACAAATTCATGTCTCCGGAATATGTTCCTAGACCCAAAAACTAATTCTTAGATTTGTGTATAGAATAATGAGGGAACCTATCTATAGGGAAAAATTAATGATAAACTTCATTAATTATTCGATGTGTGATATGACTCAATTTCCTTAAAGATTAAGATTTGATATAATATAACAATGCCATTATAAATATACAATAATATATGAAAAACTCATCAATAATAATGATAGAAAATATTCTAAAAAAAATCTAGTATAGCTAATTTAGACCCCGTTTGGAAAAACAGTTTAAATAAGTGATTATGACACAAGTGCTTATATTATAAGCACTTGAGTTAAATAAGTTGTATACGTTTGAATACATTAATATATAAGCACTCAAATAGAGAAAAAATAAAATATAGCTTAAAAATTATTAGAGTAGGATTTGATATGCAGATCTATTTTCATAAGTTGTTTTCATCTTATTTTCATAAATTAATGGAATAACTTATAAAATAAATCAAAAACAACTAATTTTTTCATAATAGATTATTTTTAAAAGGTCTTCCCAACACACGTAAAAGTGCTTATTTTTCAAAATAAGCTAAAATAAGTCGCTAATAAGCTCTCTCAAACGGAGCTTTAATCCACATGACATTTGACACATTATCTAATATACTTTAATATAATAATTTAATAACTAAATTCAACAAAAATACCAATTCTATACTACAATCAAGCTTAAATCATTCAACTCACAATTCTATTAAGGTACCAATTCAAATTTAATAACTATCAATTCATTAATTCAAATTCAAGGTCAAATACTTTTTAAAAAGTAATTTAAGAAATTGACAAAAACTTAAAAATGAATATCAACGACAATCAGGGTTGGAGGGAGGTGAGGACCCCCAGATGAAAAAAATATATTATACATGCTTTATTTAAGGTTACCTATTGATATAGTGTTTAGCTATTTGCTTATATGATTCTAGAAAGTATGAGATTAAGGGATCAAATCCCACTTGTACTTTTTGACCTTTTTTTCCCTTTTATTTTGTTCATTTTCTTTCTACGATACTCTTACTTTTTGATCTGATATTGATTCTTTTTCCCTTTTCTTTGTTCTTTTTCTCTTCACAATACTTCTTTTTCACCTCATATTAATTTGTTATTCCATTTTATTTTGTTCCTTTTCTCTCCACGGTACTCTTATAAACGAATAGTAAATTGGATCCCCTGGATACTCTTACTTTTTGATCTTATATTAATTCTTTTTCCCTTTTCTTTGTTCTTTTTCTTTCCACAATACTCTTTTTTCACCTCATATTAATTTTTATTCCCTTTTACTTTGTTCTTTTTCTCTCCACGTTAATCTTACAAACGAGTAGTAAATTGAAACCCCTGAGATAAATTTCTGGCTCCATCTCTGACGACAATCAAAATGGAAAGATGAGATTTTAAATTTGGTTTTCGTTAGTTTGTCTTTTGAGGTGCCATGCGGAGGAAATTAAAGTATTGTCTAATTATAGGAATTTAAGCTTTGTTCCTTTTCTCTCCACGATACTCTTATAAATGAGTGGTAAATTGAACCTCTGAACTAAATTTCTGACTCCGCCTCTAATGACAATCGAAATGGAAAGGTGTGATTTTAAATTTGGTTTTCGTTAGTTTGTCTTTCTGAGGTGTTGTGCGGAGGAAATTAAATTATTATTTAATTTTAGGAATTTAAGGTTTATTTTATTTTTGTATAGTAAATGGTAAAAAATAAAAAAAAATCGAGTCAACAGACGTCACCGGGTCCCGATTGAAACTGTTGATTATGCCCGGTCATATCGGGTCAACCGTAAAAAGGGTCTTCTTCATGCCCAGCCCAAATTTATCACCAAGGGTCAATCGGTTGAATCGGGCGGGCTGGGTTTGAGGACATAGATTGTACTTAGTAGTATCCTCTATCTCAATTTTTTTAATGTCATTTGATGTAACTTAACGATGACACGTGTTTTTACTATAAAATAATTCTTACCAGTGGAGTTAACAAATTCAAAATAGAGTATATAATTTGGTAAAAAGAATATGTGCCATCATTTCAACGTGAAAATGAAACACAAAAATGGAATATAGATTCTTACAATTTCTAAAGAGGGGCAATGCTTAATGGAAAAACAACTTAAATAAGTATTTATACCATAAGTGCTTATGTTATAAGCGCTTAAATTGAACAAACTGTTGTGTTTTGATACATTTATATATAAGCACTTAATTAGGAAGAAAAAAAGTATAGTTTAAAAAATTATTGTCATGGGATTTGATATGATAACCTATTTTTCATAAGTTTTTTTAGCTTATTTTCATAAGTTATTCCTACCAGCAAGGTCGGCTTTGGGGTTGAAGCCAGTGAAGTTGCCGCTTTAGGCCCCGATCGAGAGTAAGGCCCCGTCGAGTATTCATCTTGAGCGTTAAGGCCTTAAATTCTTATGTATATTTTTGTTTCGCATAGAGAAGTTAATTGCATAACATAGTCTATGATAGAGCATTACTTTTATGCATCATAGAGATCACGAGTTCAAACCCTATTTCGAACAATTTTTTAAACTTTTTTTCAAAAAAATAATAATTATGTAGAGCTGAAGTTTCGAACTCGGATGACTTGATAAAATCATAAGTATTCATCCACTTAACCAAAGCAACTCAATACAATTTTTATGTAATAAAATATATTTTAATGTTGCGCTTTAGGCCCCCAAAAGTTTGAGTCGGTCCTGCCTACCAACTTATGAAAATAAGCCAAAAATAAATTAATTTTTAGAATAAACTATTTTCATCAAATCTCTCAAATGCGTGCAAACACGCTTATTTTTTAGAATGAATTGAAATAAGCTGCAAATAAGCTCTTCCAAACGTGCCCATAGTCTTTTTGGCTTCTCTAAATATTCTAGAGAATTGATTTGTTCAAATAAACTTATTGCCTTAATCTTATCAAGTTTCTGAAATTATAAATACTAACATATTTATGAATGACTACAAAAGTAGTAACAAAGTGCCTCAATTTTTAAGGGCTCCTTAATTTATGATTTTGAGAAAATTCAATGTTATTTTTACATCGTATTTCTGTGGCCCAATTCATGTATTACATTATTTTGTCATAAATTGAATTGTTTGTTCTCCACCTAATTCAAAACATAAATTTGGAGAATAATAAATATGACCCAAATTAACAGTATTAACAAAATCCTAATTTAAATTGAATGTAGGGAATATTAGATTATTTTATCTGTAAAAACAAATAAACCCACATGTACTACACATTTAACTCAGCAAGCAACCCCTTGGCTCTCTACGTCTTTTTAATTTCGTCTAGTTTTTTATGTTACTAAAATTTAGTTAGTTTTTTTTTAATACAATAAGGCCCTTTTTTTTTTACTTTAGCATAGGATCCCAAAATGTTAGAATCGGTCCTGAAAAATAATATAATAAAAAGCTAAAAATAATTAAAAGAAAATTTCATTATATCATTGTCTCGATCGTGTACAAATATAGACTTTGTCGAGGTCGCACATGTGGTTATATCGCATGCTGCCTGCCGTGCAAGAAATAATTGAAACAGCATCATTGCAAATATGATGCAAGTTTCACACGTTTGTAAGGTCCAAAATTAATAACTATAAAATTAATTACAGAAGAGAGTTTTAAGTTTAAAGTCTGAAGGCGAATTGTGTAATTTTAAGGGATATAAATTTTTAAAAAATAGATCATAAAAAATCTATAAATATTTTCATGAAAAACAGCATAATAGGTCGAATTAGGTAGATATTTTGATCTACAAGTTTTTGTGTTGTTATTATATGTATTATATATACATCATCGTTCAATTAATTTTGAAACACGTGCAAGATTCACTTTCCTTATTTTGAAGTAGGCCATTTCCAATCACTACACTGTTTTCGGATACTTTATGCAGTAAAAGTTTGTGCACTCTTCAAAATCCTACACTAATTTCACATAAAACAATACTCTCTTGGTTCCACTATTTTTGTTTCACTTCTTTTAGGCACGAAAATTAAAAAAAATTATTTGGATATGAATTTTATGAATTTTAACTGTATTAAGAAGTGGACACGATTTTCGATGAATGGTTCGTGGGAAGAAGTGTAAATTCATCCAATTTTTTGCAATCCATAATTGGGGCTATCGATTTTTTATTTTTTTATTTTTTCATGTTGTAATTGAATAAATAATCTAAAGTTTTTAAAAAGTTAAAAATCATAATTTCTGAGTTCGGAGTAGAACAAAATCGCGTAAGAGAAATTTTTTTGAAGAGATAATATAAGAATGTGGGGGTGAGTAGTAAGCAAGGAGTGATCCACTTTTTTTAAGTTTAATAATTAATTTCTGTTATTTTAAGAAAGAGATAGTAATAGCGGGACAACTCAATTATGAAATAATGACAGTATAGAGGGAGTATTTATCAAGTTGGTTTCACAAATAAATTATAACATAGTTTAATTAGAGATTCAATAACAGACGTTAGATTTACTAGTAATGTAGAAAATTAATTAGTGACTAAGGTTGCAGAATAAATATTTTTCGTGATTAATAAGTTGAAGTTGGTCTGATTATATAAACGTGACCAAATTAATTGGGATTTGAAGGAGTGGTCACTGACTCACTGGTCGCCGCCTAGAAAGTACAAACCAACATTGACCAAGACAAACACAAAAAATTATGCCATAAATATACAATTCAAACATTTCGACAACACATGATATTTTTATTGTTGTATGCCATAAATATACCATGGCCAACACTATTTATGTATTTTTCTTTTTTAATGTCTTTTCTTAAATAATTGTCTTATAATGTCCGATTTAATATTTTTCATATGTAGTATTGATATTTCTTTGTACAGTTGTTTCACTGTTTTTAATTTATTATTTTTTTTTTACAGTTGCCTTTTATACATAATAATCAACATGTCAGTTTTATTTACACTTCTAAAAGATATTACTGTATAATGGCAAGGCGTGGCCGTGTCACCACAGACTTGAAGAAAATTAAAACGTATGATTCCTCCCCCTGTCTCTCGAGATGAGTTTTATTTCCTTCAAATTCAATGATTTACACGGGCCTCGAGCAGCCCAACCCATTCATTAGACTGTTTGCGAATCCAAGTTAAAAATGGAAAAAAAAACTATCATTTTTTATCTTAACGCACAATTCACTTTAACCCGTTATTTCGATCGTATTCAATTTAGTTATTCCCTCAGTCCCGTTCGATTTGTCCACATTTTCTCTCCCTTGCCTAACCTCGCGCGTGTCCAGTAGAGAGTATTTCTTTTCTTTCCTTTGGCCACAATGAGATTTCCTTTCGCAAGCTTCCATCTGCCTCCACCTTCTGTGCTTGTAAAACCATCATCATCAAGTTTCCCTGTAGCGATAAGATTCAAACGCATACTAGAAATATGCTTAGCATTCTTCAAAACCAATTGACAACCAATATCCATAACTAGATATATATCTCCAATGCCAACAACTTTGCATTTGGACTCATTTCCCATCTTGGCGTAGCCAAAATCACCGCTGATATAGGTAGAGAAGAAATGTCTGTGTATAGAAACATGATAGGATGCACCAAAATCTACTAGCCAATCAGTGTCGTGGCAAGTAGCATTTACACTAACCATCATCACAAGGTAAAAATAAATCATTGTCATCTGTTGCCACTACTCCTGTAGTATCTTCTTATTCCTTTTCAGCCGTCTTAGCTTTGCTCTTTTGCTCACCAGATTTTGCCTTCAAAATTCTGCAGTCACTCTTATAATGACTCATCTTATGACAAGTAGAAGCACTCAATATTTTTCTTTGACTCGGACTTTCCCCTGTATTTATTTTGCTTGTTATGGGGTCCTCTGCTTCTGCTTCTCCCCATTCGTTCTTTCATTTCAGAAACCAATGTCTGGGGTTCAGTGGCCAATCCTTGTTCTTTCCTTCTAAATTCTTCATTCATCACTATCTCTTTTGCTAAGGCCATAGTCAATACACCATTTGGAGTTGAATTAGTAACAGAGACAACCATAGTGTCCCAACTGTCCGACAGTGAATTGAATAAGAACAAAGTCGTCGTTTCATCATCCAAATTTAGCTTCAAATTAGTTGCTTGATTTATCAAGCCCTGGAAATTACTCAAGTGATCAGTCATATCTGAGCCATTAGTATATCTCATACGAGCAATTTGCTTCAAACACGAAGCCTTGTTCAAACCAGATTTGCGCTCATATATGTTTTCCAGCTTCTTCCATAACTCATCAACTTTGGTGTCATTAGCAAAGTGTTGGAATATACTATGTCCAATCTAATTTCTAATGTTTCCTACTGTTTTCCTATGCATAGTGGCTCATTTTTCATCAGTCATATCTTTTGGCTTTGCTGAATCCCCTAGAACAGGGTCATACAAATCTCTACAATATAAGTAGTCCTCCATTCTATGCTTCCAAATTGAATAGTTAGTTGCATTCAATTTAATCATACAACCACTATCCGAATCCTCCATTTTAATCAGTATTCAACCTCGCTCTGATACCAATTACGGGAAATAATCCAATTTTCCCAAGCTACACCGATTAAAACAGGATGAACCAATTCACAAATAATAATAGCTTGCGGAAATTAAATGCACAAGAACACCAAGAATTTTTACGTGGAAAACCCAATTGGGAAAAACCACGGGACATAGTCCAGACAAAATAACTCCACTATGATGATAATGAGTTACACAAATCAATCCGGTGACTCCGGACGATATAAGCACCAATCAATCTACCAACGAAAACACCACAAGTATATCCAACCTACAATCTATAGAATTGGAAATACATTACCAATTGAAAATTCCAAATTGAACCGATAGATGAATAGAAATCACCAAGACGAATACACGGACAAGAAATCAAAAACTTCAACCAAAACCCGCAGCTGCGAAGATAAAACATGTGGACGCCTTTTGACGAGACTGAGAGTTTTTTTTTTTTTCTTGAAGGCTCACGTCGCCGCCAAGCTTATTCTACAAATTCCAAAACCAAAACAATCTCTTTATATATATTATTATTAATTATATATTGGTTGGTTGGTGGGCCAATTAAGACAAATGGGCCAATAGTTTCAAATCCTGAATTCCCAACCAAATTAGAAAGTTGAAAACATTAACTGGCTTCAAATCCCCAACCAAAATAGATAGAAGAGAGCCAAATTAACCTTTTCTCTACACAACGAAAGACTGTTCCTTTGTTGAGACATACGAGAAGTATTATCGGCTTCCTCACTTAGATATCCGAGCTTCATCAAGGCCTCACGTTCAGCAGCTCTGGCTGCCTCTGTTTGAAGCAAGAGCCTCGTTTGCCCTGCATTTCTCCATATTCATCTGAATTTTCTAGTATTATACATATCTTATATAAAATATACCTAATTAGAATAGGAGTCGTGGTGACATGACGCATGGCTAATAGATTATATTAGGTGCCTTTCATCAGCCCCTCTAATGCTAATGCAATGCGGGCTTTGCAACTTTCTGTGTAGTTTGTAAGAAAGTAGTAGTCAGTTTTTGATGGAATCTGATGTGTGTATGTATGTTATGATCAGCTGCAATTTGGCATTGTAGGTGCAGCATCATGCTAATTTAGTGGAGAAAGCTTATGGAATCTGCAGTTTATTGTTAATATTTGCCTTGTCTTCTTCCTACAGACATTACTCACGACAGAACAGCAACTGCAAAGTCGCAACAGCCAACAGCTGATGAGTTTTTTTGTTTATTTGACATGTCAGTTGATGATGGTACGGTTTCAGTCTCGTAATCGAAATGTTCAGCATGTATACATGCTGAACATTTCGATTACGCTTCTTCTGGGGTTTCTTTTTCTGTCCTCTGCTTCTGTGGGAAGGTGTTTCTTTCAGAATCCCATCTGCAGGAACACCTCTTTCCTGAAATCAAATCAAATTACCTAAAATTGTCTTACAAATCCATTTTCGGCTGTCCCGCTAATATTATCATTATCTTTGACCTAAAATGGAAAAGGGAGGTGGCTCATTTCAATCTAATTAAAGTAAAGGACCCCACGTCCCCATGGGATGGCGTAGTGGTGAAGGTGGGTGGCTCGGAACCGAAAGGTCATGGGTTCAATTTCCACTGGATACACTATGTGTGTCTGTCACCTTAGGGTGGTTTAACTCTCCTGTGTGGTTTGCAGGCTGTTGCACAGGAGCGAGGTTTAGCCTGTGCACACCGAAAGTAGCGGCTGCGGGTTCCTCGTTAAAAAAAAAAAAAAAAAAAAAAAAAAAAAAAAAAAAAAAAAGTAGAGGACCCCACATCTAACTACTTCTAAAAGTTGCAGCAGCACGAATAGATGAAGAAACAATCTCTTACTTGTTCCTTGATTGTTGAAGGATCTTCCATTTGTTGTATGGCTATTGCATCTCCTTTCTCATCTTTCCTTTTGCCAATGGAGACTTGACAATCTTTCTTACCATTCTTTTCTGAACCTTGAACTGTTGAGCAGCTCGATCTCGAGGTGTTCCCTTCATCAATCTCCAGGCTCAACTGCACGGACGACTTAATTACATGTAAGGTACTCTCAAGTTTCGCATTTTATTTCATCGATTGAAACGGGAAGTAGTACCTCTAGCACTCGTTTCTCGAGCACGGCGAGCCTCTCCATAAGGGTGCCTTTTTGCTGGACTTCCTCGAGAGCTTTTGATAGAGTCTTGCACTCATTTTCATTCTCAACTGCACAAAAATCGCTTCTTGAGAAGCTGCGCTTCTCTTCTAAAATCCGAATCTGCATTATTTTACGTGAACGACTTTATATCTAATCATACGTAAATTTGTTCGAAATACTGTAGCGGAACGAGTGAAAAAGAGTCACCTGGCGATCGAGGCCATCCAGTCGCGCAATGATTGGAGGGGTTTCTTGGTGCTTCATGACGATCAGTCTGTGTACTATCGTAATTTAGAAATTCGTTTTAATAGATAGATAGATAGATTGACTTATTAATGGCAACTACCCAGCCCATGCTTTAGTCATATTCATATCCTAATAATTTGGCATATCTTTAACTCAGCCATCTGCGTCTACATTGGCCTGCACCATATGAATTGAAAACAGCTCTGCACGTTTGTTTCACAATCTAAAGTTCTTGAGATTGAAGATTTAAATAATATGGTTGGTTATGAAAATAATACTCGCATACAATAATACTTCTATACTTTATGTAAAAAAGTGTGCTGACTGATAGGGTACATTTTAGTATTGTTCGGTGCTTGGTTTTGAGTTGAGATTGTATCAATTTATTTAACTTTTGAACATGATTGCTATTTATATTGCAAGTATTGGATTTTGATAGGCATTTGAGAAAAGAGATAGCTTTCATGTTGAGGAGTGAAGAAATCAAAGACAAAAAACAATGTTGGTGCAAAAGCTGGATAGAATGTCGATATGAAAGTCGAGCCATAAGAAAAAGAAAACAAAAAGTGCGCTGATTTTAATTGGACCTCTTTATTCTTTTAATTGATGAAGCCCAATGAATATATTATTGGGGAGTTAGACGACAGTTTTGGAGGTGAGTTAGTTTTGGAGAGTGGGAGAAAAGAAGATGAAAAAAGAAGAAGAAAGAAACGGAGAGGGTTATTCAGGAAATCTTCATCAACTCCTTAAAGGGAAGAAAACATCAGCATCATGAGGAGAATCGAGACAATCTTTTGATGAGATTCAACATTAAGATTGAGAAGTTTTTTTATCCTTTCTTTTCAATTTTTGTACTCGAATTCTCTCTTGTTTTATTGATTATGTTTTGTGGCTAATTCCCTTCGTTAGGGATTAGGGTGTTTATGATTATGAATGATATTTAATCTTTATTGATTTTAGTTCTTCATCCATTTCTTAATTCTACTATCTTGTTTTAATCGCATGTATGTGCTTGATCAACACATATATGATGTTTGAGATTGATTTCTTGTAACCCTCGAAGATTGATCCGCACAATAGATAGTAGGATATGCCCGAGAATAGTCACGAGAGTAGGCTAATAAGGGTATAGCATGTTCAACACCTAGGATTGTAATGAGTTCGTTTAATTTCTATATCACGAGAGTAGGTATAGCATTTATACGAGCACGTCTTATTCGAATTGAGAGATTGTTTAAGATACGTTAGAGTGCATGTTGTAGGATAGTTGAAGAACATAATCAATAGGTTAATTGAATTTCTAATCGTAGCCCGACATCCCTAGTTCATTCTCTTTTTAGTGTTTCTAGCTTTAATCATTACCATCACAAATTTGTTTACTGTTTTATGTTATTAGAATAAAAATTAAGTAGAAGAATTACTGTCCATGTGGATCGACCCTGGTACTCCAGAACTTAATACTCCAATCGAATTAAATTCGTACACTTGCGAATAAAATTCATATCACTGACCCTACCCCTACGGCGGTTCAACTGTTTGAAAAAATGGAACCGTGTACCGGTCTAGAAGACGTGCACCGGTGAACATTCCGGTTAGAACTAGGGGTGTAACGGTTCGGTTCGGTTCGGTTTTTAATACAATTTAGGAACCGAACCGAACATATGAAAGTGGTTCAGTTCGCTTCGGTTTAAGGTGTACTTTACTTTTGGAACCGAACCGAACCGCTTAGAAATGGTTCGGTTCGGTTCATCGGTTCTACCTTTTTTAAATCCTAAATAGATTTTTTTGAACCATAATATTCCATACATGCTTAACGTGAATGAAATTCAAGCACGACAACTCCAAAATATTAACAAAATATAAATATACTAAACATAACTACAAAAGTTAATCTCCAACTAGGGCTCCAAAATATTAACAAAATATAAATATACTTAACATAACTATAATAGTTAATCTCCAACTAGGGGAAACAAATTCATGACTCCACAATCCACATAGGCACTAGCAAAATAAAACAACTTCATGACTCCACGTAAACGGATGAACTAAGAACCCACAGAAAAAATTCCTACGGATGGATGACTTGTTGTTTAACGTTTAAGTTTTGGTAGAAAAAGTGAAAATAGTATTGAGAATGAATTGATAAATGAGAATTGAGAAGACAGAAGAGTGGTGTGGTCAGAACTCAGTTGTGCGGCGTGCCCTACTGCCCTAGTGTAATAGTAGTATTAACATCTCTTTTTTAATTTTTATAATTACATATTTACATATGTATTAATTACCTACTATATCCCTAGTAATCACATATTATTATACTACCTAATAAGTAAGTAGTAGGTAGTATTAACAAAAATCTTTATATTTCATTCGGTTCTACTGGTTCGGTTCGGTTTGAGCGGTTTCTAAACCTTTGGAACCGTGAACCGAATCGATTGTAAACGGTTTCGAAAAATATAAACCAAATCGAACCACGAAACCGAACCGAACCGCATTTTTCGGTTTGATTCGGTTCGGTTTCGTCGGTTTCGCGGTTCGGACCAGAACCACTTACACCCCTAATTAGAACTGTCATTGGGCGGTTACGGTTTCGAATCGGTTCCCATGGTTGTAATTTTCAGTCTTTGATTTTCAATGGTTATATAATCCGGAAGATTGGATCACAAAGGTTAAAAATTTAAAATTTTGCAAAATTCTAGAATTGTCATAGCTGATTCTACTGTTCTATCGACGTTTCTATATTTTCAATTTGAAAACGAAACTACACTGTTAAAATATTTTATAAATTTGATTTTTAATTTATCTTTTGGAATATTCTTTTACCGTCAGAATCGATATTGTAGATTTCATCCCTTTATTTCACAATTATAATTTTGCATAATCTGAATTCATAGGCTCTGCATCCATCCCTGTTGACTCTTCATATTCCCGGTTCTACTTCGCGTTTTTGGTTTAATTGGTTTTGTCTTTCTGATAGGTAACACACGAACAATTTTTATTTATTTTTAAATATTAATAATTTATATTTAATTTTCCATCTGACAAGAGGTTTGTTGTTCTTGAATGTGGATCTTACCAAGTGTATATTGTAGGTATCAAAAGCTGCTATTACAAAACAATACAATAAGCCGAAAATTAAAACAAAAATAAAAGACCGTCGAGTCGAGGAAGCCTCTCTCCGCAAGACGAAATACGCCCGGTAGTGCTCTCGGTTGTAGGCGTATCGTCCCCAAAGATGAAACGACGAACGTCTCGAAGATTGCAAGCACCGCAAGATCTACGAGCTCCGTGAACCGGGATCAAGTTTTTCCGGCGAGGACAGTGCTTGGACTTAGAGCTAAGAATGCAAGTGAGCTAAGAAATGCAGCTAAGAAGATCTCGGGTGAATTCTTGTTGGTGTGTTTGGAATGAAGTGCAGCTTCCTATTTATAGGCAGCTTCCACCAGGTGTTGATTGCTGGAGCCATCAATGCAGGGAGGGTCGTGGATGGTAAGTGGAGTGGTGGAGACATGGAAGGTTGGGCTGGCCGAAGAGCCACTTCCGGATCCTTCCAAAAGATACACTTGGGTGTGGCGGGTGCGCGTGCACCACGGAGAGGAATCCAAGGTCAGCCGGCCCACCGCACCGCCCGACCCGGCACCCGACCCAAAGACCCGACCCAAAGACCCGACCCGGCGAACGACCCGACGGACCACCCAAAGGACCAATTGCCAAGATCCAAGTCCAAGTCCAAGTCCACGGACACGGACCGAACCGGACCCGAACCGGAACCGGAACCGAGCCGGAGCCGGAGCCGGAGCCGGAGCCGGGCCGGGGCCGGGCACGGGCACGGGCGCGGGCGCGGTGTGGCGCGGCGCGGGCGCGCGCCGCGCCGCGCGTGAGGCGGTCGGCGAAAAGTGCTCACAAGATGAGCATGTGTGGCCCAAGCCCACCACATGTCACTTAGTTATTTTCTACAATATTGTAGAGACTTAAATACCACACAAAATATTATTCATTAATCGATGTGGGACATGATTAATGTAATAACTCTCCAAAACCCGAATAAGGTAAGTTTCTCCACTTTAGGTAACATATTAGTTTTGTCCCCCCAAACTTCGAGCCACTATTTCTCACTCACCGAAAATCGGAATCGAGAAATTAAGCACACTATAATTATCTACTCGAAACGTAGATCGACGTCATATATCTCAAAACATTAATCGGATAAATATCGAGGCTCGAAATTGCGATCGAAAAGGGCTGAATTTTGCCCAAGTCAAATTAGCATTTAATGCTAATTGAATTTCCATAATATATATAAATAATATATATATAAACGATTTTTTCCAACAATCCCCCACATGAGTGGAAATAGCCAAATGCATGCATGCGGACACACGGCTACGTCCTCAAGAGACAATAAAGCATCGGGATAGGTGGCTTGTGACCTTGAACCTTCCTTAGTCGGTGCTTATTGAGCATACCGGCGGATTAGTGGACACGTGGCCTTGAACTATTCCTCCATGGTGTATACTTAGACAATAGCACTAGCACTATAAAGTCTCAACCGCGTCCGTTCTCACGTTTGTGTCCTTTACTGGCCATTGACAACCTCTTTGGATTCATAAGTGTTACATAGAAGCGGCCCTCACTTCTCACTTACATAGGTGATTCTTACTCGAGTATCCTGTCATACTCCACCTTCTCAAGGCATCCAAGAATCATTAAAAGTCAAAGACTTAACCTCACCACTTGACAGTCACCAACACTCTCGAGCTCTTTTAGGGAATAGACTATTTGAGTGTGGTATCAACAGACTCATATAGCTTAGTTTTCCCATTGAACCAAGTTCATGGGATCTCCAATCTACAAGGTTGGGTATCCACTATAATCGTCTTTAATTTGTGGATTTAACTCCCATTCCCGCTACGAGCTTATACATTTGATCTCGATTCAAACTTTTAGTAAGCGGATCCGCTAAGTTATCTATAGACTTGACATAGTCTACAGAGATAACCCCACTCGTGATCAAATGTCTTACGGTATTATGTCGACGACGAATATGTCTCGACTTACCATTATACAACCCACTCTTGGCCCTACCAATAGCCGCTTGGCTATCACAGTGAATCATCACAGGTGGCACGGGTTTCGTCCAACATGGAATATCTTCAAGAAAATTACGGAGCCATTCGGCCTCCTCACCGGCTTTATCTAAAGCAATAAATTCAGATTCCATGGTGGATCTGGCAATGCATGTCTGTTTCGTGGATCTCCACGACACAGCTCCTCCCCCTATAGTGAACACATAACCACTAGTTGACAACGAGTCTTTAGTGTCGGATATCCAATTTGCATCACAGCATACCCTTCAAGTACTCGGGGGATGTCTCGAGTAGTGCGGCCCCAAAAGTTAAGAGTGTATTTCAAATACCTCATAACTCTTACAAGAGATTTCCAATGTTCTCTACTAGGATTACTAGTATAGCGACTCAGTTTGTTCACCGGACATGCTAGATCAGGCCTCGTACAATTCGTGATGTACATAAGACAACCAATGACTCTAGCATAATCCTCTTGAGCAACAGGATCACCCCTATTCTTGCTCAAATGAACATTAACTTCTAGAGGAGTCTTTGCTTGGGCGCACTATCAAAGGCATTAAACCTCTTAAGTACTTTCTCAATATAATGAGATTGAGACAAAACAATCCCTTTGGGAGTTCTTTGTATCTTTACTCCAAGAATAACATCAGCAACTCCCATATCTTTCATATCGAAATTCCTTTTAAGCATTCGCTTGGTGTCATTTATGACTTGAGGTTTTTGTCCCATAATTAACATGTCGTCTACATAAAGACAAACAATTACAAAACCATTCTTTGTATTCTTTATGTAAACACACTTGTCACATTCATTAATCTTAAAACCATTCGACAACATAGCCTCGTCGAATTTCAAGTGCCATTGCAAAGGTGCTTGTTTCAAACCATATAGGGATTTCACCAACTTACATACCTTTCGCTCTTGGCCAGTACTACAAACCCTTCGGAGTTGTTCCATATAAATTTCCTCTTCTAAATCTCCATTTAGAAAGGCGGTTTTCACATCCATTTGATGAATCTCAAGATTGTGCAAAGCAAAGAATCGCGAGAAGCACACGGATAGACGTAATTCTCGTTACGGGCGAATAAGTATCGAAGAAATCATATCCTTCAATTTGCTTAAAGCCTTTAACCACTAAACGAGCTTTATATTTATCAATTGACCCATCTCGCCTTATACTTTCTTTTTAGGATCCATTTACATCCTAAGGGCTTGCAACCTTCGGGTAAGTCTCGCTAAGACCCAAGTGTGATTCTCGCATAATGGAATCAATTTCACTTTGGACGGACTTCTTGCCAAAGTGGGCCATCGGGTCTAGAAAGAGCTTCTTTTATAGACCGCGGCTCTTCATCCAAAAGAAAGACAACATAATCAGGACCAAAGTCCTTAGCAACTCTTGCTCTAGTGCTACGTCTTGGTTCTAAAGTTTCAAGATCGACACTTGCCTTTTACGTGTATCGGGTTCTACCCCCCACATTTCTAGAACTACTAGCAACTTCTCTTGCTTCACCACTAGAGTTTGACTCAATTTTATCATCCTTCTTACAAGGATATACATGTTCAAAGAATATAGCATTCCTTGACTCAATAGTAGTTCCAACATTCATATCGGGCACAGCCGACTTATGAATGACAAATCGATATGCACTACTATTCAGTGCATATCCTATAAAGATACAATCGATGGTCTTAGGTCCGATTGTAACTTGCTTCGGCAAAGGCACTTCTACCTTAGCCAAACACCCCCACACTTTGAGGTATTTATAGGAAGGTTTCCTTCCTTTCCACAACTCGTAAGGAGTTACATCTCTACCTTTTAGAGGTATTTTGTTTAATAAGTAGTTAGCCGTCAAGACGGCTTCCCCCCACATGTTCTGGGGCAGTCCATAACTTATCAACAAAGCATTCATCATCTCCTTTAGAGTTCGGTTCTTCCTTTCAGCTACACCATTTGATTGAGGCGAATAGGGGGCAGTGGTTTGATGAATAATACCACTTGTCTTACACAACTCTTCAAAAGGAGCTACATATTCTCCACCTCTATCACTTCGTACCATTTTGATTTTACAATCAAGTTGGTTTTCGGCTTCTGCTTTGAAGTTAGTAAAAGCTTCAATCGCCTCATCTTTACTCCTTAAAAGATAAAGAGTACAATACTTAGTGCAGTCATCAATAAAAGTAATAAAATACTTTTTCCCACCTCTAGTTTGTACAAACTTTATGTCACATACATCAGTGTGAATGAGTTCTAGAGGTTTAGTGTTCCTTTCTACAGAATGAAATAGCTGTTTAGCCAATTTTGCTTCAACACAAACTTCACACTTAGTTTTGTTAAACTCATTTACTTTAAGTAGATCGAGATTAACTAATCTTTTTATAGCATTTAGATTAACATGTCCTAATCTAGAATGCCATAAATCGGAACACTCAAGCAAGTAAGAGGAAGTGGCTTCATTTTCATTATTCTTGGCCTCAACGGCCTCTTGGCGTAACGCCATTACACTTAGCTTGAAAAGGCCCTCAGACAGGTAACCTTTTCCTAGGAACATACCAAATTTAGACAAAATAAATTTGTCTGACTCAAAAACTAGTCTAAACCCTCTCTTGACTAGTACAGAGCCGGACACAAGATTTTTCCGGATGTCGGGGACATGCAGCACCTCTCCAAGTGTAAGGTTCTTGTCGGAGCTCAACCTTAGCACCACAGTACCATAGCCAACCACCTCAGATGAGGCTTGATTACCCATATTGAGCTTCCTCCCTTGACAGCTCTTGTACTTGGTGAAGCGGCTCCGATCACCGCAAACATGTGCCGTGGCAGCGGTATCAATATACCACTTCCCCTCATTCTCCACGACGTTAGCTTCTTCAGTGACCACGGCCGCAAGGTCGGCTTCAGTGAGGTCAATCTCCAACATATTGGCTTGACGAGCCCTCTTCTTCTTCGGCTTTCGGCAGTCCTTGGACATGTGGCCGGATTTGCCACAGTTGTAGCAGTCCCCTTCAAACTTGCGGGATTGCATCTTGCCCTTCCCTTTGGGGTTGCTATTTGGACGCCCTCTCTTTGCATTGTTGGAGTTGCCACCTTTCTCAGCAAGGTTGACTCTTGGCTCCACAGGTGCTTTGCCCTTCCCATCTCGAGTCCTCATGTCGGTCTCGATGCGGAGCTTGACCACAAGGTCCTCAAGCGTCATTTCCTTTCGCTTGTGCTTCAAATAGCTCTTGAAGTCCTTCCAGCTCGGGGGAAGCTTCTCAATTATAGTTGCCACGATAAAAGCATCTGGCAAAAGCATACCTTCGGCGTGGACGTCATGGACAATGAGTTGGAACTCTTGCACTTGGTCCATGACTGGTCGAGAGTCCACCATTTTGTAGTCCAAGAACTTGGCGACTACAAACTTCTTGGTACTCGCATCGTCGCATGCAGTATTTTCTTTCAAGTGCCTCCCAAATTGCCTTGGAGGTCTTTACATTTGCATATACACCGTACGCACTATCATCTAGTCCACTAAGCAAGAAGTTTTTACGTAAGTAGTCGAAGTTAGCCAATTATCATAGGCTATGCGGACTTCCAAGTTCTCTTCGTTGTCACTTGGAGGGGCAGGAGCATTCTCCATCAGCACGGTTGTAAACCCTAATGTTGTCAGGTAGAACAACATCTTCTGTTGCCACCTCTTGAAGTCGGCTCCACCAAACTTGGCCGGCTTCTCAGCAGCGGGCAGCACTCTAGACGAGTGCAGAGGTGCCGTCAGGGTTGGGTTTGAACCCCCCACCACTCCATGGTGGTTCACACTCCCAAAAGGGACATCTCTCTGCAAGGCAGAGGACATAGCGTTGAAGTTGAATGCCGTGTGAGCGGCATTAGCACGGTTAAGTGCTATCCTGGCGTCGGTAGCGGCGGAAATGGCAGCTAGGGTTGGATTAGCAAAGGCCGGAGCAGGTGTAGGGACAGACGTCGGTGGAACAGTGTTGCCGGAGGAGGCAATGACGTCAGATACAGCGGGGTTTGTGGCGGCGGCAGAAGCAGCGGCGGCGGTAGCATCGGAGAGGGGAGCACTTGAAGAAGACATGTTTACAGCAGCTTGAGTAGGTAGGATATTTCGTCTTGCGATTGTAGGTATCAAAAGCTGCTATTACAAAACAATACAATAAGCCGAAAATTAAAACAAAAATAAAAGACCGTCGAGTCGAGGAAGCCTCTCTCCGCAAGACGAAATACGCCCCGGTAGTGCTCTCGGTTGTAGGCGTATCGTCCCCAAAGATGAAACGACGAACGTCTCGAAGATTGCAGCACCGCAAGATCTACGAGCTCCGGCGAACCGGATCAAGTTTTCCGGCGAGGACAGGCCTTTGGACTTAGAGCTAAGAATGCAAGTGAGCTAAGAAATGCAGCTAAGAAGATCTCAGGTGAATTCTTGTTGGTGTGTTTGGAATGAAGTGCAGCTTCCTATTTATAGGCAGCTTCCACCAGGTGTTGATTGCTGGAGCCATCAATGCAGGAGGGTCGTGGATGGTAAGTGGAGTGGTGGAGACATGGAAGGTTGGCTGCTGAAGAGCCACTTCCAGATCCTTCCAAAAGATACACTTGGGTGTGGCAGGTGCAGTGCACCACGGAGAGGAATCCAGTGCAGCCGGTCCACTGCACCGCCCGACCCGGCACCCGACCCGACACCCGACCCAGCACCCGACCCGACGGACCAATTGCCAAGATCCAAGTCCAAGTCCAAGTCCAAGTCCACGGACACGGACCGGAACCGGAACCGGAGCCGGGGTCGGGGCCGGGCACGGGCGCGGCGCGGCGGGCGCGGCGCGGCGCGCCGCGCCGCGTGTGAGGCGGTCGGCGAAAAGGCTCGCAAGCATGAGCATGTGTGGCCCAAGCCCACCACATGTCACTTTGTTATTTTCTACAATATTGTAGAGACTTAAATACCACACAAAACATTATCCATTAATCGATGTGGGACATGATTAATGTAATAACTCTCCAAAACCCGAATAAGGTAAGTTTCTCCACTTTAGGTAACATATTAGTTTTGTCCCCCCAAACTTCGAGCCACTATTTCTCACTCACCGAAAATCGGAATCGAGAAATTAAGCACACTATAATTATCTACTCGAAACGTAGATCGACGTCATATATCTCAAAACATTAATCGGATAAATATCGAGGCTCGAAATTGCGATCGAAAAGGGCTGAATTTTGCCCAAGTCAAATTAGCATTTAATGCTAATTGAATTTCCATAATATATATAAATAATATATATATAAACGATTTTTTCCAACATATATCTTCTTAAATTTTGCGAGTCTTGAATAGAAGTCATGGGTTAAGTTACATGCATATAGTCATAAAGTGATGATATATTATTTTAGAAAAGAAGAGTCATGTGTAGTATTCCGCGATGTCGGCCGGGGGGACATGCTTTCTTAGGTCAAGGTTGTATAAAATGCATTTTCTTTTTCATAAAGTTGATAACCACATAACTCCATAGATTTTTGCCAAAATAACAATAAAAGAAGATATGTAGAATGAAATTAATTGGTAAATGAGATAGACCAATAATATGGGCATGCTTTTACATTTTCTTTTTCATCTAATAATCGATTTTGGTTTGATGTTTGGAATTAAATTTTATATTAGGACCAATTTCGGTTAATCAATCTCTTAATAATTTATTTAATTATTTAATCTAATAAGATATTGAATTTGGATCGGCTTAAATGATATGAATCACGGTAACATTTCGGTGGTGTTTGGAACAACTTTCAGCTGCAACTGGAGTGTTTGGAACACCCAACTTTCTGTAGAAATTCCCTACCAAATATAGTTAAGATAGAGAAGTTGCTTAAGCTGCTATGACTCAGCTTTCCACTACAACTTACTACTGATATCAGCAGTTTCCCAAACACTATTTTCTCAACTTTCAGCAATTTTCAGCACTTATTTCCAAACATTTACAAATTCTCAAATCAGCAGCTTTCAACACTTATCAATAAGCTCCAACCAATTGATGTAGGATACTTCTCTCTATTCATTTTCTCATCCGAAAAGGAAAAAGGAAGGAGCATCCCACATTGAAAAGAAATGAAACCAGAGGACTAACATAAGAGAATATAATCCAATCCCCCTCCCCATGTTAACGCGCAGCCGCGCGGTAAGCTTATTTGTTGGGGAATTCCCACTAAATTAGTTAAAATATTCTAAATTCTTAGCATGAATTGAGTTGAGCATATGATACTTACTTTTTATAAGACGGTGGGAATATTTTTTTTTTCTTTTCAAATAGAACCTTTTCATCAATAGCGGTTTGGGTTAATCGACTTCCGGCAGCTCAGTAACAGTTGAGTGGTCAAGATCCAAATCAAATACTACTATTTAAATAGTTTATTGGTGGTCGTGATTGTATAACATAAACATATCATGAAATGAATTTTTACTCCATTTCCCCATGTAAAGGAATTTTTCTTTCCATGTTACAGTTTGAAATTATACTATATTTTATACCATTAAATATATATATTCATACTTCGATGCCTTTTTCTCATCATGAAATGCACTATGATTGCAATATCAAATTGTAATAATATAAGATCTATTTGCACGCCATCATAAGGGAATATACTTTGTCAAATGAGCATTTTAGTGAGTTGTTGCAATTTCTCTAGCTTGTCACAAAAAAAAATATTTATTGAACTCTTCCCAAAAGCCAAGGAGAGCTATTCATAGTATATTATTTTTTGTTTAATGAGCTCTACAATAACAATGTCTTTATATTCCTCACAATAATAATCACAATTATTACTGCCATAACAGAATGAATCATGAATGACTCCAAAGTTATGTCAAGAAATACTCTCTTATTTGGTTTGCCGGCTATTGTACAAGAGCGAGATTTATCCTGTGCGCACCAAAAGTAGCGGCTGAGGATTCCTCGTCATAAAAAAAAAATTATGTCAAGAAATTCAAAGCTACCCAAGGTTTATTGAGTTAAATATAAACAAAGTCTACTCTCTAGGTTAAATGCTACCTATTTTTCAAACAACCCACATTACTAGTTATGTACCATCATTATCTTTATTAATTCTACTTATACCGTTGAGTATGTTTTTATTTATAATTTACTTTCCGATTATTTTTAAGTAAGATTTTCGCATTTTATTGTTGTTGTAAGGAATACTATATTTTATTAATCAATTATGGTGAAGCCACAAATTTCTTACAATTAATTTTGGACCTCAAGACTTAGCATCCATTGAGATATTATTTTTATTTTTGTCCCCAAAATTATCCATATATTTCCTCAAAGTACATAAAATAACTACCAACTCCTAATAGATTTGAACAAAAACTTTTTACACCGAACTTCTCCTCTTTCATTTTGGTATGGTTATTTATGAAAATTAATGTAGATTGGTAAATGTACAAGATCTATATAATTAATTAATTTTTTATAATTAATTTATTAAATAAATGTATGAGATTAGATAAATGTATGAGACACATTCAATTAAGTAATATTTTTGAGTTGATTTTAATGGTAAAAGTGAAAAAAATACTTGTTTATTTAAAAACAAGATAAGTTTAGAAGGAATATTAAAAATACGAAACCAGCAAATGAATTCTACTAACAATATATACCCGGACCCACCTCGAAAGGCACCAAATGCCAAGTCAAAACAACTGTACCTATAATAAAAAGCGGGACCCGCCTAATTCCCAAGCAAAAATATTCGAATCTTTCTCCGAACATTCGTAAAACGAAGGTCAGGTACCCCGATGAACGGCTGAGATTGAAGCAACACAGAAATATATAGTTTTCTTCGTTGGCATTGATGGCGGTCTCACCCTTTTAACCGTGGAAGAAACACAGCCCATTTGCCATCTTGTGCTTCCCAAGCTCGAACTGTCAAACTCCACTTCTCTGCCGTTCTTCTTCTTCTTCCCAACCCCCCCCCGCCCCTCCTCTCTCTCTCTCTCTCTCTGGAATCGGTTTTTTTATGAGCTTGTTCTGGCGGTGAATTCTTGATTTGGGTTGTTTAAGGTATGAAATTGGCAAGTTTCTGCGCACGTTTTTCTGTTCCTTTTTCGCTGTAGCCTTAAAAATGTAATCTTGGAGGGTTTTCCGGATTTCCAATTGTAGTTTGTTGCTTCAAGGGTTGTACCTTCGTGCAAGTCTTTCCTTTTCAAAAGAAAATGAAAGGGACCTTTTTTCATTGGCAAAAAAAGGAAAATTGTTGGTTGCCACTTTCTTTTAGAATCATGTAGCTGTTTAATTTAATTTCCGTATTCAATTCTAACTAAGAGAAAATTCTATATAGGTATCTATACATACAGTTGAGTTTTGTATGTATATAGATTTGATGATGAAGGCGGATTCTCATAGGGATTCTTTAACCAATGTTTTGGGGAGAGTTGGACTTGGTGTTTATGGATTTGGTGGTATGAGCACCCACAAAAGGTTCAAATACGCCGTTGAAGACGATGAAGATGGAACAATGGAATTGGAGCAGATTGGCGCAGAGAGGACCAAGAATGTTCTTATTCTCATGAGTGATACCGGCGGCGGCCACCGTGCCTCGGCGGAGGCGATCAGGGACGCCTTCCAGATCGAGTACGGCGATGAGTACAGGGTAGGCTAATCAACACTTTTAACTTATGAGGCTTTTGCTCTATGCTTACTTAAGGTTTTTGGCTTTGATATTAGTGTTCAAATTTGGTGGTTCTATCAAAAAAAAATTTCAAGAATTGAAGGTTTATGTTTTAGATTTTGAAAAGTGTAGTGAGTTAATGACAAAAGTACTAGGTGATTTTGTAGTTGTAAGAGATTGAAATTTATGTTGCAATCTCCCATGATTTGGTTATGTAGATTTATGCATTTGTGTGATTGTTATGCAGATAATAGTGAAAGATGTGTGGAAGGAGTATACTGGGTGGCCATTGAATGATATGGAGGGGCAGTATAAGTTCATGGTTAAACATGTCCAGCTTTGGAATTTCGCCTTCCATGGAACGTCTCCGAAATGGATACACTCTCCCTATCTTGCAGCTATTGCTGCCTTTTATGCCAAGTATGAAACACTAAACTTTAGTCTTGGATTTAGAACAAGTTCATTGTTTCCTCTCAGAGTACTTGAATTGCATGTAAACTAGAAGAAATGACTTTATTTGATCCAATTTTCACAATGTACTAATGTAGTGTATGTCCATTTTTATGATGTTTATGCATTATTTCTGCCAATGATGCATTAGAAGTACTTCAATTATCGACATATTCCCACTTTTGCTGATATGTTAGTGTTCTGCTAGGGAGGTAGAGGCTGGCCTAATGGAGTACAAACCCGATATCATCATTAGTGTCCATCCTATGATGCAGCATATTCCGTTGAGGGTGCTGAAATGGCAAGGCCTACAGAAGAAAGTCATCTTCGTTACTGTCATTACCGACCTCAATACATGCCACCGTACATGGTAATACTTTCTGCTCCATCGGATATCACATAGACATCTAGTAGTCAAGAGTTGTCGATACTAATACGTGATGTTTGTGAAGGTTTCATCCATCTGTGAACCGATTGTACTGTCCCTCGGAGGAGGTAGCAAAGAGGGCCTTGTTAGACGGCCTAGAAGAGTCTCAAACTCGTGTATTTGGCTTGCCCATTAGGCCTTCCTTCTGCAGAGCAATTCATTCTAAGGTAATCACCATTATCACTTTCTTCATCAACTTATCCTTTCGTATCACTGATTTGTTTTTGGATGTAGGATGATTTGAGAGTAGAACTTGAGATGGATCCGTTACTGCCAGCTGTGTTGTTAATGGGAGGCGGAGAGGGGATGGGCCCGGTAAAGAAAACAGCAAAGGCTCTGGGAGAGTCTCTGTTTGACAGAGAACACGAGAAGCCAATCGGACAACTCATCATCATCTGTGGCCGGAATCAAGATCTAGCAGCCACATTACAATCTCTTGAGTGGAAGATCCCAGTCAAGGTAATTCAATCTGTCCTTCTATCTTCATTCGACCACAAAACAAACATGGGATGTTAGATTGTCTAGATTTCACGAAGAAAAACATATCCGAACCTTACACTTATGTTACTCCAATGTAGGTTAGAGGATTTGAGAAGCAGATGCAGAAATGGATGGGTGCTTGTGACTGTATTATCACTAAAGTACGTATTTCTTGCTTCGTATCCACAATCTAGCATATGATTTGATTCCTTTGTTGTTCACAAGAATCTTATATGATGCAGGCTGGACCAGGAACCATAGCGGAGGCCTTGATAAGAGGCCTTCCCATTGTACTAAATGACTACATTCCTGGCCAAGTAAGTTAACTAAACCCTTTGCCTCTTCCAAATTTCTCCTTCTTGTTTAAGTCGTGAATTGTTTCATTCTGCATCAACAGGAGAAAGGGAATGTCCCATATGTAGTTGACAACGGGGCAGGCGTATTCACCAGAAACCACAAGGAAACAGCAAAAATAGTGGCGGAATGGTTCAGCACGAAGAAGGATGAGCTCGAGAGGATGTCAGAAAACGCGCTAAAACTAGCACAACCGAATGCAGTGTTTGACATTGTCAAGGACATCCACGAGCTAGCCTGCCAGCGTGGCCCCTTGACGAGCGTCCCGTACATGCTGACATCATCGTTCGCGAGCTTGGTATAGTACATGTGATATGCAACTCAAGTAGCTTAGGAGATGATAGTAATTCTTTGGGTATTAGAATTGCTGCAGAAGGTGTAAATATGCCCAGAAATAGATAGAATAGAAGGGTGTTGGGGTTGGGATTTTGTTTGCTTGTTGTATTCTTTTTAGGCTAGTTTGAAATTCAATTTCTTTCAAGCCTAAGTTTGGCTTCTCTTGGTGTTTAAATTATGTATCCTTACGTAACACTTGTAAAATTATTATTATTATTATTATTATTATTATTATTATTATTATTATATTTGAGGAAATCTTTTTCTCAAACCCCCACCCCACCAATCTGTAGACATGCATCAATTACAGCTGTTTTAACTTACGTATTCAACTAATTTTTGAGTTGGGCAGTGCTTTTGATTCGTGATTGGGGCCATAGATATTTTAAGGAAATCATTAAAGTAATTATAATATAATAATGAAAGAGAAAGTATAATTTTTTTAATCTTGGTACGCAATGTGATTATTAATGAAGGAAGATTTAATAATTAAAGTGTCAACTAACATCATGTTTGGTAGGGATCGTGCTATGTAGTTTCATGTTATATGTCTTATTCAATTAAGGGGGTGTTTGCATTAGCTTAAAATTTTCAACTTATAGCTTAATTTAAGGAAAAACTGTTTTGAGGTGTTTTCAACAGCTTAAATTCGTAAAAATTCTCTACATTTAAGTCAAATAAGTTGAAGTTGGTTAAGTTGGTTTTTACCAACTTCTCCAACTTAATGGCATATTTGTAATTTCGGATAAATTATGATTTGACATTTTACTAATAAATCACAAAATAAAGCTGCTACAGTATAAATTTTGCAAACACTATTTTTTCAACTTTTCCTACTTTTAAGCAGTTTTTACAAACACACCCCAAATTCTCTAATAAGCCACTTTTACCAACTTCTCCTTAATTTAAACACTTAAAAAAAGCTTAAGCTGTTGCAAACACCCCCTAAGTGTAATGGTTCCACGTGGAGTTACATAACTGGATCTCTTTATATAAAAACATATAGATTGGAAATATCTTTTGTCTATGATTTCTGAGTTCAATAAAAAAAGGCAGATTGGCACAGATGGTCCCCAATGTTTGCTGCTTTGGATGAATTGGTCCCTAATCTTTTTTTTTTAGTTTATTGGTCCCCAATATTTGCTAATTTGGATAAATTGATCCTTATGTTAAATTTTAAGTTAATTAAGTATTAATCATAGGGGTATTTATGGAATAAAAATTTCAGGGACCAATTCATCCAATTTTTAAATTAAACTCGAATTTTTTTTTAATTTTTTTTAAAAAAAAAGTATGATCTTTTTCGGAACAAATTAATTTTTCAAATATTTTTTTTAAAATAATTTTTTTTCGACTAATTTTTTTCATTTTTTTCAAATAATTTTTTTGGTAAACAAAAAAAATTAATTAATAATAATTTTAAGGATCAATTCATCTAATTTTTAACTATTTTCTTAAAAAAAAATTGAATTAATTTTTTTTCAATTTTTTTATTTAAATAAAAATAGTAAATTTAGATTAACTAATAATTTTACGTTTGACGGTGAAGGAGGAGAGTGAGTCAACACAACGGTTGAGGAATGTGTTATGTTCTTCGAGGAGAGGAGCAGCTGGACGACTTTGAGGGAAAAAACATGAAGAACATAACACCTTCCCCAACTGCTGTGTCGACCCGCTCCCCTCCTCCCCGTGAGACGCAAAATTATTACTTAATCTAGATTTACATAATTTTTTGTTTAAGTAGTTTTTTTTTCATTATAAAAAAAATTGAAAAAAAATCAATTCAAAAAATTATTGAAAAACCAATTAAAAATTAATTTAAAAATTGGATGAATTGGTCCATAAAACTAGTACCAATAGTTAATTTTGCAATAAATTTTTTCATTACGAATCTTTTTCAAAAAAAAATTATTTGATATTTTTTTTTCGAAAAATATTATAATTTAAAAAATATCTTTAAAAAAAATCAAATTTAATTTAAAAAATTGGATGAATTGGTCCTCCAAATCGTCCAGTTGCTCCTTTCCTCGAAGAACATAACACATTCCCCAACCGTTGTGTTGACCCGCTCCCCTCCTTCACCGTGAAACGCAAGATTATTAGTTAATCTAAATTTACTTAATTTTTATTTAAATAAAAAAAATTAAAAAAAAAGTTAATTCAAAAAATTATTTAGATGAATTGATCCCTAAAATTATGATTAATTAATTTTTTTCGTTTACCAAAAAAATTGAAAAAAAATAGTTGAAAAAATTTAATTTTTTCTAAAAAAATTATTTAAAAAATTAATTTATTTTCCGAAAAAGATCATAATTTTTTTTAAAAAAATAAAAAAAATCAAGTTTAATTCAAAAATTGGATGAATTGGTCCCTGAAACTTTTATTCCATAAATACCCCTATGATTAACACTTAATTAACTTAAAATTTGTCAGAAGAACCAATTTATTCAAAGTAGCAAACATTGGGGACCATTTATGCTAATTTGCCATTAAAAATGATTTATTTGACAATTAGCAACGAGATTTTTAGTAAATTAGGGACCATTTAATCAAAAGAATTTCATAATCAGGCAGTCAGGTATCAAAACTAACCCTATAAAAGGTATTCCTATTAGGTTGATCTGAATTATAAAAAAAAAGATTCTATGCAAATTTGAGAAACTCATAATAATTAGTGAATTTGCCTAAAATCCGCATCAAATTCTCATTTTATAATAATCTTGAATCTAAAATCAATTCTAATTCTAAGTTATCATCTTATTAAAGCAAGTGGGTGACCAGAATTCGATGGAGAAAAAAGAGAAAAGTATTATCAATCAATAATTGGATAACCACATGGTAGACCAGAGTACAGACTACCTTGTTGAAGAATTTAAATTGGACCCAATCAATTTATATCTTGTTAAGTCACGACAACTACCTTCTCCATAATAATACGCCACAACATTTAACAATTATTTTATATATGTGTATTTAAATATAATAAGACAAGGACGTCTGCTATATTATTTTTCCGGCGATCAGTTAAAGTTTCTGATGATAAAATACAAACAAATAAAGAAGATAAAAAAATACTATTATGCAAACTTCCATTCAATCACAATGAAGTTCAAGAAAGTCTGCAATATATCACAACAGGTTTATGTTTGGCATTTATGTATGACTAAAGCTATAATTCAGACCTATAATACAAATAAAAATACTTCATAAAGCATACAACATATGATCACATCGAAAACAAACCACATAACTTCCGACAAGAAAATATACCTGGAATGAATGTTTGTCGATCGCGATCAATCCTTAGGATGCTGTGGTTCTTAACAATTCATTGTGTAATGACGTTCATGAACTTCCTTTTGGCAAATGCCAACCACCATTTGTTTGGTGTTCCATTTGAACGATATGCCACGCTCAATAATCTTCCACTAGTTTCTTCGCGTATCTGCTTCAAGTAGTTTCTGAAGAGCTCTGCATTCACAACTCATACAATCAAAACAACGTAGGATATGGAGATACGCCCCTTCATGTAATGGGGCATCGGATTATATTTACCTGCTTCTTCTTCAGAGTGTGGATTGGAGAATAGTCCAGGAAATGGGAATCCAGGCTCACCGGGGACAGGGACCTTTTCCAACCCGAGATTGATAATTGCTTTAGTTCCTTCTGCCAATGTCCGGCAGCCTGCTAGCCTCTTTAGTGCGAGGTTTATGTAGAAGGTTAAGTAGATCAGAAGCTTATCAGCTGGACTCTTGATGTCGAAGTTTCTAAAAAAGACGTTGGCACGAAAGAACGTAATTGCTTCATCCACAATATCAGTGCTATCTGCAGATAAGCACACATATAACAAATGATTAAAAAATACATTCAGTTAGTAAATTTGGCATTACGAGTGAATCTGACCTTGTTCTGAGACTGGAGCAGGTCCTCTGATGTGGCTTTTTAGGGGAAGTAGAGGGCAACCACATGCTTTAGTAATGTCCTCAACATCGACGAAACTGGAGTGGTACACCTGCAACATTGAATTCATGAATTATAAAGATTCTGAATGGTATCATCAAATAATAAAGAAAGGGTTTCTTCAAAGAAAGGAAAACCATTTGAGTGTCCAAGGTCTTAAAAAGTAAAATCTGGAATGGAGGCAATTTCCACACTATTGCAATCGAAGTGCTATGAGACATAAACCTCAAGAATAAGGAAACCTAGTTCATAGTCCATGACCATGCTCATGTACTCATAATAAACAATAGGGGGAGACAAATGACGACAGAGGAGAGGAGAGGCGTTGAGCCTGCCACCTGAGGTTGGTACTAACAAAATCATGATTCTCTTTTTAGGAGTATGCCTTTTGTGACTAATGAGCGAGAGAAAGTGAGTTTTATTCAATATTTGTGATTATAAAATATTAAGTTGCACATAATAACACTTTAAAAAGGTAAAAAATGAATAGATATACAAAGGCCAAAAATGCATGAAAAAATCTGAGGCGTATACCTCATAGTTCACTCAAAAGGCATATAGCCAAGGGGCACATCTCCCACAGCCAAGGCGTAAGCCTCAAAGATGGTTTTCAACAAACTCGCCTCGAGGCCAAAGCCTTGAAGTTCTTTTAACTATGGAAGTAGTAACTTCATCTTTATAGAAAACACCACAGTTATAAAAAACATTTCAAGTTGGGAACTCCCTTTTCTCTTTCTTATTGCTATAATATTTTTCTACAATTGCTATTGATGCACTGGAAACCCGAAGGATAACCTGAACAAACAAGGGTGACTCTCTTATATCCACGCCACAACAAGTGGCAGAAAGTTTAATGGAAACCAAGGAAAAGCACAAACACCAAAGGAAATAAATTATTCTCACCATGTCACTCCAATGAGTATAGGTCCTGTATACTCGGGTCACAAGATCCAAAGTCCGCTAGAGCAAGATATCTGCAATTAATTGAAGTATCACATTACTAGTATTTGCTAAATTAAGAATTATCAGCTCAGAATTTGCTAGAATATGCCATACCATGGTTGACAATGTTTTTCCTAAAGGGAATTGATATGTTTTAGTTGATGTTTCTACTTTTACTTTTCTACAACCCAAGACGTGAAAATGTAAAAGAGAAACGAACAAGAAAAAAAGAAAAAAATGATGTTGCACAATTCTATAAACATAAAGCTTGATTCTAGAGATATAAAGGCTTTCCTTGGGTTACTTTAGCTTGAGAATAACAAACTTAGCACACAGAAAAAAATAATCCTGCACTTACTCCCGTAGCCGACCTCAATCCTCAGTAGTTTTCTCAGCACCAAAAGTTTCTGGTTGTCGTCTTATCAACAAACTAAATGCATAGTTATCAGTTCTTCTCTTAAAAGTCCATAGCAAAAAGAAAACTGATCGATTTGCTTTCTTTGATTGTTAAAACTAAATAAAATCACTTTCGATTTATGCATTTTGGCAGCACTCAATCAACAATCTCATTGTAATATCAACCCCAAATACAATTGATTTCATAGTCCTGCACACACGACAGACAGGCCCCGGCCCCTGAGGGCGGGCGAGCATGAACGACCGCCCAGGCCCAAAAATATTGGGGGCCTCTAATTTATTTTTTTAGATAGTAATAATTTAGGGCTTTAGGTCGGTTCGGGTCAGTATAACTGATACCAGATATCGGTTAACCGAAGTCAGAAAATGCATCCCAAAGCCGATACCCCTTCTGTTTTCGGTTAGCCGGTTATACCATAAAAACCAAAAAAATGAGCCAGTGATCAGACTGTAATTCTAAGGCTCATTGAGCTGATTAACATCCATTCCAATAAAGAATTAATTCATCATTGATAAATCTTGATTCTTTTATGCATTCTTCCAACATTAATCCTAAACAAATATCCCCAAAGTATTTTCTTTTTAGCAATTTTACAAAAATATCTTGACCTAATTCACATGATTTCTCCGGTTCTCCCTATTCCTTCAATATACAGATAACAAACTTTAAAATTGACAGAATCATAGAAATTGACAATTTGCCACAATAAATCAAGAAACAAAAATTGGAGTTATACAGAAAGAAAATCCACCTGGTGTACGGCAGAAAGGGGCAGAAGATGATGATGTAGTCGGGGACCTATTCTAATTTGAGTAATTTCGGACTTACACTTGTCGGCACCGAGAAGGCAGAGGGGGAGGGTCGAGGGGCTGTGGGCGACTTAGTGCTTAGGGCGTGGCGGAAGGGTCAGGGGGGGGATGGCCAATAGGCGGTGCTGGCGTGCCGCCGTACGCGGAGAGGGTAGCAAAGGGGCCGCGGTTCCGGGATGCTGCGCCGAAGACGGAAATTGGGAAGGGGCGGCTGCGGGCGGTTGAGTCTTACGAGCATCTAGACATCACTGAATATTATTATTATTTTATGTCAAGAATTTTAGTTTTAAATTATTATTCATTTAAAATTTAGTCCTTCAATTTTTTGAAAAAAAATCTTATTTGAAAATAATTTAAATTTAAAATTCACAACTTCTTCAATATACTCAATTGCTAGTTTAAAAAATAAGTAGTTAGTTATTAATTTTTTATTTTTATAAAATTACTTTTTTTTAATAGTTCATAACTGTAAAATGATTAAAATAAAATATATTTATTTAATTATTTTATAAAGACAAATAGTCACTTCCATGTATGAGGAAGAGAATTGTTTGTGTTGCATAATATCACAAGATAAGGTAAAATACTCATTAATCATAAAAGCATAATGTATTAATTCTCATTATTGTTGATCTAAAAAGTGGAACAAGAAAGTAAATTGGATAATAATCATTTAAAATTTATAAAAGAATAAATTATTATAAAAGAATAAATTAATCTAATTTGCTTCACTCTTTTAAATAAGGAAAGATAATTGCACATTTGTATAGAATTCTCTAAAATAGTCTAAATTTATATAGCAAATAAATTAAATTTTCAATTTAACACCCAAGTCTTTTGTCCTGCACATGTTCAATTTAGAGCCTTAGTTGAAAGTGATTTTAAATATCGTTGACATTATAAATAAGATTAAGATAACTCATTTCAATGAAAATTTAAAAAAAAATTAAATAATAAAAAATACTAAAAATACCTTTATTTTTATTTTATTTTTAGGAACGGCCTTGATGACAGATAGTCCTCTAAATAAGCAACAGTTATCCGCTCATTTAACGCATTTAATCTCACTTAGCGATTGGTAAAACACAATATAATTAACATTCTGCTAAAGATGCAAAAATCTAGGAACTTTATTATAACATTATCTTAATTAAAGGTACACAAAACACTTACTGCAATAAACAAAACAAGAAAATAACTTTGCGCGCAATCCATTCGTAGATCACATGATAATTGGGACCAACACATGATTAGAGATCATTTACCCCTATGTGACATTTGATTGGAAGCATATCTGATCATTTGACTCATCCTGTCATAGTCCCTCTGTGACATATGATTCTCTGCCTTCAAGTTCATCATTTGAACTGATGCAGACAATTGTGAGTAGGTCTCACAACTAGGCCACAACTCGGTATTGTCTGCCTGCAACATTTTATAGATCTTGCTTGCTTCATTATTTGGCAGCTCCTCAATATCCACGTCATTATAACTTGGCCCAACATGATCCGTTACCATCTTTTGGTAGGAGGTCGACGTGTCATTCTGCACATTTCTCGTAGCTTGCTCATCTAAGGTTACGTGTTTTTCCTCATGAGATGACCAAACTTTATAGTTTTTAACGATTTCCCTCATATATACATGCTCTCTTACAATCAAAAACAACTTATTCTTACAATTTTTACATGGATATCTAATTTTTTTCCCCGTCCGTATAAGCTGTCTAGCTACTTGCCCAATCAATGAAATCCTCAATGTCATTCACAAATTGAGGATTCAATGAACCGTCTACTGCCCATCGTGTATACATCCACGAACAACTTATAATTTGAAATTCTAATTGAACATTCAAAACTTGTAAGTTATAACTGAAGTAGGACTTGGTATCCTAGATTTCTATGTAGACGCACACATAGTAACTAATTTTAGGTTCTCGGTTTCTACTTGATTCCTAACCAGCGTCTAGAAGGTTATGAAAAATAACCTTCAAGGTTCAACACAATGGATTTAGAATATAATGCTGATGAAATTTAACATAAAAACACCACTTGTAACACAATTTTTATTCTTTTATGCATTCTTTCAATCGGTAATCCTAAACAAATATCCCCACAATGTTTTCTTTTTTAACAAATTCTCCTTTTCTTCTAAAATACAAGAGATATAGAAAATTGAAAAAGAATCAACTAAATAAATCTTAAATTTTCTCTACTTGTTTAATTTCCTTCCCTATCTTCTTCTTAGTCTAATCCATCCCTCAAATTCTCCTTTTCTTCGAAAATACAAGAGATATAGAAAATTGAAAAAGAATCAACTAAATAAATCTTAAATTTTCTCTACTTGTTTAATTTCCTTCCCTATCTTCTTCTTAGTCTAATCCATCCCTTAGTCTCTCTCTCACAACCGTAGAAAACACCTCCACTAAACCAACAACAAAACTCAATTCATCAAGTGGGTCGATTCCCCATATTCCTTCAATTTCGTATCTATATATACTCATACAAAGATAACAAATTGAATCGTTGAACTTAATAGACAACTTTCCACAATAAATCAATAAACAAAAAGTAGATTATACACAAAAAAAAATCTACATTGTTTACGGAGGCAAAGTGGCAGAAGATGATGATGTAGTCGCCGCCTTCGATTGCCGGCGCCGAGAAGACAGAGGAGGAGGTCTGAGGGGCGGCACACGCCGAGAAGACAAAGGAGTCGCCGCCTTCGATTGTTGGACTTGTGCAGGCGGCGGCGGTACCGGCGGTGGCGGCGATGGCGGAGGGTGCCCAATAGGCGGTGGCGCCGTTCGGAGGGAGGGTGGCGAAGGGTCGGTCATTCGCTAGTGTTGCTAATTTGTGAAAGAGATAACTTTTGCCCGTTAAATTCGATTTAGGGTTTACCGACGGAATATTCCGTCGGTAATTCTTAAATAATATAACGATGGAATTTTCTGTCGGCAAATCCTCAAAAAATAAATTTTAATTTAAAGAAAAATAAAATAAATTTAAAATAATTGCCGACGGAAATATCCGTCGGAAAAAAAAACATAAATAAATTCCGTCGGTAAAGTACAGACTATGTTATTCCGTGGGTAGTCCATTGGGAACTTGTGTAAATCGTATTCCGTAGGTGACCGATGTTTTTTTTCCATTGGTAATTATGTCGGTAAAATCTAGATTTTTTGTAGTGAAGTTTCAAAGGAAAGAAAAATGCCACTTAATACTTGATGTAATCATAAAGCCACAATTATAATTCTGCACATGAAACTATATGGAGTACATCCTAAACAACTCACTTTTAGACATGGAAACCAAAAATTCTTTTGTTTACCTACCTACATAGCATCAACAACCGAACATTAATGTTTTTTTTTCAGTTTGAGGTTGAATTATTTCACTTATTTATTGTGCATGTCAATATGCCTAAGCTATCCCACCTAATTCATGAGAATATCTTGCATGAAAACCGTTCCTACCAATTCTGAGTTTTCCGGTTTTTACTTTAGAATGCGTACACAATTAATACAAGTGGTGATTACCGTGGCTTCCTAAAATTTCTATGGATTAAACAAATATATCATGCTGAAGAAGTAAATAGGAATGACTCTAGGATATAGCACAATTAAAATCTTCACTTGCCTCTACCACAACTTCTTTGTTTTGAGCTGGACTTGTGTAAATCCGGATCCAATTCCAAAATCCACTTAATAAAAAAAAAAACCTACCGCTATATAAACCATCATCTTCACCTCTCGAGTCTCGAGTCTCGAGCGAAAATATGTGCCCCTCTCTCGAAAATTTATATCCTAGACCAGGTCTACAAGACCTTAAGGTCTAGGATTTAAATTGTGTTTTCTTGTAATTTTTTATTCTAAAAATGTTCCATGTGGCATGGTTTTAAACTACCAGATCCACGGGATAGAAAAATTCCCTCTCTCTCTCTTCTCTCTCTCTCTCACTTAGAAATGGTAACACGGTCCCAATTGCTGCTTAAAAGCGCCGCCTAAATAAGCTCCAGACTAGCGGAGATAATGTATGCCTTCTCACTAAATAGCCGTTAAGGATGCTAGTAAACCAATGTTATAAATAGAACAATCTGCCAAACACAAAAGTGTAAATTCGGAAAAATAAAATATTGCAACTTACAAGAATAAATAAAATTAAACTGAAACCAAAGCCGAGTCGAGCGGAACTTTTTCCGCAAGACAAATACGGTATGTTAGTGCGCTCGGTTTTGCCATAATGTCGCCAAAGACGAAATGGGTTCATCTTGCTAAAGGTAGCACCGCAATCGCAACAAGCTCCGACAAACTTAGACGGAAGGCGGGGAAGCCGACCAAGAAAGCCCACCGAACAATCTCATGGACCACTCATTTCAATTAATTTTTACTTTGTGCACTTAACTTCAAACAACTATTTTTCATTCACCAAAAATCAGAATAGAGAAACGAAACATATTACAATCATATATTCAAGACATAGTTCGACGCTCTATATTTTATTTCGATAAACTATCAACTTTTAATTTTCTAACCACCAATTCAATGATCAACGACTCAATCAGCACTTCTTACCCAATAGTTGATGGAATCCTTCACTAATTCAAGATAAGCACTCCTCCCTGCGGAATTATGAGATAGAAATAAAATTGTAATTCCGAATTGCATATTTGTCATATTTTGATTAATAGCAATTGATCTTCCTCAATAATTAGGCCGAACTGCAGTTGAGAAAAAGCTGTTGGGAAAAATATTTGTTGCTCAACAAGTTCTGAGTACGAGTTATTATCTTCTGTAATACATAATTTATGGTTTTCTAGATAAAAGACACCAATGAGTTATAAAGACAAGAAGTTGAAGAAATCATCAATTTATATGTATCACGCGATTCTTCTGCTCCATCCTCTAAAAGTATATACGTGGATTTTGTATAAGTTAGGATGAAATGATCCTTCTACTAATTTTTCAGTCAATTAACTATTACTCATAAGACTAATAAAATTTTAGGAACCGAATTTTAAAATTAAATTTTAACTATTTTTTTCCAAAACTTTTTCATAATATATTTTTTTTAGATAAAAATTTTTGTATGTTGAAAAATCTTAATTAATTTTAAAAAAAATAAAATGAATTCTTTAAGTTTTTTAATTAAATTCTTTATTTTGATGAAATTTATTTTACGTACAAAAAAATGTAATTAATTTTTTAAAAAGCTCTTTTAGTTAGTTTTTTTAAATTAATTCTATAAGTTTTTTAGTTAATTTTTATTTATGTTTTTTAATTAAATTTTTTTATTTTTTCTTGCATTTTTTAATGAATTTTTTTACGTACAATGAGTTCGTAATTAAATTTTTTAGTTAATTTTTTTGTTTTTATTTAAGTTTTTTAACTTAAATTTTTTAAGTATAAGGAATTTTATATGAAAAAAATAGTTAATTAAAAAATTAGATGGATTGTTTTATTCCGTAAATGTAATTATAACTAAGTTAATTAATTGAAAATTTTACAAAATGATTGATTCATACAAACTAGCATACTTTATAAATCAATTTACTAACCGAACATGAATTAATTCATTCAAACTGACATAGCTTAAGGACTATATATACCAATTTACCAACAATTAATGCAGGAGAATGATTTTGAAGGGCTTTGTTTGAACATATTCAAGACGTGGGCGGATTGAGTTATTAAACTACAAAAATGAAATACGCTTAACTTTATATTAGAGTATATCTTTTAACATTTACAACAATAACAACTTACCCAATTACTACAATATCATATTTTTAGATTAATACCAACATGTAGTAGAATTGATATTACAATTTCTGTGTAAGTTTAAACTTTATCTAATGTTCAATTACCGTTATCATTAATTTAATAATAATAATAATATATTTCTAGATTAATATTTACTATTACTGTTTATGTTTGAATTTTGTGTAATCCTACTAAAATGGTAAGCAAAATGTAATCGACAAAGGAAGCAGCATCAATGACTCGATACAAAAATTCCCACAGCCCCTGAGTTCCACTACGTAGAGGGGATGGCAGAGTAGTTGAAGTGAGGTTTTACCGGGGCCAGACGGTCGTAGGCTTCAATCCTCACCGGCTCATTCTCATGTGAGTCATGTCACCCGAGGGGTGGTTTAATCTCCTGTGTGGTTTGCAGGCTACTGCACAAGGAGTTGAGGTTTACCCAGAGTAGCTCGCACGAATAGATCTGTTACTCCAGTCTATTTTTACTGTTACTCCACTCTATTTTTACTGCACAAGAAAGAAAGAAAGACAAACGCCCAATTTTTACTGTTACTCCACTCTATTTTTCTAAGCTCTATGCACGAATAGATCTGAAAAACTGGTCCATCATAAACCTAGAATGATAGCGCGCCATATTTGCAGTTCATGCGGAAGCTAGATTGATTTTTGTGTTTGATTCAACGGCGCAATGTCGTCTCCAGACCACCAATGCGGCCTTAATGCGTTGAATATCAATTTGCAGGGGGCTCAATTGGCGGCCGAATCCAACCAATCGATTCCCGATTTCAGGAACTCTGCCGCCACCACAAACCCTAGTTATTCTTGCCAGCATTTGTCGGAGCTCCGATCCCAGCTGGGCCCCAACCCGTTCCGGAAATTTCAGGACTGCTTTCGCATCCGCCCCCTCGGCCGCGCCTCTTTTTTCCGCGGGGAAGCCGTCTTTTGCGGCGCGTGCGGCGGCGCCCCGCCGCGGCTTTACATATGCGCGTCGTGCGCCGCCGTCGGGTGCGGCGAGCACGGCCCGCTCCACGCGGTGGAGACCTCGCACCACGTGGCGGTCGACGTCGGCCGGGCTGAGCTCTTCTGCTGCGCGTGCTCGGACCAAGTGTACGACCGCGATTTCGACGCCGTCGTCGTGGCGGCCGTTGTTGGAGACGGAGCCCTTCCCTCGATCGACAATGTGCGGAAACGGAGGCGCGTGGATTACAAATCCTGGACACCCGGTCCCAAGGAGCAGGCGTTGATTGCCGAAATGTCGAGCCCTTTGCCGACAAGTCGCCGTATTGGAGGTGACACCGTCCACCCCTGGGGGTTGAGAGGGCTCAGCAATCTCGGGAACACGTGTTTCATGAACTCCGTTTTGCAGGCGCTGCTTCACACGCCGCCGCTGAGGAACTATTTCTTGAGTGATAAGCACAATCGGTTCTACTGCGAGAGAGAAAACAGAACAATCGTCACACGCAAGAGCGATATTGCTAAAGGCAACAATACCGGCGTGCAGTTGTGTCTCGCGTGTGATTTGGATGCCATCTTCTCTGCGGCCTTCTCAGGGGATAGGATGCCGTACAGCCCAGCAAAGTTCTTGTACAGGTCTGCATTTGGATTATGAGTGTTGTGGATGTGTAATTATTGGATTTCTCTGAGTAATTTTCATTTTATTTGGCTGCTTTTCTTATATTGAGTAAAAAAGAAGTGAACTTTGTTCTAGGGTAGATTTGAATGCTTATGTTCATGTGGAATGTGTTTTGTGATACAGTTGGTGGCAGCATGCATCAAACCTTGCAAGTTATGAACAACAGGATGCTCATGAATTTCTCATTTCGATGCTTGACGGCATCCATGAAAAGTTGCAGAAGGACAGGCGCAAGCCCCATAGTCAAGGTAAGACCAAGCATCCTTACCTGATGTGAATTAGATAAGAGGCTGCTACGAACACCATGCAAAATCTTGATTCTCCTTGCATTATTGGTAAATCTTGGATTCATCTTCATTATTTTGTTGGCTTTTTTATTCTTTTATTTTCTTTTAGATTTGAAACTTAATATCTATGATCAGGTCTAGAACTAAACAAGAACCTTTTAAGTTTTATGTTCCTGTGTTGGGTGTCTCTTCACGAATGAGTTGTTCATGGTTATGTTTTGGGTGTCTCTTCATGAATGAATTGTTTTTATTGTTATGAATTGTCTCTTTATGAATGAAATGTTTAAGCATGTTCAACGGTTCTTGACTTCCTCTTTTCCTCTCAATGCCCTACTTTTTCATACATAGTATCACATCTGATCTAGGCAACCCAACGTACTTTGACGGATGAGCAACTCAGTAACATCAATTTCTAAATGCAGGATACTGGTCTAGGTTTTCCAATTGCCTTAGCATTGATGTAAACAAGTGCTGTCAGATTTAGTGTCAATTCCAAAGTGCAGCTTGCCATCTGCTTCTCTCCTGTAAGTCTCACTTTCTTTGGTGCCTGATTCAGCTCCTGCTGTTCTAAGAGTACATACATCAAAAGATGAATGTTAAATTTCTATTAGGCACAACAATTTGAAGCCTCTCATTTCAAACACCAAGACATTTTGGCAAGATTTGTCGTCACACAACTCATAGTTACGTTGCCTTAGCTTTTGAAGAATATTTAGTTCATTAAGTATTGTAGGATTTCATAGAGTCACCACAGTTGAAACATTCCAGTGTAGCCTTGAAGTGTACTGCTGGTAGTTTCCTCACAAGAAACTACTTTTGGCCCGTTTCTCTAGCTATTTTTAAGGTGTTGGTTTGCATTTCCTTTGGAATTAAGACGTATCTTTTATCCTTCATCGAATTTAATTTAGTTTTTAGACTAGCCATTTGGTCAGTAGATGTCTCAAAAGGTTTTAATCATCTTAAAAATTGTATGCAATGTCCAGTTGCATTTATCTCGATTAGGAACTTTTCTAATTGAAATAATGAGAATTCAAATTGCTTCAGATTGCGCAGAAACCCAATTCTTTAGAATTTATTTTCTGTCAATGGCGAAATCTTGGAAAATTGCATGTTATTGTTTCCTACTGATAATAGAAGTTACTTATTGATACTTCGAACATGAAATCTGTGAGCATGCTTGGTTAGAATTGATCTTCACATGTTTTCATGCACTTTCAATTTTCACAGTGATATTTCTGACAACGTGTTCTGCTATATAGGCAGTGGAGATTGTTGTATTGCTCACCGCGTATTTTCCGGAATCCTTAGATCTGATGTTATGTGCACATCGTGTGGTTTCACATCCACAACATATGATCCATGTGTAGATATCTCATTGGAGTTGGAACCAAATCATGCCGGTTCCATGAATAGGGCATCTACAAAATCCAACTATTCCGTCGATAATGAGGCACATTCAGTGAATTACAGCTCAATGCCCGGTGTTTCTACATTGGTGGGATGCCTTGATCATTTCACGAGACCGGAGAGATTGGGGTCTGACCAGAAGTTCTTTTGCCAGCAATGTCAAGTAAGGCAGGAATCTCTCAAACAAATGTCCATAAGAAAGCTTCCCCTTGTTTCCTGCTTTCACATTAAACGATTTGAGCATTCTCCAATCCGTAAAATGTCAAGAAAGATTGACCGCTATTTGCAGTTCCCCTTTTCTTTGGACATGGCACCATACCTCTCATCATCCATTCTCAGAAGTAGGTATGGGAACAGAATCTTCCCGCTTGATGCGGATGAGCAAGATGCTAACAGTGAAATTTCTTCACAGTTTGAGCTGTTTGCTGTCATTACTCACTCAGGTAAACTTGATGCTGGTCATTATGTGACTTATTTGAGATTAGGCAACCAATGGTACAAGTGTGATGATGCTTGGATCACTCAAGTGGACGACGACGTTGTCAGGGCCGCACAAGGATACATGATGTTTTATGTGCAGAAAATGCTTTATTACAGAGCAAGTGAAAGTACATGTGCTACTTGAGGAGTCAGATGAACGAAAAACTAATGTTCCCGCGGTGGTTGTATTCGGTGAAGAAGGTTCTGAATGCTTCTGGTTCCGGCTTCCTGGGGCGTCTTGATTTGCTATTTTCTGATTTGGTTGGAGATTGGAAGCCCTGATGGTCAATTTTGTTGATCCCCGAGGAGATTACTTGAAAACAAGTTTATGATCTGTTTTGATTATTTTCTTTTTCCATATTGACAATTCTGTTGTAGATGAGACTACAAGATGTAGGCATATAGAAAGCTGAAATGAGTACTAGTCCTACAAACTTTTGTCGGTGGTTAACTTTTTCTAAGTGTTCTATACCTCTCTTCTGTTTTTTTTTTTTTATTCGTGGAACCTGCAGCCGCTACCTTCGGTGCTTACTGGGTAAACTCTACTCACTGTGCAGTAGCCTGCAAATTACACAGGAGGTTCAACCACCCGCTCCATGTGCAGTAGCCTGCAAACTACACAGGAGATTCAACCACCCTTCATGTGATAGGGTGACAGGCAAATTACATAGTGGTGTTGGTGGGAATTGAACCCATAGTCTATCGATTTCGGGTCATCCACTTTCACTACTAAGTCATCCCATTGGGACACCTCTCTTCTGTTTTTATCCCAGTTATATGATGACATTATACATGCAGGTGTTGGTTCTTTTTGAAGAACCAAAAATAGATTATTTCTTTGAAAAGAAACACATTACATAATACCATGTCCTAAGACACTAAAAGTATTTGGTTTCGATGGCCCTGAAAAGAGGTGAGTAGATTGAATCTTGGTTCAACCCACGAATGAGGAAACATGTCTATGTACTACAAAAATCACAAACTAATAAACTTTTTGACCACTCATCCGGACCAAATAGGTTCGGATTTTCTTGGGCCTTCAAAATTTATATCTAATCTAGTTTTAACTTGGTCTGGATCTTCTGGTCCAATTTATGAGGAATACTACATGACCGACCAATCAGGTGGTGTTATGTGTGTTTTTAAAATTAAACAAACACTATAATATTAACTGCATGACCCATGACACCATCCGATTGGTGGACCATATAGTCATTGGCGGATCCAAGGGGGGGCGGGTGGGTGCGACCGCCCCCCCGAATTTTCGAGCATCACTACGAATTTTCGTTTATTTCGAGTAATTTATATGTTTGTCCCACGTAATTTTTCGAATTCGCCCCCCCGAAATTTTTAAATTTATTATCCTAAACTAAAGTAACAATGAAGAATTAGTGTTAATGTGACTACGAACTTTTAAAAATATTTAAAAAAAGTATATTAAGTGAGTTACATATATAACTTTATGCAATTAATATATTATGTTTCATTTTTTTTTAATTACTTGATTGATCTAAAATTAGCAAGTGTAAATAAACTATCATTTAAATACTTAATTAACTCCTAAGCTAGATATTGTTAGTCTTCATAATTTTCTCCAACTAAATTTAGACTGACAAAATAAGATTGTGTACGATATTTTTCGAATAAATATGAAGAATATAGCAGTTATTTATGAAAGAAGAATATAATCTCTTAAATAAGCCAAAAAGAGTAAGTATAATTAGATTTACGTAGAAAAATGTCCTAAAAATTTTTTTCGGGGGCTCCGCCCTCGAACCCCCGAAAGTATCATACACCGATAAATTTCGCCCCCCCTAACCAAAAATTCTGAATCCGCCCCTGCATATAGTGATTCCTCATAAATTGGGTTGGCCCTAATCAGTCTATCACGTCGGATCATTTTGGATCAGTTTTGACAACTCAAATTTTTTCATACAAAAGGGAACGAGTAAAGTAGAATAAACAAAATCTACAAGGGTAGTTACGTCATTTACGACTTGTAACCAGGCAAGCCAACTGCCAACACGAATCAACAAGATTATGATTTGGGATTTGTAAAATTGGACGACTCAAATTTCCAATGGCTCAAAATTGTCTGCCCGTCGGTCTTATCTCATTGGATATATCGCAGCACCCCCAAAAATACCTTGCTGCCTTAATAATAGTTTTATGTCCTCTCACTTGTATAATTATTGAAATTAGGTATATCGCAACGCGAAGCATATTTTGATTCTCGAATTTGACTGCTTATTTGACCTTGTTGGAGTTGTGGATTTCTATTTCTTGGAACCGGTGAAGTCTGGTTTTGATCAGGTAAATTGAATTGAAGGAAATTCAATCTGTTCTCACTGTTTTTAGTTTATCTTCTTTGCTTTACTTTTTCATTCTGGTTCACTTGTCTTTATTTTTTAGGAAATAGTTATATCGATGAATCACAACGCTTTTGTGTTCTTCGTGACAGGAAAATCTGTTTCTGCTACTGATGAGTGTGTGTGAATTGAGTTGTTTCAATATTTTGACTCAATATTAGTTTCTTTGTGGTAGTGCTTTGCTTCGCTATGAATTTAGTGTATTTGACGCTATCGTTAACAAAGAAGCTAGAACTCTAAGCAGAAGCAAATATTTGATCTCTAGACTCAATGTGATTCTTTTCATGAAGAACCTTTTTTTTTTCACAATTCCTGTTAATCGAAGTTTATTGCATTGAAAGATCTTGTAGAAGCAGAGCCGTAGAAATTGGAAGTTCAGACTGATTATAGAGGTTCTGGAGTTGTATATTTGAGATTTTGTCATTCTTCAAGGGAAGATATACAATGAGCACTCTGCACTCAGGAACAGGGGGTTAGCTTGTACGGTTGTACTGTTTAGGACTTGGTTAGGAAATTTCAAGAGGCTACTTCTACAAGTAGAAGTAAGAGTATAGTACATTATTATTCTTTTAGATTCTCACTCAAAAAGATTTTCTGATCTTCCTAGTAAGGTAAAGTTATCAAAAGACTCGATTTCTAAGAAGCACAGAAGCCACTTGGTTCATTTGTGTTATTTCATCCTAGGAAGCAGTAATAATTTTAGCAGCAGATAAATTGCAATTGCCATTGGTGACTTGCATTGCTCCTAACTGAGAAGGAGTACTTTTATTAGTGTCTTGACGACGCAACTCAAATAATGTATATTATACCCCAGAAGTATGCCTTATTCTTCTTTTGTATAGCATACATTTAATTGTTTTCATAACCCTTTGTATTTGGGGAGGAGGGATATAGCACTCACTATGGGGAATACGAATGTACTTCTTCCATATGGGGATGGAAAGTTAAGCTTTTATTGCAATGCCTCAGTATGTCACTTTAATTGCAATCAAGGCCAGTTATCTCTAAACTTCTAGCATTTGGAAAGATTTTTTTAGGTTTCAAGGTGTGTGCGCTTAAGCTGTTTGTTTTACTGTGTCATAGATCTTATCCACAACCTTTCACCCCTGATATAGACCCTAACTTATCCTCCGTGGACAAACCTTGCGGGGATCACATATCCTATAGTGATTATATTAAATAAAAGCGTGCAAAACGACTTTGTGAGTGCTCCCGGATTAATTTCACAAACAAATTGTTACACAGCTGGTCAATATTTGATGGCTCAAAGTTTTACTTGCGTTCTCCCTAACAGACAAGTAACTTTTTAACTTATGGGCATTCTTTTCTATTTTCAGTTGAATGTCTTTTTCACTTAGTTGGCTTGCTTACAACTCTTCGATCAAGCCTTTCTGAATAGTATGTGACACTCTCCTTCATTATGGTTGACATGGCGCAGTGTTTATGGCATTTTATCTCAATAAGTCATTTTAAATGACAGGGAGTCACCATGACAAGCATTAAGGATTGGGTTTTCTCTCAAGTGGTATCAAAGTCGGTAGGTGCCAGCAGACCGCTGTCAGCATCAGATAGCTTTTTGTCACAGGACTCACAGAATGAATTATTGCAGGACTCTCAGAATGAAGAGCTTGGTAGTCGAGGTATTGTATTTAGTTTTCATTATAATTATCTCAATTTTCGGTGCGTATCTAATTTGAAATTTTTTGTTGTGACTTTCTATTTCCAGTTACACAACATCCCCTCTATAATCAAATGAACCCCTGTTTCTTCATCTAATGACACCATAATCACAGTCAACAGTAGGCTACTGTTGACTGTGATTATGGTGTCATTAGATGCTAAAAATGGAACCACCTATTTTGTTGAATTTTGGATTATATGATTTTGTGTCAGATAATAAAAATGTTATCTAACAGCAGCTGCTTGCTGTTTTGTGCATCAGGTTTTACTCAAACCAATACCAATTTCATTTCACGTCATGTTTCAACTGAAACACCTTCCTCATCTAGTGATACTCAGATGGCTCAGAATTCCTTGCTGCCACAAGTGGAAAGTTCTTCTGGATCTAACAGCAGTGAGGAGAAGAAGGGTTTAGACCCTCTCGCTAAAGTTGAAGCTCTGCAAATAAAGTTTTTACGTCTTATTAGAAGGCTTGGCCCATCGGTAGATAATACTACAGTGGCAAGAGTTTTATATCGAATCCATCTGGCAACTTTGATACGTGCAGGGGAATCTGATTTAGAAAGAGCAAATCCTAGAAGTGATAGAGTTCGAACGATAGCTGCAGAGCAAGAAGAATCTGGTCTACCAGAACTGGACTTTTCTCTTAAGATACTTGTTTTGGGAAAAACTGGCGTTGGTAAGAGTTCCACAATAAATTCCGTACTTGGGGAATCTAAAGTAGCGACTAATGCATTTCAGCCTGCAACTGATCAAGTTTGTGAGATTGTGGGAAATATAAACGGTCTCAAGATATCATTTATTGACACCCCTGGTCTATTGCCTCCTTCATCAAACTCTGACAGTAAGAATCGGAAGATTTTGCACTCCGTGAAGCGGTTTATTAGAAAATCACGCCCAGATGTTATCTTGTATTTTGAACGCCTTGATTTGATACACATGGGTTATTCCGATCTTCCATTACTTAAGCTTATTACAGAAGTTTTTGGTCCTTCAATTTGGTTTGGCACCCACATTGTTATGACTCATTCCAGTGCAGCATTGCCTGAAGGTCAAAATGGGTTTCCTGTAAGCTATGATTCTTATGTTAGTTACTGCAAACAGGTGGTGCAAAACCACATTCATCAGGCAATATCGGATACGAAGCTTGAAAATCCTGTAATGTTGGTGGAGAATCATCCTTATTGTAAGGTGGATAGGACTGGGAAAAAGGTTCTTCCCAACGGACAGGTATGGATGTCCCATTTTTTGCTATTGTGCATATGCACCAAAGTTCTGGGTGACGTCAATAGACTTTTGCAATTTGAAGACAACATACGGTTAGGACCTTCGGGTAATGCCCGGTCGCCTTCTTTGCCTCATCTACTCTCCTCATTCCTCAAACATCGTGTCAAGCTGAGCCCAGATGGAACAGATAGTGAATTTGATGAACTCACTTTCTCTGACATGGAGGATGAAGATGAATATGATCAGTTACCTCCTATCCGTATTCTCACCAGAGCCCAGTTCCGGAAGTTAACCCCTTCTCAGGAAAAGGATTATCTTGATGAGTTGGATTACAGGGAGACCCTTTACTTGAAGAAGCAGCTGAAACAAGAATACATCAGGAAAAAGGAGAAAGATGTCGAGGCCTCCAATCACAATCCAGATAACCAGGAAGAACCTCCAGAAGCATTTGAGCTCCCAGAAATGGCTATCCCACCAAGTTTTGATTCAGATTCCCCGATTCATAGATTTCGCTGTCTTGTAACAAAGGACCAGTTGTTGGCAAGGCCAGTTTTGGACCCACATGGATGGGATCATGATGTAGGCTTTGATGGAATCAACATCGAGATAGCTTCAGAAGTAAAGAAGAACGTAGTCACCTGTGTTACGGGACAAATGAGCAAGGACAAACAAGACTTCAATGTGCACTGTGAATCAACGGCTGCTTTCTTGGATCCTAGAGGGCCCACCTATGCAGTAGGCCTTGATGTCCAATCTGCCGGCAAGGAAATGATCTACACACTTCGAAGTAACGCAAAAGTAAAGAGTTTCAAATGCAACCTTGCTGAATGTGGCGTTTCTGTGATGTCTTTTGGAGATAAGTACTATTATGGTGCCAAGGTTGAAGATAGCATCTTTACCAAGAAGAGAATGGACTTTAAGATGAACATCGGTGGGATGAGTGGCGCTGGTCAAGTGGCCTATGGTGGAACTGTTGAAGCCACTTTAAAGGGGAGAGACTATCCTGTGAGAGACGAAAAAGTAAATGTAGCCATGTCGATTCTCTCTTCTGGCAAAGAGACAGTTCTGGGTGGAAACGTGCAGTCGGACTTCAGAGTGAGCCGAGGCACAAGAATGTCGATAAATGCCAACATGAACAGCCGGAAAATGGGTCAGGTAAGTGTGAAGGTAAACAGCTCTGAGCATATGGAAATAGCACTAATTGCTCTTGTCTCAGTGTTTAGAAGCTTGATGAAGAAAAAGTCATACAACAATGACGGTGAAGAACCTCGGCAAACAGGGTAGTTTTTTTTTAAATCTTAGGGAACTAACTTGACTATGCGAAAATGAAAAAACGCGAAGCTGAACCGATGATAGGTATTAGCTTCAATGGTTTTTGTGGGGGAAAGTTATTATGCAGATTTTTGCGATATGTAGTCGACTGTGTTCAATTTTATCTGTGAGAGGCTATACAAGATTTTGATGTTGTTTCTTGCCTCAACGTTGCTGTGGATGGCTATGCTGAGCCAGCAACAGTTGCGGCCAAATAACTAGAGTAAATTCTGAGATTATGGAGAATAAAAATCTTTACTTTCTATGCTTATGGGTAGTGACGTGTGTATTCGTGTTGCGTGTTCATAGTTCCGAGTCAAACCGGCAGAAATGATTGAGTTCGGTCTAAATCGGACCAGTTTTGAGAAAATCGAATCTGTCTTTTTATTGTAAAATTCTAACTTTCGGTAAAACCGTGTGTGAACTGTGAAGGTAACAAATTATAAGATCCGGTCAAACTGTTTGACAGCCGCCACGGTAATTATTCAAAGCAAGACGTATGTATAGTCTTTATGATTTATTTTTCTTGCAACTCTAATCCATTACTGATGATTGCATATTTGCGTTGTATTTTTTTTGGTGGTTTGTCATTTTTAAATAATTTAAATTTGTGTTGAATATTATGGAAAGTGTATGAATCTGAATGATTGATGGCCACACAATCATGATAAATTAATCGCAAATCAATATAAAATGCAGAAAACGTAACTCAATAAATAGAAATAGAGTAATATTTATAGTAAAGAGTCAGCTAATCTCATTCCCACTTCAAGAAGCTCTTTACCTAATGCGCTTTCATGATTCTCAATTATTCAGCTATTTCTATACACAACAATAAAATGATCGGTGAAGATGTAGGTCATGGGTTCAAATCCCACTGGAATCGTTATGTATTTATGGTTAGCCTAGGGTGGTTGAACTCTACTTTGTGATTTGCAGGCTATTGCACATGAATAAAGTTTATTCAATGCACACTTTGATAGCGACTGCGGATTACCTCGTTATCCAAAAAAGAAAAAAATGATCGGAAAAGAAACTACTTTTACACCATTACCCCAAATGCAAAAATAACAAACATTTACACAATGCACACAATTGCCATCAGCCCAGATTCCGACCAACATCATAAAATTAAATAAGTTATGAGGATGGTGGTTCGAGTTTTTCTCATTATAAAAAAATACGAAGAAAAGAATTAAATACACAGAAGTGGAATTACGTTTTAAAGTGAAGAACCCCAAAGAACCTCCGCAGCAATGGTGGCGCATTCAGCTTCGGAAACAGAAGCTTCTCGAACTTCATTCAATATCACCTGCTTGAACGCTCGCTTCTCTCTCTGCCGCAGCCCTTCTCCCACCTCCAACTGCACCGCAAACCTCGCCACGCACCGCGCAAACCGGAGCTCCGCCTCCGACCTCTGCAGTTTTACAAGCCTCTTAATCAGACCGCCGCTGATCATCGTCTCCACCGCCTCCTTCCGCCCGAAGTAACCGATTTCCATCACGCAATCCACCGCTACTAAACGCATCTCCACCTCCTCCGACGAGAGGTACTCCACGACCTTCAGAATTCCGCCGCAAAACTCCAGTTCATCCACCAGAGGGCTCTTGATTGCTCTGATTAATGACGATAGAACTTGCAAGGAGCACAACGAGCCCATCCAAACCAACGCCTTCACGCTCTCTCCGATCGAGACCGACCCTACGAACACATCCTTGTTGAAGAGTAGAAGCTCCTTCATCGAGATCGCCGCCTTCTCGCGCACTTTTATTCCGAAATTCCGATTGCAGAGAGCCCACTCAAGTCGCGGGAAAACTCTCGATTTCAGTAACAAATCTTGCAAATTCATGTCGAATCCTCGAGATAACCGCTCTTGCAGAGCGGAGATTTGGTCAAACACTCTGTCCTCGTCCAACACGGCCGTTCCTTCGCCAGAGGTCAGGGTTTCCATCAGATTAGTCACAATTTCGCGGTCGATCAAAGGCTGGAGCTCCGACTCGGCCGCGGCAGCGAGTCGGGAGACCCCGTTCGACCTGACTCGGCGAGTCACGAACGAGACGAGGCCGTGTCGCGGCTTCGAGTTGTGGAGCTCCTGGACTGAGTCGGCAAGCTGCGAGAGGCGTTGGGAGAGAGAGAATAGGTTCGGATTCGACGCGAGAATCGAGCTCGCAGCTGTTCGGAGCTCGAGCAGCGCTTTAATCGCCGACGATTCGCAATCCGGCGAGTCATCGGAAACTCGGTTCAAAGCTCCTAGGATTTTGAATAGGTGTTGATGCATCTCCATATTTTCTGTCTCTCCTACTCCTCTCTCCTCCATAATACTCCAGAATTCTAGAGAGAGAAAGATATGTCAACGTGTTATAATCTGTGCAAGAAGGCGGAATCAAGGAATATACGTATTTACCATCTAAATTAATGGTTGAAGGCCACCCTTCAAATTGACAATGACAAAAATATATTAAAAAATTGGCTGCATTTTAAAAGAAATTTCATGATTATAAGAATTTGATCTCTTTTCATCCTTACAAGCTTGTAATTTCTTTTCATATTAGCAACTTCATTTTCTTGTTTTTCTTTTCGGATCTTCTTAATAATATTATCATGTTTCCTAAACATTCTATATTTTAAAATGAAGTGGTCTCCTAATTACTCATTACCCACCCGACATTTTTATACATCATCTCCCTTCAAAATTTATCTCACACAATTCTGTTACACTATGAAATCAAAATATTATACTCCCTCCGTCCCATTATTTATGTCCCATTGAGATTGGGCACGGTAATTAAGATAGTGGAGGTAAATATATAAAGTTGTGGTGTAAAAGTATAAAAAGGGGTAGGGTCCACTTGCTTAGATTGATTGTGGTCCACTCATTTATTTTCTTATTTGGTATGAGACATAAATAATGTGACAACCAAAAAAGGCAAGTGAGACATTAATAATGGGACGGAGGGAGTAATTTTTAACTTTTTTGAAACTTTATATTATTTTATTTATTTACAACATAAAAGAAATTGAAAAAAACAATCAATTACCTCAATTATATCCTAATAAAATTTGAATGAATTTTCATTCCTTCCTATCAACCATTCCTCCAATACTATATTAATTTTTTAATACAATTAAAACACATAAAATATACAATTAAATTAATTTTTTTAATCCCCGTATCAAAAAGATACCAAAGTTTAATAAGAGGACGGAGGGGGTAATATTTTGTACAATGAGGGAATCTGGTGTTTATTACATAAATAAATGATACGGCAGATATGAATCATTCGGACTTCTTATAATACGAGGGTGCGAATAAGCATCTTTTAAGAAATAAATTCGTCGATAAAATTTATATTTTTCAAATTTCATCTCCCGACTCATGAAAAACCGAACTTACTAAAATACGTTATTGTTATCTGTTAATGACTTTTGCAAATTATGTATAAGAAAAAAAATTAGAAAACTAAATTAAATAGTCTAATTACCTACTAATTTCTTGTAGAAGAGGGAAGTCATAGTGTGTGGGAACAAATTGTGGGTTGATCGTGCTGAAATGGACACGAGAAGGGGAAGATTAAAAAAAAAGGAAATATTAAAATAAAGTCACCACCAAAAAATCAAGGTTGAATTGATGTGTTTTAGAAAAAACAAATAAATAAATAGCTTAACTTAATGCTCACGAGCAAAATTTAATAATCATTATCACTTAAATTAATGATTTTTCTGATTGGCTCTGATATAATTTTAATCATGACACCTGTATAAGTTTATTAGTTCAATAAAAAATATCCAAAAAAATCTGATACATTTGACATTATATGAATAAAAAATGAAAACGTAAGGAATATATTTCAATTTCATAATTGTAACAAGCACGTACAGTAGTATTTGATCTTAGATTATAATAAAATTTCCAACCTTGTGGAGCACGTATTGCATTGTACTAGTCAATGAGAACTCGAATATTGCATACAGTTAAACCTCGATAAAGTAATATTCGATAAAGTAATAATCTCGCTAAGATAATAATTTCTTTCGGTCCCGATATCGGTCATTGCACTAAAATAATGTTCGATAAAGTAAGAACTTCGATAAATGAATATTTTTTCTCGGTCCCAAGGTTATTACTTTATCGAGGTTTAACTGTATTTTTCTTAGAACTCGTATTAACATTATTCATGCTTTGTACCATTGTTTTGTTATCGATTTTTTTAAAATCTTTAAAGACTTCGTACGAATCTATTTCAATTCTTTCAGATTTATGACATTAGAGATGAACTAGTGTGCATCATGTTGCACATGCAACATGATCGAATTGTCCAATTTTGATCAATGTTTGACCCGTTAACCCGCTTTGACTCATGTGTTGGCCTGTTTTTTTTTTTTAGTATTTATTTTTTTTCATTTATTTTTTTTGCTTTCTTTTGCTTTTTTCGTTTTTTTAATTTTTTTTGTCTTTTTTTCATCTTTTTTGTTTTTTCCTTTTTTTTCGTCTTTTTGTTTTTTCGCCTTTTTCGTTTTTTCGTCTTTTTTCGTTTTTTCCGTCTTTTTCGTATTTTTTCGTTTTTTTTTACTTTTTCGTTTTTTCATTTTTTTTCGCCTTTTTCGTTTCTCGTCTTTTTTCACTTTTTCGTCTTTTTCGCCTTTTTCGTCTTTTTTTCGTCTTTTCGAAAATACAAAGAATGATACGATACTTTTTTCGTTTTTTGTTTTGAAATACAAAAAATATTTTTCGTTTTTTTCCCCTTTATTATAAGGACGAGAGCAGAGGCGGAACCAGAGGGGGGTCAGGTGGGTCGATCGACCCCCCGGCCGCTATGACTTTGCTCGAGTAGGGTATAGAATTCGTGTTACTATATATCAATTTCAGTGATAATTTAAACTAACTGTGCGTTGTAGCTTAGTTGGCTTGCTGGATCCTGTGGTATTTTTTTCCTCTTTTATATTTCTCTTTAGTTTAATTACAACTATAATTAATTCATTTATTTTATTATTTTAATCACAATTTTTTCCTATACTTCCTTTCAAGCTTATTATTAGTTATTAATGTATTTTTTCCTCTTTTATATTTCTCTTTAGTTTAATTACAACTATAATTAATTCATTTATTTCATTATTTTAATCACAATTTTTTCCTATACTTCGTTTCAAGCTTATTTTAGTTATTATTGTATCGATATATCACATGTTATAAGTATTTTTTTTTATAATAAATACAACAAATAACTTTGGCTTGATACTCTTTTATATTTCTCTTTAGTTTAATTACAACTATAATTAATTCCTTTATTTCATTATTTTAATCACAAATTTTTCCTATACTTCCTTTCAAGCTTATTATTAGTTATTATTGTATCGATCTATCACATATTATAAGTACATTTTTCTCTCTCTTTTTTTAATACTTAAATAAATATCTTTCTCAATATAACAAATACAACAAATAACTTTGGCTTGATAGAGTTAGCATACATATCTTTTATAGTGTGTTTGTATTCAAATCATTTAAAACTATATTTAGTAACCCTCGATTTTTTCTCTACCTTCGGCCACCGTTGTTCCTCTACTTCGACCCCCCGATCTGAAAGTTCTGATTCCGCCACTGGACGAGAGTGTCACTCTTTGTATACAAAAGTGTCGTTTGTTCTAAACAATGACACTTTTGTTCGTTTGTTCTAAACAATGACACTTTCATTCGGGACAATTGACACTTTTGTTTATTACGATTGACACTTTAGGTAATATTTCTGGTTATTATGTTTCATATTGATTAGTAGATGAAAGTGACACGTTCCTTAATTCTGAGTGCCAATTTACTTCAGTGTGATTGACACTTTAAGATAAATGACACTTTCGTTCGTTGTAATTGACACTTTTTTCATAGACAAATGACATTTTTTTTTCGAAACAAATCACATTTTTTTTAAAAATAATTGATATTCAATAAATGATATAAATGACACTTTATTCAAATACAAATGACACTTTTGTTTGTTACGATTGATACTTTGGATAAGTAACAAATGACACGCATTCCTTATCAAAAAAATTGGAAAAAAAAATTATTTGTTACGATTGACACTTTTGTTTGTTACGATTGACACTTTCATAAGCAAAGAGTGACACGTCCGTCCTTAAAATAAAGGGAATAAAAATGAAAAAAATGAAAAAAAATTTGTTTGTTGCGATTGATACTTTTGTTTGTTACGATTGACATTTTCGTATGCAAAGAGTGACACGTCCGTCCTTAAAATAAAGGGGGAAAAAAGTTTAAAAAAACGTTAAAAAAATAAATAAATAAAAAAACGTAAAAAAAATAAAATAAAAAAAATAATGATGTCATGCTGACATCAGCGGATTAAACACGGGTCAATACGGATCAACGAGTCAAATACGGGTCAAAACGGGTCAAAATTGGTAATTGGATGCACACAAATTTTTGCCATGACATTATTATTGGTTTCCCCTATTTTATGATCATTACAATCGAACAAAATTGTTACGTGTAAACTCGCGACGCAACACATTTTTTTAAATCTTTTTACTATATGTAATTTCAGAAAAAGAAAAATTGACTCCACTGGATATCTAGTGCTATAATATAAAAGTACAAAGTCGGAAGTTTATCAAACTTGATTACATAGATTGAGTGAATTTTTTAATTCAAGTGGTTAAAGTTGGTTTTTTTTTTTTTAATATCAAAATGGCTATAAAGTCATATTTAGCCTTTTCAAAGAGGGCCTAAGTATTTAAGACATAAATGATATATAAATATTTATGGTATAAGTATTTAAATTGAATAAGTTGTTACATTTTAATTAAAATAAAACAAATATTATAATTTAAAATTTATTGTCAGATATTTGATATAAAAATTTATTTTCCATATATTGTTTTAATTTATTTTCATAAACTCTTCCAAACGCGTGTATAAGCCGTATAATAAGTTTGAAAGAAGCTATAGTAAGCTCGTCCAGGGCCAAAATTAGTATTCCCTCCGTCCCATTATTAATGTCCCACTTGCCTTTTTTGGTTGTCCCATTATTTATGTCCCATACCAAATAAAAAAATAAATGAGTAGACCACAATCAATCTAAGCAAGTGGACCCCACCTCTTTATACTTTTACACCACAACTTTACACCTTTATCTCCACTATCTTAATTACCGTGCTCAATCCCAATGAGACATAAATAATGAGACGGAGGGAGTAAGACTTTTAAATATTTTAATAATTATTCCATCTTGTGATTGTTATAATTTAATCTCCATGTTTTCAGTTTTCATTTTACAAAGGATGCTAATTCAATAAAAGTTGATTTTTTTTTTAAAAAGCTGTGCATCATTTAAAATCTTTAAACAAAATAAAAATATATTAATATTATTGTAATAATTCGTAAGTCATATTGAATCACAAATCATCAAATATGGTGACAAACCTTTATTTTAAAATATTTGACAGGTCGTCCACATTTGTCCGGATGGGGCAGAGCCAAGGGGAAAACGACACGTGTCCAGCTTCCCGCCTCGCTCTTCCCGGCGCATTCGGGCCTCCGTTCCGGTCTCGAGTTGCCACATCACCTACCGAACCTGCGTTTTGTCGTGTAATTACATCACATTTTTGAATTCAAAGCAAAGCACTGCCTTCGCTTGCAATTTTAGGTACGATTACCCTCTCATTTTCCTACTACTGCGTCTGCGCGCATCTCGATTCAGTATGAGGATTATAGTATTGCAGACTGTTGGTAGAGGTCGAAATGTTTTGATGTTATTATTTGATTTTTTATGCCGCGTTTTCACTTATCAGTGATCGCTAGTGGTTTTTTGTTATCTTTAGGAGTGGACCTTTGCTCCAAGGAATGTAATTGCACCTTTGTTATTGTGTAATTAATGGAGTTGAAATGGCATTGTTGGTTTAAGGAAATGCTGAAATAGTTATGCAATTATTATTGTTTCTAATTACAGTAGATTGTTCTTGGATTGTAATTATGATCTCTTTGTTATAACTAGGGGAAAGACTGATGTTGATTAAAGTGCGCCTTTGGTCATCTCTTCTGTTGGACGGAACTAGGGGGGTCGGGAGGGTCGGCCGACCCCCCCCCCCCCAGCTGCCGGAATTTCGTCTTTGTAGGGGTTGAAATTCTTTGTTCCGCCTTTGTTTTTTCACTTCATTCGACCCTCCGATCGACAAGATTTCTTTCTTATGATTATTTCGACCCTCCGACTAAAAAGTTCTAGTTCCGTCACACTTGACCGACTTCTGCAGTGGCTTTGCTGGTTTAACCAGTGCGTTTATCCGTAGTGAGTGGCCATCTATTGATATTCCTCTTAACAACGACGTTTTTGCACGTCCTAAAGGCTACAATGCTCCACATCAGGTAAGCCTTCATATCTCTTTTGTAGTCTCATTTCACTTGAAAAGGAAGAGTTAAACTAGTTCATCACGCTATTTACGAAGAATGCGACAATCCTTGAGTTGAGTCCCTTAAGGGCCAATTATGCTATTTTGCTTCACAGCAGGGTCCAGAGAGATGTGATGAAACATTGATATGTTGAACTGAAAACCTTTCAGTTTTAAAATCAATCTTCATTTTAAGGATTCGTACACCGTCTTTTTTAGGTGCACATTACACAGGGTGATTATGATGGGAAAGCCGTTATAATCACATGGGTAACAGCGAATGAACCTGGGTCCAGCATAGTTCGATATGGCTAGTCCGAAGGAAAATACGATCTTACTGCCAAGGGGACAGTGCAAAACTACACCTTTTACAAATATAAATCTGGATATATTCATCAATGCCTAGTTGATGGTCTTCAGGTACTTATGTGTAAAACTGCTAATTTTTGTAATGCCTAGATTCTATAAATTGAAGCAATCCAGACTTGATTCTGTATTCTGATTATATCTCTATCAGAAGACAACACACATGACTGCCTTTATCTTTTGTGGGATATCAAATGAAGGCCGATGCACAAAGTACTTAGTTTACTGTCTTATAAGTTACAGCCAATATATTTATTTGAGATGGTCTTCTTTTTGCAGTATGGCACAAAGTACTACTATGCTATTGGAAGTGGTGAAACTTCTAGAAGCTTTTGGTTCCAAACACCTCCAGTGATTGATCCAGATTCCTCATACAAATTTGGAATAATTGGTCAGTTCTCATTCCTTTGCAAGTTCTATGGTAATATATTTCTTGTTTGGTAGATTGATACATTTTTCAAATTAATATTAAGCAGAGCCTACTGAAGCTAATTTGGCGAGCAAACTTTTTGAGAAAAATAATTTGGTAGTTTGGTAGTGACCATGCATATATATAACATTTATGTTCTATGTACTCATATAATATGCCTATAAATACTCAAGGTCTGTAGTAAAAATTGAAGTATGGATGCCTAATAAAGCACCATCACAGTTACCAAAAAGGGGGGGGGACTCACTGAAAAACTCTCTTATTTAACACTTCGCATGACATCTACAATATCTGTTCTGTTGGTTTAAAGATACATCAGGGAATTACTATCTTGTTGCTTCAGATGCATCTTTAATGTGCAATGTCTACTTTTGTACTAACACCTTCTGTTCTTTAAAGGTGATTTTGGTCAGACTTATAATTCTCTATCCACTCTTGAGCATTGTATGCAAACTGCTGCTCAAACTATATTATTTGTTGGAGATCTTTCTTATGCTGTTAGATATGACAATCATGACATCGGTGTCCGCTGGGACTCTTGGGGTCAATTTGTTGAACATAGTGCTGCATATCATCCATGGTTTTGTTCTCCTTTTTTTACTTTTACAAATTGATTTGTTGCGAGTTGTCTTTCTTTTCCACTATTCATATTGTTCTGTAACTAATAGTCTTGTGTGCTCTTATTGAGCTTTATCTCAATTAGCAAAAATGTCTACCAGTTGATTGCATGGGCTAATGAATGCAAGTGCTTCTTATTTATTGTTTCATGTTCTTTGATGGTCTTTCATGTTCAGGGTGAGGTTACACCTTTCAGAAATTATCTTCACAGATATCCTACACCTTATCCCACTAGCAAAAGCATTAGTCCTCCGTGGTATGCTGTGAGACGAGCATCAGCTCACATTATTGTCCTATCCAGCTATTCTCCATTTGGTAATTTTAAATCTCTCCACATTTGTTATTCTTGTATTGGTTGTCGGGAAGAGTCTGAGAAGGTGACATTATCACCTTTTGTATACAGTCTGTTACTATGTACTATCATTTGGAAGATGTTTATTTGTGATCTAATTCCTACTTCTGTCCTGATAGTGACTGAAATGATTTGTGCTTGTGCACAAGTAGACCCTTGAATGGGGTTGATGTGCTTCATTTCCAGATAGTTTTTGCCTGCACCTCCCTTTTCTTAATCATGCGGTTTGCTAATATTTCTCAAACCACGGCAGTAAAATACAGTCCACAGTATAAGTGGCTTGAACAAGAGCTGAAAAATGTTGACCGGGAGAAGACTCCCTGGCTTATTGTTCTGATGCATGCCCCTATCTACAACAGCAATGAGGCTCATTTCATGGAGGGTGAAAGCATGAGAGTGGTGTTTGAGAGCTGGTTTTGTCATTATAAAGTTGATGTTATCTTGGCAGGTCATGTGCATGCCCATGAGAGATCGGTATGCCTCTTTAACCGAACTCCCTCTTTGTTAATACTTGGTTTATCTGCATAGCCTTGTCTTAGTGATGAAGAACAGAACTCACGCCTTTTACCATTGGAATTGGAACGACGATGGAAAAAAGAGTACCAACCGATACATTCGTGCTACACAACCAGTTCTGGTCAGTACAAACTTCTTGCTGTACTGCACCTTATTGTTTGCAAGATCATTGAAGTTTTGAAGATTCATAGAAAAGCTTTCCATTTCATGGTTGTGCAGGAGAAAAAGAGTTAGAGAGCCCATTATTATGTCCCACATCGAATTGGTAAATATATTGTCTTTTCTATATAAATTTGGATTTCCCTTCCCCTTACAAGGTCTTTTAAGGGGAATGTGACCCAATTTATCATGGTATCAGAGCAGGGCCAAGCGATGTTGATTTGTTTGGTCTCCGGCCTACACGTGAGGGGGCGTGTTAGAGAGCCCATTATTATGTCGATGTTCATACCGGCCTACACCCTATGTTGGATTATCAGCAGGCCCAAGCGATGTTGATTTGTTTGGTCCCCGACCTACACGTGAGGGGGCGTGTTAGAGAGCCCATTATTATGTCGATGTTCATACCGGCCTACACCCTATGTTGGACCGGTCCTTATGGGTCATTTGTTTCCACGTGTAGTAGTCCGATGTTCATACCGGCCTACACGTGAGGGGACGTGTTAGAAAGCCCATTATTATGTCCCACATACACTCGTCTAACCATATAATTGTTCAAATCATAATCAACGGTACATATTTTCGGCATTCACTTCAATTTATTTTATTCTGTAAGCATTGTGCTGATGAAGAAGAAGAGTGTTCAGATACTTCACAATTAACAAGTCTATTATTACTTTATGATACTAGTGTAACTATTTACGAAATTAGTTTTTCGTATTTTATCTCTTCTAATAACTTATTCTAAAGGCAATTATCAAAATCTTAAATTTGCTGTTATGGTAAATGTTAAATTCTGTATTAGATATTATCTTAGTAGTGTTATGATATTAGAATTCCATTAGTATTAGCATTTCATTAGAGGTCTATCAATATAATATTAATTTTACTTCGTTAATTGAAATATTAAAAAAGATAGTGTTACATTGGCGATGGCTATGACAATATAATTTGAGAAGATAAATTAGCATAAATAGTCTCCAATGTTTGTCATTTTGGATGAATTGATCTCTAATTTTTTTTAGTTTATCGGTCTCCAATGTTTGTTAGTTTGGATTAGTTAGTCCTTCTGTTAAATTTTAAGTTAGTTAACTGTTAGTCACATCGGCATTTACGGAATAAATATTTTTGGGATCAATTCATTCAATTTTTAAATTAAATTTTAACTATTTTTTTCAAATATAATATTTTTCAAATAAAATGTTTTAATTAATTGTTTTTCAAACTAACAAATATTAAGGACAAATAAATTAAAAGAAAAAATTAAGAAGCAATTTATCCAAACTAGCAATCATTGTGGACCGTTTGTGCCAATTTGTAATTTGAAAAAGACAAAACGTGGGACTAGGGGTGTTTCCAATACCTTAAGCTTTTTTTAAGTGCTTAAATTAAGGAGAAGTTTATAAAAGTAGCTTATTAGATAATTATGGATGTGTTTGTAAAAACTGCTTAAAAACAGGAAAAGTTGAAAAAAGAGTGTTTGCAAATACCCACTTATTAGTATCAAGATTGCCATAGGTTGTAGAAGTTGCTATTTATCAACTTCAACAACTTCAATTTAAATAACTTAAAAGTAGAGATTTTTTTCGGATTTAAGCTCTTCCAAACACCCAAAAACAGTTTCTCCTTAAATTAAGCTAGAAGTTGGATAATTTAATCTGTTGCAAACACCAACTAGCTCATACTATTAGTATTTAATTTCAATTTTGCTAAATTTAATTAATTAATTTATTTATTCTATGATCAATCCCCAAAGACCTAACGTGACATGATCGGTAATACGAGCCTAATGCACACTTAATATATAAGTAGTACTCTCTCTGTCCCGCTATTACTGTTTACCTTTTTTAATCGGTTGTCATGCTATTACTGTCATATTTAACAAAAATTATTACGTCTAACTTCATTTTAAGTTCAAAAAAAATTTCTCACACGATTCCGTTCTGGTCCGAATTCGAAAAATTATGATTTTTAATTTTTTGGAAACTTTAGATTATATATTCAATTACAACATGAAAAAAAATAGAAAAGAAAAATAAATAGATTGTCTTAGCTATGCCTTGCAAAAAATTGGATAAATTCTCAATTCTTCTTACTAACCACTCCTCGAAAATTATGTCCGCTTCTTAATACAATTAAAACTCATAAAATACACACTTAAATAAAAAAATTTAATCTCCATACCAAAAAGGAAGAAGACAGTAATAGGCTTGGGATGGACGGAGTAGTAGTTTTAAGTTGTAAATTTAAAAAAAAATGGTAGAAGAATGGGCAAGGATAAATAGATACTCTATCCGTCAATTATTTTGTCCACTTTGATTGTGACGCAGGTTTTTTAAAAGAATTGTTAGTTATGTGTGGATTGATATAAAATTATGAAGCCCACAAAAAAGTTAGACGTAATAATTTGTTAAAAAAAAAATTGGATTCGAAATAAAAAATTGAACAAAATAATTGCGAAGGAGGGAGTATAAAACAAGGCATTTGCTGAACTGTCTGAACCTATCACCGGACAAAGATGAGTAGGTCGTCTCAAAAATAAATTCATTAATTTTCTTCCATGTCCCGTGTCAAATTCTGTAGTTCACTGCAGATGCTCGAATCATATATACAACACACACACACACAAAAATCACTTGTAAAACCCTCACTCGAGTATCTGGGTAGAATGTGTATGCACTATGTATATCCGTTTGTCGATTCTATGTCCGGTAGATCGGCTGTGGAGCCCACTTGAGATGCACGTTAAGAGTTCCTGATTTAGCTCCATCAAGAGGGAAGGTGTCTTTGTACTCACCTTCCATTATAACCCTTGTCAATGTTAAGATGCATCTTCCCATGTAATCCTGCATTCAAAACCAATGGCTCAAATATGCTAACACAACAAATTTGGACCAACAAGATTTAGAGAGAGAATCATAATCTACGTATAGTGCACCTAAATCATAAGTTGGAATGAAGGTATACCTTCCCAAATGTATCGTGGTCCCATAACTCGAGAATAAGCATATCGTGTAGTCCATCCTCAACAACAAAATCGAAAGTCTGATTCCAAACAGGATTTAGACAGTCATTTACAACCTGGAAAAAGGGAACAAAGATTAGAAGAATTGAGAATCAGAAACAACCATGAAAGATGTACATGCTATACATCTAATCTACAAGAAAAGGGAATACCCTGGTTTTGTTTTTATTTTCGGTTTTCTTCATGGTGAGAACCACATAAGGATCAGCCTTTCCCATTAGGTCAGCAGGTGCCAAGTCTTCGGCAGACACAACTGTGACGGAGAGTACGCCTCTTACAATGACCTCTCTTCTACTGTTTCCATCACCACCATTCTCGACAATACCATTTCTGCCATCTGCTCCGTCTTTAAAGACCTTCTCCAGTGAAGTCATGGAGTATTTCTGGGAAAAGGGATTGGTTAACCCATTCTGCATGCCGTTAGGGCAATACAAAAGCTCCAAGTGCACCTAAACGGATCAGATATAAAGTTGAGAACAAATGTGCACAAATCGAATTTTGGCATTCCAAAGAAATGAAAAGTATTAGAGTGCGACCAATGCCCAAGTTTATCATGTAGAATGGGCAAAACTTTAGACCTTTGAATTGATTATGGGAAAATTAGTCATTTTGCTGTATATTTTTAGGAATAGAGGTTCGAAAAATTACTAGGGCAGCTTTGGAGATTGAATTTGATTACTATCTTTTCAGTTGTGGAGAGTTCGTCTACCTCTTGAATTATATGCCCATTGTTTCTTTGTTTATTTAATATTATTGTTTGAATTATAACACGTAGAGGAAAAGAATATCGAAAAGAACATAGTCGAGTAAATTTATTACCTGCCCCCTGTCTTTATTATCTCGCTGAATCTCCAAATCTTTCACCAATTTCAGCCACACATCCTTCACCTTGCCAGGCTGAAGCTCAGATAGCTGAAATTGAACACATCCAATTAGTTCAGCCGACTGAAGCCCTTCATCATCATAGATTTTTACGGTCAAATGCTGGGTTGAGATATCTTCAATTACAAACTCAAAATGTTCATTCCAGACTGGATTCAACTGGTTGTTCTGTAGAGAAAATAAACAAAGTGAATGAAAATGCATATCTCCGCTATGGAGCGATGTAAGGATATAATTAAGAGTCTTACAATTGTCCTGCTTTTCTTCATTTTATCACGCAAAGGGCGCACATATAAAACAGCATAAGGATCAGATTTCCCAATAATGTCTTTATTTGTCAACTCCTTTGCTTGCACTAGCTTCACCTCCAACTTCCCCACAGGCTTCAGTTCGAGGTCACTGAGAAACAAGCATGGAAATGTCAACAAAAACTACTTCAACCAAAAGGACTCATGCAGCTCATACTGCTACAGCTACAGAACCAAATGAGGCAGCAGTTTGTAACAAAATTATTTTTTCAATGTAATTGAATGGAAAGAACTTCAGATCTGGGCAAGTAAAATTGCCAAACATCTACCTTTCCGTTTTTTAAAAGTATTAGCCACATTGTGCAGCTGAGTGTAAAACCAATTTGCTTGATTTAAATACTTCACATTTTCGGATTTTGGACTACTAAAATTGACGTGAGTCTAGTTCAGAATATTTCAGGTTCTCATCAGTAAATGATGGCTCTGGCAGAGAGCAAATTTTGCTCCTTGATTCTCATGTTAGGAAATTGTTGTTACCATGATTATGTGAATATTATGAAAATAAAGAAAACAGATAAGATAATGAACATATGACCTTTTACCTATAATCTCCAGGCAATATAGGGATAACTTTTCGAACAGGCCATGTAATAGAATCTTCTACAGCATCTCTTATAGTACCCTGCAAAGACAAATGTTCCCTCAATCATCACAAGAAAAAAAAATAGAAAAATGAGATTTGAGAGAACTAGTAAGGTCACAACTCACAATAATTGTCTATCTTTTTTATTTTTATTTATTTTTGGTTTGTATGACTAAATATTTAGGAATGAGCTAGATGTAAGAAGCAGAATGAGACAATAAAAAGCCCAAACATTTAACCAATTGTTATTAAAGCAATGAGAATATTATTAATGCCCCATAGATCCTATATCTATCTATATGAAGAAGAAATCATGTAACGAAGGGTATTCTTAATTGTACAAATGGTACTTCGAAGATTGATTATCGAATATTATTCTATTCAAATTTATAATTGTGATAAAGAAATCAAAATTCTATATCGCTATATAAATCATTATATTCTATATTTGGAACGAGCATCAAGAAATTAACAATACTTTTTTATCTTTTGAGTTGTTCGGCCTAATCGGTCGCTCAAGATCTTTGGTCTCTACCCGGAAGCAATGAAAATATTATTAATGCTACCACTTTCACTTATATGAATAGCACAAAAAGTCTACATGCAACATATTCAACATTTTGGCAACTATATCTAGGAAACGAATGACAAAAACACCATCAATTCCTTATTCTGCATCAGAATTAAAACAAGAAATCAAAAATAAATATATGTGGCCATAACGATAGATGATTTACTAGTTTAACCATATCATTGGTATTGCAGCTACACGTGTTGACGCAGATTATCGAGTTGGACAATTGAAGTCACAAGAATGCAGAGTCATCAAAGCATAGCAAGAAGATTTGACCATACAAATTATTACGAAGACGGGAAAAAGCATATGATTTCAAATTATTCAATTTGCCTCCAGATTTGGGCATTCATCATCCATTTAATGTGTCAAGAAAGGTAGCGACAGTTGATGATAATGAAAAGTCGTTGTAATTCCAGAGTCATCTAGGAAATAATTAAGTCAAAACTAGCAGTTATGATCTGTCTACAAAATAGAACTTAGTATTCTAAATTGAGTTGTCATCTCTGGAAATATTCAACTACTCAATCATATATTCAGATTTGACGATCCCAAACAAAGTTCTTTATTTGGCTTCCGATAAATCTCAGATCTGACAGGGTTTAAGAGTATTTTATTTAAAATCTACCCATTCTTTTCATCTAAGTCAGTTTGCTTCACATGCAATTACTATTTTTCCACCCGATCCATGCTACAACGAGATAAAAAACAGCCTTACAAACCATGGCCATAGAGTGCCCTAATTCGTTAAAATCATACTAAAGCACCAAAGAAAGATTAAGCAAATTATATCGGAATTAGAAGATAAACAGACCTCAATGGCATCAGAAAGGCCAGGTATTGTTGAAATGTCTCCTCCAATAACTTTAAGTGTGAAATCCAGCTTTTTCTGTTAGTCAAACAATGTATGGAGCAACATAACATGATAATATGAACAAAATATTTAGTTAATCGTGCATAAGTGAATGGTAAAGAACTTCAATTCTTAATATGGCAAATGCGGTGTCACTGCATGGAGTACTGGCAGGCTCAGAAGAAAATACTTTTTATAGTAGACATACTATTTTCATAATAAGAACTAAACCAAACTTCTGTAAAAAAATCGAAAGAATGGGTGGAGAAATACCGTACTTTTTGACGTAATGAGAAGCAAACAGCTCCAAAGCAAGGTAACTCCTCGACTAGTGGTCTAAAAATCAACCTGAAGACACCAGTGAACCCAATATTTTTCACCTAAACAAATAAAAAATCTAGTTCATTACATAATCAAGAAGTTTGTAGTTTCGATCAAACTAATATATTAAAAACATAATTGAACATAGAAAATGGAGCAGCAATATTTCACAATCTAAAGGCGCAGCTAAATGACTACCAATGGAAAGGAATTGATTATTTCATACTCATTGATCGTGTACTGATGCAACATAAAGGTTGAATGAGGTTTTGGATGAATAAACTAGATACTCCTGGGCAAATAGTTTATACAGATCATTGTACATATGAAACAAGTTCTTTTTTTTTTCCTCACATACATTTAAAATTAAATAAATGGTTATCAGCGTTAACAATGACATATAGTGTAGATATATCAGGCTTCTACCCAAATCGTTTTATATATGTTGTTGCCTATAGAAAGGCCAGATAAGCAAATTAAAATACTCATTTGATATTAACAAGACATGGAGAAGCTCATCCACACAGTCTGCACACAAAAGAATATATCTTGGTTGAAACCATTGTCATTTGTTCAAGTAAAATTAAGCCGATTTCCATCCAGATAGCCATCTATGTAACCACATGTGTTTCAAAGAAAACCTAACAGTTTGGCCAATAGGTGCTTATTCCTACAATAATGGAAGATGAAAGAGAAAAATCAACAACTCACTTGCACAGGAAGAGCAACACCAAGATAAGTCTTGATATCTAGTATTATATTGGGGTTCCCATCCCACTGCATTTCTAACTCCATGGTGATTCCTTCACTCCCATCTTCTATGATTGAAACTCCTGAAGCAGTATGCACAAGATCAATATATGAAGATATTGAGCTACTGATATTTCAGAGGATTCACACCACAACATCCACAATTAAGTGCGTGAAAATTCAGCAGATAACAATATCATCAATTAACTAAAATCACAATCAGCAAAAATCAACCATATCATAGCACTCCAAATCTTTTAACTTGAGCAAAAATAGGATAAAGAAGTAGGTATCATGGTCAATCTTGATTTTTGAGTGAGTATAAACCAGATCAACCTTGTGAAATAACTATCAGCTTATGTGAAACTATTTATTTGCGTCAAGGGCGGAAGAACAATAAATTCATGAGCAAATTTCCAATGTTGCTAGCTCGTAGTTAAGTCAATAGTTTGCCATTAGCCATTAAAATCCAGCATTGCGCATCAAGAAGTACTCACTTTTTCCATGCACTACTGCACTGTATGGTAGTACAAAATAATTGAATAGTCTATCCATGTACTTTTCTTTCTAAAAATTCAGTCTCTTAATCACTTAGCTCTGTCTCTCTACTGCATAACAGCATAAGATAATACCTTTGTTGTATGGCTATAGATACTGGAACCCACAAGAAGAATAATACCCTCTCGAGAATGAGTAGCACATGGGCGTAATGTAACAGCCAAACTCCAATGCAATACAAACAAGACAGCTGAATTGGTGAATTAACAGGATTCTAATAAAGCACATCTAGCTTGTAAACTGACGAATCACCTATGTTGCAGGGACACTTCGAAAAACCTCAACGTGTGGGACACGTGTCGAACAGTCAGACACGACACGACACACATTCCAATTGCCGTGTCCAATATATTTCAGTACACAATACTTCTAATTCTAGTAAAAATATATAAAATTAGTTTAATATACACTTGATTAAATATTTATATATATATCAATGCCCATCTCGTATCTTAAGTTTTTTCAGAAAATGCCGATTACCATGTCAGTCAGTGTCCTAAGTTTTTTCAGAAAATGCCATATCCCATGTCAGTGCAATCTAGCCTATCAGCTCCTGTGAAACTATTTAGTTGTATCAACAGCATAAGAGAGCAGCAGCATAAGAGAGCAGATAAATGCATTAGCAAATTTCAAATGCTTTCTTCAAATGTCCTAAACTCACAACACTTCATTTTTCTCCCAATCATAAGCACAAATTTCTCAAGTGCCCGCCCAAATTCTCGCCATATTTGCACAATGAAGGTCAAGCCAGAAAAAGAACAAGGCCATGTGAAGTTAATGTCAGGTAAGAGGAAAGCTAATGCGTAATCAAATTAAACCTGTGAACTGCGGGGCTACAGTGCCAAGCGTGAACTTGGAAAAAGTCAAAGAGGCTAATATAACTGGCCGATATTGCTCGAGGACTGGCTCCACATTAGCCTTTATCAGCTCGGACGCAGCCTTGAAACAGACATATCAACCAAGTATTAACATAACGCAGTACCCCACAAATAAATATCAAAGGGAAACATGACTCATCGGCAAGAAGTGAACATAAAAGAAGAAATAAAAACAATTTAAATTGCACCTCATTCACGTAGGGCCAGATCTTTTCGAGATGGGAATTTAGCCAAGTCAACTGCGTTTTTGTTCAGAAAATGAAAGCTCATAAGCCTCACAAATCCGAATATACACAACTGAAATAAGCAAAATCGAAGTAAACCTTTTGGCGCTGCGAAAACACAACCCAGGAAGGATAGTACTCCGGAGACAACAACTTCCTCGAATCTTCCACCGTCATTCTCGCAAACGCCCCAACAGTAGTAGCCTTACAAAAAATCCAAGCGAAAATAGTCTCAACTATACATAAACAGTAATCAAACTAGGAGTAAACTAGAAATCGAGAAGAAGAAGACTTACGAGGTCGGAGCGGTGCTTGGATCGGGCATTTTCGGAGCGGACAAAGAGAACAATGAGCGCTAAGCCGACGACTAATCCGATCACTAAACCAGCTACAAACGACATGTCAAAATCAACTTGCTCTGCGCCTTCCGAGTTCAACTAGTCTTTTTCCTTCAATGGCGATTCGAGTTTGTTAATCAGTAGGTTAACTCATTCTAATTCTGCCGTTGCAATCAATGTCCAAGGTCGGCCACAGCCAAGACGATGAGCAAAATAATTATTTTCCACTACGAATATACTCCTTCCCTCCCATTATTTATTGTCCCATTGGGACTGGGCACGGTAGTGAAGGTAAAGATGTAAAGTTGTGATGTAAAAGTATAAAGGGATGAAATCCACTTGCTTAGATTAATTGTGATCCACTTATTTATTTCCTTATTTAATATGGAACATAAATATTAAAACAACAAAAAAAAGGTAAATAAAATATTAATAATGGGACGGAGGGAGTATAATACACACACTAGTTGACATTTTTGGACCATGCTTTCTCATGAGGTTTTAGAGAAATCTCAAGACTACTAAAATTTACTACCGCGAATTTTACTCGTTAAAAAAATAGACTATTAAAAGATTACCATCATTCCACATTTTACTATCATTTACTATTCTTAATTTGAGATTCTCCAGGAGTTGCAAATATTTAAGGTAAATAAATTATTGGATTATACAAGATCGAGAATCGAGGAATTGGGTTTTCCATTAATGCTTAGATCTAAAAAATTAATTTCACCATTTTCATTTGAAATTGAAATTGAAATATATATATATATATAGGAGGAGGTTCAAATGTGAACAACCTCTTATCGTGTGAACGTGTGAACACTGCACTTTAAAGACAAATGTATTGCACTTTAAGGGCAAAGATATTGCATTTTAAAGTGCAGTACGTTTGTCCTTAAGTGCAGTACTAAAGTGCAGTATATTTACATTGAAAGTGCAATACGTTTGTCTTTAAAGTGCAGTGTTCACACGTTCACACGATAAGGGTTGTTCACACGGGAACCACTCCCTATATATATACTGCACTTTCAAAATGATTAGACTGCACTTAAGGGGCATTTTTTGTAATCTGACAAATAAAGTGCATTTTAATACATTTGTCTTTATAATGCAGTATTCACACGTAATACGTTAACACGATAAGAGCATGTTTACATTTGAACCTCCTCATATATATATATATATATATATACATCCAAGAAATTACAACAAAAAGTTTCTCCCTCTGTCCCAATGTCCATTGAGTTTTTCTTTCTTTTTGGTGAATAGATTAAGGTGAGTGGTTAGTTGTGAATAAATTGATAGATCTTATAAAAAAAAAGAGTGGTCAATTATATATAAAAAAGTTGTTATTTTGAAATGAGATGAGAACAAATAGTAAAAAAAAATGCAAAATAAGATGAAAGGGACTAAGGGAGGTATGTGGTAGACCCATGATACAATTACAAGTCATCTCATTCCCTTTTGAAAAAAAGAGGGTTAGTATTCCATCAGCTTATTAATAGTGTTTTGTTTCTTTTGGATATGGAGATTTGACTTTTGAGTAATTAATTTGTGACCACAAATTCATTATCTTTTTAAAAAATAATATATTAAGACATCTCTTTTGAGAATACAAGACATTACTAAATACTAATGTTCATTGAGGGAGATTAGTAATGCGGCATAATACGGCTTATACCAGATGAATGGTTTGTCGTGAACCATAAAGTTTACAATTTAAATCGTGGATTTGATTTAAAAGTAATTTTTTTTGTTTCAATTATATTTATTATTAGAGGAACAGATTCGTGTGTTGAATTTGTGAGGAAAGTGAAGGGACTAAAATACAATTTGAAAGTGATTAGAAAGAAAAGGTTTTAAGAAAAAAGATTTGAGTGAAGCGGAAGTTAAGGGGTGTCAAACTGCAAAGTTTTCTTGGGGGCCCGCCGACTCCGTGCGATTTTTAAGACTAGCACTTTGCATTTTGCCGACATTTCAGTTGACCAACAAAGTACTAAAATAGCCAATAAGAAACGTCCACGTCAGCGCATTGCCGTACCGTCGGTAATAATAGAAAAATGGTTCCGCGTTTAGGTGAGTGACTGATTCGACCTCAAATTTCTATATTTAATGCTCAGGACTCGGAGCTAATCGTACAAACCAAACCTATGCAACCAAACGAAAAATTCTACCCTAGACCGGATCTACAACTTAAATTTAAGTTGTAGATTTTGTGGTCGAAAATAATGCCACCTCATTTATTTTCAAAACTAGAAATACTTATAAAATTCAAAATGTAATGTACATCACCAGGTCTATAAGACCTGGTCTAGGGTAAAAAAATTCCAACCAAACCTATGTGTACATACAAACCACTATGATACAAAACAGTCATAAATTAAATCCCACTAATATTGTAAATTAATTGTAGAAAAAACCTATCACATGTAATTAGTTTAAATTTATATCTTTGATAGTATAATTTAGAGATCATTAGTATCAATGTGTATTTCTGACATGGCACGTTCAATCAATTGTCCAACCCATTCCTTATCTTCTTTCTCTCTCTCTCAACACATAATAATTCTCACATGTATTTCTGACATGTGACTTCCATCAATTGTGCAACTCATTCTTTATCTTCATTTTGTAGCATTTGGGATAGATAAGGTCATTTTTCTTTCCCCCATTAATTTGCAATATTGTCTCGAGCATGAAATAATTTTGCTTCTTGTGTATTCACACCTAGATAAGCTGGTTAATATTTATTTCTCTCTCTAGCAAGACTATACTTCGTTTATCCTTTAATTTGGGATTGATGCGGCGTTTGTGATTTCTGTTTGAGTCATTTTGATGTAGTTTATGTGTTCGATCAATTGCCTGTGCAGTTTTGTGGGATCGATTACAAATTTAGTTGCTTCTATTTGCAGTTTGGTAAGAAGAGTGATTAACACTTTCATAATCCACTTAACACGAAGAAACATATTACATAAACCACAATGACGGCAAGACTAATAAACAATATAAAGTACAATAAAAATCATCAGCATTTCCTGTTGACGTGTCTGAATCTCCTGTTGGTGTAGTCCATTCTCCTGGTGTCGGGCCTCAAGCTCATTCTCACGATGGATCATCAATGCACGAAGTTCCGCAGTGAAATCATCAGAGACAATAGAAGATTGTGATGCTACCAATTTGCCTTTCTTTTTTCCACGAGCTTTCGCAGTATCTCTCCCCATAGGATGACATAATGTCAAACCTTCACTCCTAGGAGTTTCTGGAGTGGACTCGGTTGGAGGATCACCATCTTCACCGGTCCTGGTTCTTTTCGAGCTACCACGACTTTCTTCAGCAGTGTCTTCACTTTGATCCACATTACGTGTAAAGCTAGGTGAATCCAACTTCAACTCCCATTTGGGATTCTCACTCATCACTTTTTCAAAGACCTCGTAGTGAGTAAATTTTGCTTTACCGTAGATAACTTCAGCTTCTTTTTTAATATCATATGGGGACATTCCGCTTCTTTGACGCTTGTACGCTTAACATTTGTATTCAAGCGCTTGTAACGATGTCTGAGTGACTCAACGGACATTTGATCGCCCATTTTGTTTTCAACTCGAGCTTGTTCATAATATTTATGAATTTTTTTCCATAATGTATTAGAATTTTGGTTGGTGCCAACAATCGGATTTCCACTAATACGACACCAAACAGACATTAGTGTAAAATCTTCTTGCACATTCCAACTCTGTGGATTGTCACAAGATTTTTGATCATTTTCAAAGGAGCTCGGGGGAGTGTTTTGAGAGGTTTGGTGATATTCAGAGCGGATAGAATTAGATGGGAATTGAAAATTCATACCAAAATCTTGTATGAATTCGTCGGAATTTAAAAAATTTTTGAAGCTAGGATAATAGCCTAGTGAGTAAGGGAAGTTTTGAGAATTGTAGTTGTTTGGATCCATAACTAGAAAGAAGAAATTATGTAGAATGATAACAAAATGAGAGAAATTGTAGGATTTTAGTGTGTGAAAAAATAGGCCAAAATTGGTCTCTAGTTATAGAGAAAAAAAAATTCACGAATTTTGGTATAATTTTTAATTTTTTTACGAAAGTGTATAAAAGATATACTCAATTTTATCCACTGCAACAAAAAATATAGTCAACCAATGAGAAAACGCCACATGGCGCCATCTCATTGGATGAAGTTGTTTGGGGCAAGTGTTTGCCCAATTGATTGTCGGCAAATGTTGTCTCCGTATACATAATTAATTCAACCTTATTTTGTTTAAAATTTAATCGACTACGTTCGGCGCACCTCTTAAAAGAGTCTGCGATAAAAGTAGTCTTAAGAATTGTGAATCTTAACATTAAAATCACTTTTTTACCCCTATACTTTATACATTTGCACAACTGCATTTTCGAGAATTATAAATTCTAATTTTTCAATACATTAGAAGTGAACAAAAGCAAATTCAAGGCTTCCCAATTGAATGCGACACACACATCATATGTATCATACTAACTCTGTCCCGCTATTTCCAGCACACTTCATTTCGGCATGAAAATTAAGAAATTAGATGATTAATAATGAGATATGGGTTAATGATAAAGTAGGAGAGAGAAGGTTAGTGAGAGTAGATGATAAAGTAAGAGAGATAAGATGGTAAAGTAAGAGAGAGAATATGATAAAGTAAGAAAAAATATGAAATATAAGATGGTAAAGTATGAAAGATATTGATAGTTATTTCCAAATTAGAAAGTGTGCCAGAAATAGCGGGACGTTTATTTCGGAAAAGTGTGCCAGAAATAGCGGGACGGAGGTAGTATTCATTAAATATATTTATAGTCATCCACACAGAAACCCTGCATAACCTGTAGAAGATCACTTTCTTCCCCTGCAAAGTGCATACTCAACTATTATAGAGAGGAGGAAGAGGGAGAGAGAGAAGATGGAACACTTTATAATGAGCAAGGGAAGGCACATTATGAATATGATTGATGAATGCAAGCATCAACACATTAGACAACACAAATTATCCATCATTTTCACAACTCACTTATCACCTCTCAAGTAGTCCATTCTAATCCCCCATAACTGCTCCCCCACCGCCTTCATATCCGGTCGATCCGCCCGCGTTGGAGCCGCACACTGGATCGCCAGACCAAACATCTTCACCAACACCTCTCTGTCTATATTCTCCTGTATCAGAGGGGGGTCTACCATCTCCCAAAACCTCCCTTCATTGTACTTCTTAAAAGCCTGCACAGCAGCATCAAAGCTAAAGAAAACACACCATCTATACTGTTAAGTGTTAACATAACGCGTACTTACCCATTTAATCGTCACCCTCTCCTCACTCGGTCTCTTCAAGTCCACGGGACGACGCCCGGTTAATATCTCCAGTATCAGTATCCCGAACGAGTAGACATCGCTCTTGGTTGTGAGCTGGTTCGTCCTCATATACTCGGGATCAAGGTAACCCACGGTCCCCTTTACTTTGGTCGATACGTGAGTTCTCTCGCTGTCATCTCCCAGTCTTGCAAATCCAAAATCAGCAACTTTAGGCCTCAAGCTTTCAGTTAAGAGGATATTGGAGGACTTTACATCTCTGTGGATTATCTGCTTCTCTGCATGAACATTAACACCACAATTAGCCATCAAATAAGTTACAAGAAAATGAGACAAATCCAGTCTGTTGAATTTGAGGTGGTTACCAGCATATTGATGGAGATAGGTTAGGCCATGTGCAATATCGATGCAGATCTCGAGCCGTTGACTGAAATCCAATATCTTTCCCCTGACACCTGTAAGAAATATCAGTCAAATGTTGCACAATATGGGAGGAGAATTGGCACTTTGCGGCATTACCATCTAAATGTTCCCTAAGGGTGCCATTCGACACATACTCCGTGATAATCAGCCGCTCATTTCCCCTTTCGACATAACCTAGAAGCTTCACCAGGGTGCGATGCTCGATTTTAGCCAGAAGTTCAACTTCGCTTCTGAACTCACCCCGCAGGGCGTCAAAATTGTCCTGCATCCGTCCCCATAAGAGAAATATATTAACCCGAATAAGCATGAAGAGGGTCATAACATGGCAACAAACATTCTTTAGTTTGCACTCTGTTAATTCAAGAAACATATTAATATAACCTGGCAAAGAAACTGCTCCCAAAGTTCAACAAAAAAAGACCAATATACCCCGATTGTACAACAATCCATGTTTTTGTAAAGATGTTTGAGAGCTTATAAGCTCATATGAAGAGTTTGATATTATTTTTCTTACAAAAAAAAGCCTGTAACTGTAAGACAATAAATAAGCTTCTAAAGTGCCTGGTAATTATTTCTGTCCATAAATACGGGTAAAAAAGAGCTTATAAGCTCAAAAAAACTTGTAGGACAATTCATACGACGTGAGAGCTCATAAGACCTTTTAATGCCCAAGTTCTAAGAAATTCTCGCCAACAATTAGTGCTACTGTAAATATACCTGCAGATTTAATGCTATGCAAAGAATCATGTGTATACCTTTCTTGCTCGTTTGATAGCGACAACCTGGCCACCTGGTAGCTCAGCCCTGTAGACAGTTCCGAACCCTCCTTCACCGATCTTTAACGCAGAAGAAAAGTTTTGTGTTGCCCTGACAACTTGGGTCATATTTAGATGAACAGATCCAACCCTATTAAGTTTAGGTGACATTGAAAATCTCGAAGGACTTGGGGGCACTCTCAAGGGACTGGGTGGTACTCTTTGTGGACTGCCAGCAAACCTTTCAAGTATAGGATTCATTTCTAAGGACGAAACTGAATCAATTGCAAGAATAATGCAATATCAGTACCAACAATCAAAAGAGCAGGAGCCTTGCAATTAATACATGAAAAACTGCATCAAGAGTAAAAGTAGATATACAGAGAATTTTCAGCAGTAATATACATCTTATGTATAAGATAGGCTATCTGAGATTGTTGTGGTTGTTCATTTTAAAAACCCTAAAGCATAAACGAAGAACCTCTTGGCCACGAGGTTTAGCACAAATCATACTTTATATGATAGTATAATTTTTTAAGCAGTTGGGCTAACTTTTTTTTTTTTTGATTCATAGAACCAGCAGCCGCTACCTTCGGTGCGCACTGGGTAAACCACGCTCCTTGTGCAGTAGCCTGCAAACCACACAGGAGGGTTCAACCACCCTTAATGTGACAAGGTGACAGGCAACACCTAGCGGTCTTGGTGGGAATTGAACCCAGGACCTATCGGTCCCGGGCCACCCACCTCAACCGCTAGGCCATCCCATGGGGACACAGTTGGGCTAACTTCATTTTGCCTCAGCAGGTGAGCCCTTAAAGCAGTAATGGTTCCCGTTTGAACGTTCAATTTTTTAATATGTGGCAATGATCTCTTCATGTATTGAAATGCTTGACTAAAAATTCTGATTTCAAAGACGGAGAAAATTTATTTAAAATATTGCTCTAACACAAAAATGAATTCCATTTAGGGGAGGTATTCTAAGGGGGGTGGTGCTCGAATAAAGCATCTTGTTTGTGTTCAAACAAGGGAAACTTCTGAAGTAGAAAGACATCAAGATCTAATTAAAAAAAATTACAATCCAAAAACCATTCAGTCTTCAAGTCTGCTGATTATATAGTGATGCAATTTAACATTTGCGAAAAGTTAGGTCCAGCAAGGGAATATCCAACGATTTAACTGATACAGTCAGGTCCAAGAAAAGGTTATGAAACATAAACCATTGGTCCACCAAATCAAGGACTCCAAAAATTCTATAACATAATTTAAATAATGCTTGAATAGCTTGGAAAGAGTTTCACTAAAATCCAAATACGGAGAAATATAGATGCCCTGTTTGGTTATGCAATAATTCATTTGGCACTAAGTGTACTTCCACTATGATATTCTACAAGAGTTGTGGAATGGACACCATACACAATGATCTTTTCAGAAAGAGCACTATGAGAGTGAGTTCACTAGACTTGATTATACTTGAAAGATAGCAGCAGTTCCAGTTCACTCAGACTTGTATGAAACAATCCCACTACAAAGAAAACAAAAAGGAAAAAGAAGAAACATAGAGAGGTGGGGGGGCACCCACCATGGTCGAAAAGGGTACAAAATTATATGATAGCACAGTATGTGCTTCTACTCATCGACGTTAAGTCTTTACAATCCCCAAGCAATCCAAAACTATTTCAGAGAGTCATCATAGTAGAGTAGTACAAGAGCCTACGTGATTATCCCAGGCTCAGATCAGAGGAGGAAAGGATATCTAGAACATATTTCATGAACATAACGTAGGACAAGACTAAAAGGAGAATTGAGTACAGAAGAAGATTAAATAAATCGGAGACGATTTACCACAAACGACAGACAAATGTATCAAGATTAATGAGTAATAATATTACTCATTATAGAAGAGTAATTTATTTTCATCATGTGCCAGTCTCTCCTTATTGATTAACACGTTTTCTGTCACATCACGCATTCCATTGAACTTAAGACAGGCCCAAAATAAAATTAAAAAAAGAATAATTTGCAAACATCTAAACAACATTGATGATAGAACTCACTTGTATTTGGTTCCTTAGGGAGAACACTATGAATATTATCCTTTTTCCTTGCTTGGAAACATGGACAGAGTAAAGCACAGCAAATAAGGAAGAAAGCTGGTACCGCCATGGATAGCATTTTGGGTTTTAGTATAAGGTTATCATACTTATACCTTCCATCCAAACTTGTTTTATCGTAACGAGCCCCACTATAATATCCTTCTCTAATAAGGGATTTTCTTCCCAAGAGCAAAGGCAGCTTATCTGCAAAATTCAGGAATCAGATGAAGTATTAGTGTAAAATAAAAGCTAGGTGGCTATAAACATCAAGTCAGTACAGAAATCATTTTCCTAAACAATTGCGCATAAATTCTTTTTTTCCTGAAAATACACAGAAATATGACAGATATAGACCAGATTTCAAAAATAAAAGTTTGACGGTACCTAACGACTGGCAGTACTTGTTCCTGACATTTTCCGGGACAACGCATCGTCTCTCATCGAGCATAGCCTTACAGAAGAAATACCTATCTACCAATTTTCCATCAATATAGAAGAGTTGATGACTAGAATCGTGTGAGTTGCTAGTATGGTACTTTCCACAAGATGTTTCATGCTTCAACAACCCAGCAGCAGCTGGTATTGTAGATTCCACAAGCAAGCACAGTGTTAACAGAACTAGAGTCATCTTCTATGGAAGGCCACACAAGAATTCTCTGAATGAAACTTCACAAGGAGTACGAACAGATGCAGCATGAGTTCAATTACAAAGTTAGAAGAATCTCCATTGAGGTTCACAAATACTCGTGTTCGAGCAGGAACAGTCTCCAGATTCCCTGATACTCCGAAAGTCAAAATTCTTCAAAAACTGCTGCAGAAACCAACAAATGAGATAATAAGCATTCATCATGATGGCGTATCCATTCAAAATCTTATGTACTTAGAGTCTAAGACCGGCAACTAAAACTTACTACCGATCAATATAAAGTTCCATCAAATATATACCAAATCCAAAATCCGAAGCGAGTTCGAACTGAATCCTAATACCCCTCAAAAATCTCTCGGATTCGCAAAAAAGAAGATGAAATTAATGAAACAATACTCTCAGCTGATAATTCTTTAACTCAAGAGTGAGAATTTTGCCAAACCCCGGATAATACACAACCAAGATTTCATCATAAATCAAGATTAGTTAAAATCCACATAAAAAACCAGACCCAAATTAAAGCACAAACCCAATCAACCAGAAAACTTGCTCTACCAATTCCATTTGTCAACCATTTACTCATAAATTGCGAACACAAGAAAGACTGCAACTTTCTCAAAAATATATATCTAACTCAATTAGTAAAGACGGGTCAATCATTTATGGAAGTCATAGGATTAAACCTGAATAAAGGCGGCTGGTAACAGAGATGCGATTGAAGATATATACATACATACATACACGTATACATCACTCTATTTCTAGTTTGAATACAATTTTTTTTATGATAGCTGCGATATTGTCGAGAAGAATCAGAAGGGAGTTGAGATTAGACCGCCGAAGGCGGAAGGATCCCGGGAAGGAAATGGTGGGCTCCAATCTGTGTAGGACATAAATCAGTATATATATTTTTTTTAGTCTTTAGAAAGAAATTTGGAATTAGAATATTCAAATATTACGTCGCTTGTTTGATGGGGTACACATGGAAGTTTCTTGACCCGCTCGGGGAAGTTCATCTGATTTTCGTTGGTCAGTGAGTTGAGTAGTCTTCGCCATTAAGTCATATTTATCCATGTTGCATTTGGATTTTGGAATTTAGGAGAGAAGAACGTAAAATAACACACCATCTTGGGACTAATTTTCGACAAATACTCTCTCTCATCTTTGTTCTACCGAATTTAAAGAGAGTGGTTGATTGTGAGTAAATGTGGCGGGACTCTTAAAAAAGAGTGATTGATTGTGTATAATAATTTATTATTTTTGGAAAGAGATATTATTTGTGGGAGTTCAAGAAAGGAAAAATAAACATTATTTGTGGAACGGATGAAGAATGTATATCATATGGATCATGAAATACGTCCAAATTGGGAATGAAATAATGGTAATAAGTTGTGTAACATATTTCAATTCATAAAACTTGGGGAAATTCGATGTCAGATAAGATCGGGTTTTAAGCTTAGAAACACGAAAAAATTAGATTAATGAGTAAACGAGTCCAAATTTTATAAATTTAGTCAAAATATTAAGATATATTACATCCAATCTCATGTGAGATCGGCCTCGCATCATATTGTTTGTGAAAAAACAATTATTATGTCCCACATTCAGCTGGTGAAGATTCTGACTCCTATATATAAGATTGAATATTCTCTCTTACAAGATCTTTTGAGGAAATATGACCCAACTTATCATAGTATCAAAACAAGAGTTTTATGAATTATACTTTTTAAGTTATTATTATTTTGTTTGTAATTGTTTCAAAAGTTTTAGATATTTTTTTAGAATTATCATGGGTCTTGAAATAAATTAGGTATAGTTGTTTCAAAATCATCTTAGCGCAAAAAAAAAATATTTACGTAAGTGCTCGGAAGTGTTTGGGAGTAAATTCTTAGCAGTAAGGAAAATTTTAAAAATCGATGGTGAAGTATAATATAAATTATTAATAATATCAATCTTAATGTTGTAAATATATTATATATATATATACTTACCATATATTGTGATGACCATGTAAACCCTAAAAGCTCATGAGCCCATCTTGTACTATATAAATAGAGGTCTCCACCCTCATAATAATATACATCTCATTTCCGCTCTCTCTTTTATTCTCTCGTTCCATTTATTTTATAACACGTTATCAGCACGAATTGCTTCTACCGAAAGTATTAAATTTCTTTTTCATGTCGCCTCTACCGAAGCACGATCGTTCTCATTGTTCAAGTTTTTTTTGAAGGTATGCAGTCATGCTTTTAATTTATAATATGAATCGGTCTTGCTTTTCTTAAATTTTTGCTGAAATCATTATTCCGCATGTTTGTTATTTGAATTGATAATATTATGTACTTTTGAAGATTAAGGCGGTGGGTAGTAAGCTTTGCTTATTAATTGTTTGAAGAAGTATTTTTTTTTCATTCGTATTGGGGAATTATTAGCTATTTCTCCGAGTACTGCTTGAACCGTAAGAGACTACAATATATATAGTAGCGATGACTTTTCTTACGGAAGTCACAAAAGGGGTCAATGGTAAACATGTGCTTACTTACTTTAGTTGATATGTTTCATATGCTGAGAAAAGAGGAAAATTTAATGACGTACATTTCTCCAATTCAAAGTTAGTTCAGATCCGATAAGCATATATCTGCATTTCGCTTATCTTATATGCTCTTGAAGAGCAATTGAAAAACATATTTTCAATCTAACTTGTTGCTCCTCAAGTAACACAATCCATATTTATGAAGAATTTTACATTCTTTTAAAGAGCAATTCAATTGTTGCTCCAGAAGTAGCACAATTTAATATTCCTGAAGAATATTACATGCTCTTGAAGAACATTTACAATTAATATTTATACATATATGTACGCTTATACTTGCTTATTTATTTATTTGTTTATTTATTTAATGTTGAATCTAGATTGTTGCTCCTGAAGTAGCACAATCCATATTCCTAAATAATATCATAAGCTCTTAAAGAGCAATTCAATCTTACTTATTGAAATAATTTAATTGTTGCTCTAGAAGTAGCACAATTTAATATTCCTGAAGAATATTACTTAACTTCTTGTTGCACCAGAAGTAGCATAATCCATATTCCTGAAGAATATATCAAATGAGCAAGTCAAAATTATTTATTGACATGATTCAATTGTTGCTCCAGAAGTATCACAATTTAATATTCTTGAAGAATATTATATATTTTTTTATGAGCAATTATATTATGTTTTATTGATTGACGAATCTTGGTTATTACATCGTTATTATTGTGGCTCCAGAAGTAGCACACAATTAATATTCCTGAAGAATATTACATGTTTTTGATGAGCAATTCATATATTTTGTTATATTGATGGGCGAATCTTGGTTCTTGAATTTTTATTATTGTTGCTCTCGATGTAGCACAATTGATATTCCCAACGAACACAATATGTTCCTGAAGAGCAATTTGGTTTCTCGAAAATATTAGTCTTTCGCCTAAAGCAGTTGAATATAGACTAAAATTGTTGCTCCTGAAGTAGCACAATTTGTATTCCTAAAGAATAATACATGTTCTTTAAGAACGATTCAAGTTCTTTATTTTGGCAAATGTTGTATGTTCATAACTCTAATTGTTGCTCTTGAAGTAGCACAATTAACTCTACATGTTCTTGGAACAACTAAAATTTGTTATTTTGAAATCATATATCACATCAATCTTAGTTTAATTGTTGCTCCTGAAATAACACAATTAATATTCTTGATGAATATTGCATGTTCCTAAAGAACAATGTATAGATAAAGGTATGTTGTAATTTAAAGTATTACCTAATTCATGGAGTGGTAGCAAGAGCTCCTCTATGTTTGAAAACTGCATTTCCAATACCTATTGTTGCTTAATTTCTTTTCAAAAATAAATGTGAGATCCCGTAGATCTCAAAATTTGTAATATATTGATTTCATTTATCTTGAATAAATTAAATTGTTGCTCTGGAAGTAGCACAATTACATTCCTGAAGAATGACCATATTGTGATAGTAACATTGTCATCACATGTTTGTGGAAATGCCTCAAATATAGTATTTTTATATACTATTTATCTTTTGCTCCTGCAGTAGCATCATTTATATTCTAGAAGAATATTAAATGCTCTTAAAGAGCAACTCGTATCTTGAGTGATATATGTTTATTACTGAATGAAAAACATTATTTATGTCTAGTTGACATTAATGAAATCTTGATATCGATGTTCATCTGCCAATAAGAGGCATAGGGGGATAATAATCTAATAAAACGAAGCATCCCAGTAGGATTGCGTCAAGATATTAATTGTTTATCCTCCCTAAAGCTTGATACGAGTAGTTGCATCTTCACTGCAAGATTTTAAAATCTAGTAGATCGAAATTATTGAAGGCACCAGAAGAGCATGTGTCATTTTATCAAATGATACTAAATCAACTATTGAGTTTGCCCTTACTTTATTGAGTTTGCCCTTACTTTAGTAAGTCTAGAAGGAACTTACTAAAGGATATCCGCTGCAATGGATACCATATTAAAATAATATACAAAGGTAGTGATTCTTTTGTATTTAGCCGGAAGCAAACAAAAGAAAACTTATCACACTACCACCTTGAATGTATTACACATTCATAAAAATAAGTGAGACAAAACATGTCATGAACCGGAAGTTCAAAAGAGTTTTATGCTTTGACATGATATGTTTGGACATCTGCAAGCAACTTTGATGCGCAACATAATTGAAAATTCATATAGGCGCTGTAGAGAGATCCTGAAGAATCTCTTAATTTCCATGAATGTTCGATTTCTAGAAGAAATGTAGAACTTGTTAGTACTACAAGTTCAAAAATACTGAGCTCAATTCCCTGAAGCAGATTTATCTTGATAAAACTAGTAAGTTTATTAAACTCTAAGTTCCTCTTAAAGAGGACTTAATATTATATGACTTTGGGATTGAGATTAAATATTTAGTTGCTCATGTCCATCATCAAAATGAGTTTTATACGTATAAAAACGCGTCTCACATTAAAATTGTTATTATGATGAAATAACATTTCCAACATTAGTTGGAACTTATGTCATATTTGGATTCCTGAAGTAATCAATGTGAAATCTACATCCAACAAAAAACACGAGAACAAACTAGTCACATTTGGATTCCAGAAGTAATCAATGTGAACAAGAAGTCAAAAGACTCACTTGCAAAAGATTGCGAATCAACTTCTTGATGCTTTAGTATGTATATAAAAGAAGTGACAATGTCATACATTTGCTGCAAAACCCCCCAACAAGATTTCATATCCCTGAAGGACAAGTATAAATGACAGCAAATGCATTAAAAGTTCGTCAAAAATATGGCCGACCAATTGGTTCTAAAAGAAATTTTGTGTCTAAGAAAAGGGGCACAAAATATGAACCAAACAATAACGATAATGATTAATCAATCCAATGAAGTTCCTGAAGAACTACAAGCATCTGAAAATAGAGATCTCAAAATATTAGAGAGATCAAATATCGTCGTGGACGCACGACAGTATTTTCGCCTTTTAATATGACTCTTGAAATGATAAAAGAGGATCCTCAACGACGATCTGTAAGAGATTGTCAAGATTGAAATAATTGGCCAAAGAGGAACGAAGTCATATAAAGTGAATTAATATTTCCTAGAAAGCCGGAAATATTTGGACCTGTAGTTCCAAAATCCGGAAAGTATATCCCCGAAGGATACAAATGTGTTTTTGTTACAAAGAGAAATGAAAAATTGCGAGATATAAGGCAATACTCGTAATATAATGTTTCTCTCAAAGACCGGGAATTAAATATGTACTCTCCCATATTAGACGCCATTATATTTGATTAATCTACTTATGTCACAAATGGCTTGCTATGCGCCTTATGGATGTAGTAAATATTTATCAATATGATTCACTAAATGGTGACATATATATGAAGATCCGTGAAGGATTTAACTTTCTCAAAGCATGTAAGTCAAAAAGATGTTTTCAATTAGACTGTAAAAGTCATTGTAAGGGCTGAAATAGTACAGCCGTATATGATATAATAAGAAGGACGAGTATTCCTTGACAGAAGGGTACATAAATGATGACTTGAGTTTGATTAAAACTCCTGAAGAGCATAATACTTATATGTATACTCAGTCCTAATGACTTACATAGAGCAAATCATTATGGATTATTTTATTCATTGATATGTTGATTTTAATATCCAACTCACATCCTTGTCGGCATTAGGGGAGATATGAAATATAAAGATTGAATGCCACAAATATCTCATTGGATTAATCATTTAGATTCACGCACTATGAACCAGAAGTTCATCAAATTATTTAGTGCAAAAGGAGTGATTAAAATCTCATATACTTGTTGTATATGCACCACGAACAAACTAAAGTTCCTCATAGAAAATATAAATCAATTGATTCTCATCAGCGCCATAAGCGTGAGAGATTTATTGGTGCTAAGAGATAAGAAGTCCGCAGAATACAAAATTAGAACATATCACTCCAAATTCCTCCTGAAGAGGATATGTGAATTATTATGTACAAAAGTACTTGATGAAATCAACTCATGCCTAAAGACGGAGTTCGAATCTAAATACTTGGGTTGAACTAATAATTGTCTCGACCTGTAGATCGAGCATCTCCATGATGGAGTTACGCTAGTCGACCTACCTGAAAGGTCTTCAAAGAGATTTATTGTATTTCATCCACATAGTTACCTAATGGTTGATTCAATCATTTGAAGTGAATGAAGACTCATTTAGACCTATAGAAGATAACAAAGATGTTTTAGGACCAGAAGTTCCTTACTTATGTGCAATTTGAGGATTTGAAATGATATTGACCATCCTTTGTTATCTTCGAGACAAATATGATGTTGGTCTATTTATGAGAGTAATGATATATTGACATATTCTATGCTATTCTTAATGAGAATAATTAAACTTGTGTTGTACATATTAGTGTAGACCTTGAAGATAACCTTGAAGATTGTTATCTTGAGGGGGAGTAACAAATTGTAAATAATCCTGAAGATTAGACTGACTCCTAAAGGTCAAAGACCCTGAAGGTCAAATGGTTGTACTCTTTTTTCATTTCTAAGTTTTTTCCCAAAGGGTTTTCTTAGTTAAGGTTTTTAACGAGGCATCCAATGCAACACACGAGTAAATGAGTCATTGAGATTGATTCATAAAAGAGACAATGGAATACATGATCTCCAAAGGAGTGGCGGCATCAACATCCACACTACAAGAAAACAGACATTTCGCGACATGTAAAAAATGTCGCAAAACCTTCTTTTTATGTAGCAAAAGCTAATTTGCGACATTTTCTACGTCACGTTAGATTGTATCGCAAAAAGTGATGATGTAAATTTACGACATTATTTTTTAATAATGACGCAACATATACGACACTTTATGCTTCACTTAACTAATTGTTGCATACTATTCACCACACACTACTCGTCATTACTTTTAGTGAAGCATGTTTATTTGCGACGCTTGATGTGACATTTGTTGAAACGATGCAGCATAATTTGCGACAGTAGCTTGTGGCATTAAAATAACATGACGCAAAATTTCATGATTCTTGAAGCATCATATTTCAAGTGCCGCATAAATTACTAACAGTCGTGTTTCTTGTAGAAAATTTGGTGCATAAATGAACCAAACAATTTTTTATTATTTAAATTAATAACATCAATCAAGTAAATCTACTGATAGCCAAAAAAAAGGGAAAAAGTTATACAGGTAAATTTACATAATTCTATCTATCTAATCTAATCTAATAAAAAATAAAAAGTTAAAAAATAAAGAAACATAATCTTCTTTGCAATCTAAATCCATGCCTCATTGGTCAACAAATAGACTAAATTTAATGATTTTCATCTTTTCCTCAATCTCCATTTTTTCATATGCAAGATCTGACTATAATACTTCTGCATCATCCTACATCCTGCAATTATTAAGAACAAGCCAAAATTAAACCAATATATTAGGAAAAGATGAGTGGAATTCAACAACAATAATAAATTATAATCAATCTTCATAAACTAAAATTTGTTTCAAGTAGAGCTCTAGATAGAAATAAGAGGAGATATCGAGAGAGATGACATGGGAGAAAATGAAAGAAAAGAGATAACAAACCATATGTATGATATTCTTGGTGGTGAGACCGCCCATCTGCCCCGGCAAAGCTGCTATCGTCTTATCCCCCTAATCCCTTTATTTTATTTTTCTTTCATCCCCCTAAATAAGTAAGACCCCCAAGGAAGCATCGGGAGCACCTTCGATTTCGCCGATGGCGCCGCAGAACAAACTGGATGAAGAACTACTAGCACGGAAGCTGTAAGGTCCACTGGGAATCCCGAAAGAAATACGAATATGCTAAAGAGCTTTCTTAAAAGGCGATTATCCATTCAAATGGACCTTTGCGAAGGGTTGCAACCCGGCAAAACAAAAGTAAGGTACGTGAGGGCTGGGTTAAGCGTTGCTCCTCGGGCAAGGGAGTAGGAAGCACAGGTCAAAGAAGCAGCACTCGCCGCAGGAGATCGAACAGATCCGGTTGGTTGCTCAGTTGATTGTTGAAGCAGTAGCTCTGGATCGAGAGAGTTGGGTGCTTACCTTATTATTTAATATTTAATTATGAAAAGGAATTACAGATAAGAGCTTCAGAAATTGCGAACGAAGAAGAAAGAAAAAAGTGAGAACAAGAAAAAATAAATCGTGTATGACGATGTGAATAGTGGGTGGAGAGATATGATAAGTTATTTATATAGTGGTAGTTAACATAAAGTGTTGGTCCCGTGAGTGAGTTCAGGTGTAGAGGGGGGGGGGGTGGATACACCTGAATCCAAATTTCTCAACTTTCGAACACGAACAGTCCTATTCAGGAAGGTGCCCTACTGAAATAGTTCAGCAGACCAGACAACTGTTCTGAATCGTGTTAAAGGCTAAAAGAGTACTGACTCAGCTGAGATCTGCTAACTGACTAGGTCAGAATTCAGTATCGATCAGTGAGAGTTCAGTGTGCGGAATTGTGTAGGCCCAAATCAGTTTTAATGAGGAAAACGTTTTATGCAAGTCTCGGTTCGGTAGATAAGAAGTTCGAATACCGAGACGGTTAAATCGATTTTAAATATGATGTTCAGTATGCACAGTAAAACCAATGAAACAGTAAGTAAACGACACATATATTTTTAAAGTGGTTCGGATATCAACAATCCTACGTCCACTGTCCCGATAGATCAGGAGGCTATTTATTATACTGAGTTAGTCTCAGTCAGCTTGTACTGTTGGACAAAGCCGTGGCTTGGGGATTATACTGAGCAAGTCCCAGTTTACAATTCTATCAAACTTTAAGTGTTTGACAAACTTCTCCAACAATGAAGGAGTCCTTATACAATAAGGATTGGGTTCAAATGTGAACTCCTTCGTCTAAGCTATGGATATAACAAGTGAGCTTATGGTTAGAGGGATAAGGAACGAGAATGTAGCTATCTAGAGCGACGAACAGCTGAGGGTTTAGCTATAGGTTTGTGTCAGTCGCTTGGATACTAGAAGCTTATGTCGGTTCAGCTTGGTTCCTTTTGAGCTGGATGTAGTCTTTCGCCGGAGATAACTCGGTTGATTCTTGCGGAAGACTTAGTCTTTAATTTCGCTCGTTTGAATGCTCTGTGCGTTGTTGGTCGTTTTATGTGTTGGTTCTAGGTGAGCTTCAAATCTTGAATGATCCCTCTATTTATAGAGTGGAGAGAAGAATAGATCCGTTGGAGACGATCTTCTTCTTTTTCCCTCTTTTGTGGTAGCAAACGGCTCTTTTGTGTAGTAGGTACAGTGTCCTTTCCCTCCTTTTACGGAAATATGTTGACTGTAGCTTTAGTAGGTGAGACGACACGTGTATGCTTGTCATTTGTCGAGGTGGATGTGGTGGTTGAGACAGAACAAACTTCGAGGCAACTGAAGTTGACTTATCTCTTCCTCGTACTTGACAACACTGATAGCTTATCAAAAGATTAAGACAGTTCAGAAGACTGTCAGCCGATGCTGAGTCTGATTTTGTATTCAGTGGATAGACAGCTGAGAAGGGTCTACGAAAATCGGCTACGAGTCCAGGTGAACTACTCTCGCCGAGTTCGGTTCAACCGACTCTCTCGATATCTTTGCTCTGCCGAGTCCAAGATTCACCGAGTCTTCTACACTGGTGCTGAGGCTGATGAGCTACTGAGCGCCTTGACCAGAGCAGAGTGTCTACTGAGTCTGAAACCTCAGAGACAAATACGAATACAAAGGAATGGTTCACCAATCAGATAGGGTTTTGGGATCTTCAAATCTTCTCAACAGTCAGAGCACGAGGCTACTGAGCGTGATTCAGTATAGAAGATAGAATCATTTCCCACAAGTATGATCATGCTGAGGATTGAATCATCACCCAACATAAAGGATTTCCAAATATTTGAAAATCCCTCGTAAAATTTTCAAATTAAAATTTGAATTTCATATCCCTCTAAATATATATACTTATAGACATATATCATTAATTAAGACTTTACTTATGGAAATTAAATTGAAATTTGAGTTAATAAATATCATTTTTTACCATTTAGAAAAATAACTTTCTATTATACCATTAAGAAGAAAGTAATTTATAATTTTATAAATTAGTACTTGAAAACGTATAGAATAATAAAATAATTAAGATTTTATATCAATCAATATATGTATGATTTATTTATCATTATAATAAATCGTATATTTACTTCTACTCTAACTTTGTAATGTTCTATCGTATATTTTTTTATCAATATATGTTTGATATATTTATCATTAAATGCATGCAACATTAGTTACTTGATGTATATCTATACCTATATATATATATATATATATATATATATATATATATATATAGAAAGATAGGGTTGTATTGAATTAAATCAAATATTAATTACAACACTTATTCATATTTATGTTTGAATGGGTATTGTTTTAATTTTTGTATGACTGAGATTTGTTTTACCATGGTATATAATTAAATTTTTGAAAATTTATGTCATAATATTTATTACCATATATATGAATATTCGAAAAAATTTGGTATGACTGAGATTTGTTTTACCATGGTATATAAATTTTCAAAAATTTATGTCATAATATTTATTACCATACATATGAATATTCGAAAATAAGATTACTTATGGAAAAGTATACTATTAGTTACTATATTACCGATAAATGTGGATAATTTATGAGATTGTGTTAATTTGATTATTTAAAAAATAGGAAAATTATAAGGTTATATTAATTTAATTATTAATATAAAATGGAAAAAGAAAATAAAAGAAATAGCAACGATAGTAAGAAAATATAGAAAAATCTATATTATGAATATTAAGAAATTATGTTAATTTATTACAAAATAATAAAATATTGTATAATTATAACATTTTATTGAAGTGTCGTAAATAAATAATCGAAAATTTGATACATAAAAATAAGAGTCGTATTTGTGTCACTAAATTATGACAAAATAATGTAGGTGATGTATAACTGACGTAAACATACGACATGAGTGCAACATTATTTAAATATGTGGTATAATTGCGACATTTTATGGAGGGGTCGCAAATAAACTATCATAATTCTAGGACACAGAAATAAACGTCGCATCCATGTCAATATAAAACAACACAAAATTTAGATGACACACAAGCGAAGTAAATAAACGACACTAGAAGCATAAATGTAGTAATTATACGACACATGCATTTAATGTCGCATGTGTGCATGTCGCAATAAGTCTGTTTTCTTGTAGTGCCAGCAAATTCGCTCAAGTGACAACCTAGCGGATTCTTTTACAACGGCATTACCAATGTCAACATTCAAAAAGTTGGTACACAAGATCAATATGCGCCGACTCAAGGATCAAGAATGACTATATTGAGGTGGAGCAGCTGTACTCTTTTTCCTTCGACCAGTTTTTATCCCAATGAGTTTTTCTGGCAAGGTTTTAACGATGCAGCAATTTCTTTTAGGAATGGTCAATCAAGGGGGAGTGTTGTAAATATATTTTATATATATACTTACCATATATTGTGATGACCATGTAAACCCTAAAATCCCATGAGCCCATCTTGTACTCTATAAATAGAGGTCTCCACCCTCATAATAATATACATCTCATTTTCGCTCTCTCTTTTATTCTCTCGTTCCATTTAGTTTATAACACCTAAATAAATTTTTTGATTGAAAGATAATAATAATAATAATAATAATAATAATAATAATAATAATAATAATAATAATAATAATGTTATAAACTATATGGAATGAGAGAATAGTAGAGAAAAATAGATGTGTTATTATGAGGGTGGAGACATCTATTTATAGAGTACAAGATAGGTTGCTAGGGTTTAGATATGGTCATCATATATATATAGTAAATCTTATCTACAACACTCCCCTTGATGGACCATCCCTAAACAGAAATTGCAGCCTCGTTAAAACATTGCCAGAAAAACCCAATGGGATAAAAACTGGTCAAATGAAAAAGAGTACAGTTGCTCCCCCTCAAAATAATTATTGTAAATCCTTGAATCGGCGCATGCCGATCTTGTGTACCAACTTCTTGAATGTTGACGTCGGTAGTGCCTTCATGAATAAGTCTGCTAGATTATCACTCGAACGTATCTGTTGGAGTTTGATATCACCATTCTTTTGAAGCTCATGTGTGAAGAAGAACTTGGGAGAAATATGCTTTGTCCGATCGCCTTTGATGTAACCTCCCTTCAATTGCGTGATACAAGCGGCATTGTCTTCATATAACGCCGTTGGATTGTCCTTTGAAGAAGCCAATCTGCACGACTCTTGGATATGACTAGTCATATTCCGTAACCATACACATTCTCGACTTGCTTCATGGATTGCAATTATTTCAGAATGATTTGAGGATGTTGCAGTCAAGGTTTGCTTAACGGACTTTCAAGATATAGCAGTTCCTCCACGTGTAAAAATATAGCCAGTTTGTGACTTGACTTTATGTGGATCAGATAAATAATCAGCATCTGCATACCCTACTAGAGAATAATCAGAACCTTTAAAAATGGATGACGTAAAATTTATCTTGGTGAAGTATTATATAAATTATTAATAATATCAATCCTAAATAAATTTTTTGATTGAAAGATAATAATAATAATAATAATAATATAATAATAATAATAATAATATTATTATTATTATTATTATTATTATTATTGTTGTTATTATTAATAATATTATTGTAAGATAATAATAATAATAATAATAATAATAATAATATTAATAATATTATTAATATTATTGAAAGATAATAATAATAATAATAATAATAATAATATAATAATAATAATAATAATAATAATATTATTATTATTATTATTATTATTATTATTATTATTATTATTATTATTGTTGTTGTTGTTGTTGTTGTTGTTGTTGTTGTTGTTGTTGTTATTGTTATTATTAATAATATCAATTCCAAAATATGTAATTCAGGATACCTATTACTTTTATATATATATTTATATGAATTTGAAAGTTGATTAATTAATGAATTTACATTTTAGTTAATTTTATTATTAGAAAAGAAAATAGAACAATATTAATTACTCCCTCTGTTCTATTAAAAAAGACGCGTTTCCTTTATTGGGTCGTCCCATTAGAAACGACGCGTTTCCTAAAATGGTAAAGATACTGTGAACCACATTTAACCACTTAAAAGTCAAATAATTTATACAACATAACATCACTTTCATAATTCTCGCATCCAAAAAAAACGTATCATTTATAGTGGAACGGATGGAGCACTACTTATTATTAAAAAAAAAAAAAAAAGAGTCACCAATGATTATTTGAATAGCAATTTTAAACATGACTTATTTACTGTAGTCAAATTGATTTCAACAGGAAGTAGACAATTTGGTAGGAAATTGGTAGGAACCCAACTTCAATGCAAAAATAGGGATATAAATGTCTTGATGCCGGTATGATGCAATTTGTTGGAGATCTGGTTATTCGTACATTGAGTTTGAGAGGTGTCAATTTTTGCAATTTTTCTTTCTTTATGTATAATTCTTATAATTTTTATGCATAAAATATTGTAACTTTACATTTTTGTTCTCTGCATAAAATCTATAAGTATTAGGTCCAAGTCATTCAATTAGTAAATAAAGAGTACAAATTGTTTTTTTATAATTTTTTTAAATTTTTTATAATTTTTTATGATGAGGATAACCAGCCGCGAAGTGCGTACTAGATAAATTCCGCTCCTATGCTCTAACCTGCAAACAACATATGATGGACGGTAGCTTGCAAACATCGGAGGGGCGCGAGAGACTCATACATAGTGGTCTTTGTGAATTTTGAATGTTGGATAAAATCTAAAATCTAATTATGGGCAAAATATGTGATTATGTATAAAGTGTTATTTTTGGTATGTGTATCCCTAATTTACGTTTAATTCTATATTAATATTTGTTGAGGGACCAAATATTAATATATATTCCCCTATATATATCTGGTCCCCGAGAGCCTGCAGACGCTAGGGTTTTCTTTTCCCCATCTAAGAATTCACAAAACGGTGCTGCAGCAACTCTTGGAAGTCCAGATTCATTTTTCAACTTTCAATCAATGGCTTCCAATTCAAGTACGCTTCCGCTCTAGATCTCGGTATATCAATATAGGGCTATCATGATTATAAGGTGAATTATATCTGTAAATTCCTACAAGTGGTATCAGAGCACCCTATAATAGATATTCTGAGATTTTTTGAAAAAAGATTGGTAATTGATTTGATGAATTCTCATTCGTTTAAATGCCGATTTGTGATGCATATGTGTTCGGTGTTGTTTATTACCTGTGAGATTTCGCATATACACTAATATTGTGATTCGTTTTCATTTGATTTAATAGAATATTGAATCCGTGAACCACCTTTCGAAATCGACACATATGTGCTAAATCTAGTTATCAAATATTTATCAAATACTTATCAAATATATGTGAGGAATGAAAACTTTCTTTGAGTTGTGTGTTTGCGGCGTTTCTTACGAATCTTTAGTCATGAAAGGAAAGTTTGAAACTGACACATACATATCATCATATATAGTGTTATTATTTAATGATTTTCTATATCTATCAAGTATTTGTGAATTTAGCCTTCTGACATTCTTGGTACATGTGTTTCGTATATGTGAATGATATAATAGTATATGTGTTTCGTATACTGACAAATACATATATTCATTGACTAAGTTTTTTTTTATTCCATTATCCATATTCTGTCTATTCGTCTTCGGATATACATATGATATTATATATTGTTATTTGTATTGTATGTATCCTGAATGTACGTATGTGTTGAAACATTTCAGTTTTGAGTAAAATAGTTGAAACAATATGTTACCAAAGTGACCTCTTTTGTGTAGATTAATTTACTTGAATAACTAAGGTGGTAATGTGTATGTAAATCATGCGTTTATTAATTGACCCAAAGGTAAATTGATATTTGGCCGAATTGCATACACATATGTGGTAATAAATATGTGACAATTATAAGGATTATATCTTGTGAGCAACAAAATTGGTCCAAAGATTGATTTATTGTTCGACATGTTTTATTGTCAATATTTGATTACTACAACAAGAGTACCGATTACAATTAATATTACTATCCAAAGATTTGATATTAATGTTGTGCTAGGTATCTTGAGATGGGTTTACCATTATTTTGAGTTTATCTCTTAAATGATAAATGTTAATGTGAACTTTGTTTTGTGTTTTGTTCTACTTCAGCTAACGTATCTGTTGTTGCCTCGATATCTGCTAATATCAATTCGGTTCCCATGCTTAATGGGTCTAATTTCAAGGAATGGAAAAGACACGTCTATATAGTGCTGGGTTGTATGGAATTAGATCTTGCACTAAGGAAAAAACAACCTGCATCTCTCACTGCGGAAAGCACCCCTGATGACAAAAGGGAATATGAGAGATGGGATCGCTCTTATAGGATGTGTCTGCTGATTATGAAACACAACATTCCAGATGCCTTTAGGGGTCCTGATTCTGAAGAAATCACTAAGGCTAAGGATTTCCTTGATGAGCTCGAAAAACATTTTGCGAAAAACGATAAGGTCGAGATGACATCACTTCTGGTATCTTTGATGTCCATGAAGTATAAGGGTCAAGGAAATGTAAGGGAGTATATTACGGAAATGTTCCATATTGCTGCCAAATTGAAGGCACTAAAGATTGAGCTTTCAGAAGACTTGCTCGTGCTTATGGCTTTGGTCTCTCTTCCTCAGCAGTTTAACCAATTTAAGATTAGTTATAACTGCCAAAAGGAGAAATGGTCTCTGAATGAGCTCATATCTCATTGTGTTCAGGAGGAAGAGAGATTGAAACTTGATAAGACAGAAAGTGCTCATTTAGCCTTTGCCCCTAAGGATAAAAGTAAGAAAAGGGTACAAACTAAGGAAGCTGCGAAGGGTCCGGCTCAAAAGAAACAGCATCAAGTAAAAGCAACTGCTTGTTTCTTTTGCAATAAGCCTGGTCATGTGAAGAAAGATTGTGCCAAATATCACGCTTGGCATGCAAAGCAAGGTACAAATCATGATTTGGTCTGTTCTGAAGTTAATTTGACTTCTGTACCAAGAAATACTTGGTGGATGGATTCTGGTGCTACTATTCACGTAAGTGTTTCTATGCAGGGTTGCTTGAGCTACCGAAAACCTAATGATGCTGAAAGATACATCTTTGTGGGGGATTCGAAGCCGGTAGAAGTTGAAGCAATTTAGCATTTTAGGTTGTTGTTAAGTTCTGGTTCTTATTTGGATTTAAAAGACACTTTTATTGTGCCGTCTTTTAGATGGATTTTGGTTTCTGTTCGTTTGTTGGACAAATTGGTTTATGATTGTTCATTTGGGAACAATAAATTTCATTTGTATTTAAATTCTGATATGGTTGGAACTGGTTTTCTACATGCTTTTGACAACCTTTACATGTTGGATACAATTGCATCTTATAATGAAACCTTGCATGTGGAATCACGTGGTATGAAGCGAAAAATAAATAAAGAAAATTCGGCGTCATTATGGCATAAGCGATTAGGTCACATCTCAAAAGGTAGAATTGAGCGACTCGTGTCAGATGACATTTTAAAGTCTCTTGACTTCACAGACTTCGATGTTTGTGTAGATTGTATCAAAGGAAAACAGACCAAAAATAAGAGATTAGGTGCAAACAGATCTTCAGGCGTCTTAGAATTAATTCACACCGACATTTGTGGGCCATTCCCTACGGCATCTTGGAATGGTCAACAATATTTTATAACATTCATAGACGACTACTCACGTTATGGCTACCTATATCTCATTCATGAAAATCACAGTCTTTGGATGTATTAAAAGCCTTTAAAGCTGTAGTTGAGAATCAACTCGACAAAAAAATTAAGAGCATTAGATCTGATCGTGGTGGTGAGTACTATGGTAGATTCGATGGCCCAGGCGAACAACGTCCAGGACCTTTTGCTAAATTCCTAGAGGAATGTGGTATTGTTCCTCAATACACCATGCCGGGTTCACCTAGCATGAATGGTGTAGCTGAAAGACGGAACAAGACTCTTAAGGATATGGTAAGGAGCATGATTGCTCATTCTACATTACCTGAGTCTCTCTGGGGTGAAGCATTAAAGACAACAACTTATATTTTGAATAGAGTACCAACTAAAGTAGCAGCTAAAACTCCTTATGAGCTTTGGACTGGTCGAAAGCCTAGTTTGAATCACTTTCACATTTGGGGATGTCCAGCTGAGGCAAAGCCTTATAGGCCACATGAAAAGAAATTGGACTCCAAAACTGTGAGCAACTACTTTATTGGTTATTCTGAAAGATCCAGGGGTTATAAATTTTATGATCCCACTACTAGAAACATTTTTGAGACGGGAACTGCAATATTCTTTGAGGATGTTGAGTTTGGAGGGAGAAATCAAGTTAGGAACATTGCTTTTGAGGAGGATTTGAGTTCACTCTCAATTCCTATTATCACTTTTGATGGTGATCAGGTTCGTACACCTGTCATTGATCAAGAAGTGAATCCAGAACCTCTACAAGACAATGTGGTACAATCTCCTATTCAGGATGAGGTAATTGTTCCGGAAGAACAAACTCAATAGCCTTACGAACAAGGGCCATTAAGGAGGTCCACGAGAGAGAGGAGAAGTGATATATCAGATGATTATATAGTATTTCTCAGTGAACTTGAGGAAGGAAATGGAATGATGGAAGATGATCCGATCAATTGTCATTAGGCCATGAATAGTTCAAACTCTCAAAAGTGGAATGATGCCATGCAAGAAGAGTATAAGTCTATGCAAGACAATAAAGTTTGGGAACTTGTCCCATTACCTGAAGGTGCAAAACCAATTGGTTGTAAATGGATATTTAAAACCAAAAGGGATGCAGATGGTAATGTGGAGAGGTATAAGGCACGTCTTGTAGCAAAAGGATATACTCAGAAGGAAGGCATTGACTATACAGAGACTTTCTCTCCGGTTTCATCGAAAGACTCTTTTAGGACAATCATGACACTTGTAGCTCATCATGACCTTGAGTTGCATCAGATGGATGTAAAGACAGTATTTCTCAATGGAGACATTAAAGAATCGATATAAATGTTGCAACCAGAAAAATTTGAGTCTGAAGACCCAAAGAATATGGTTTGCAAGTTAAAGAAATCCATCTATGGGTTCAAACAAGCTTCTCGTCAGTGGTACCAAAAGTTTCAGCAAGTTATTATCTCATTCGGTTTTGAGATGAATGTTGTTGATGATTGTGTATACCACAAGTTCAGTGGGAGTAAGTTTATGTATCTGGTTCTATATGTTGATGACATATTGCTTGCCACTAATGATATAGGCTTATTGCATGAAACCAAGAGATTTCTATCAAAGCATTTTGAGATGAAAGATCTTGGGGACGCCTCTTTTGTCTTAGGAATTCAGATACATCGAGATCGACCTCGAGGTATTCTTGGATTATCAGAAAAGAGCTATATCAATAAAGTTCTCAAAAGGTTTGGCATGCAAGATTGTAGACCAGGTGATACCCCTATTGCTAAAGGAGACAAGTTCAGTCTCGAACATTGCCCTAAAAGTGATCTTGATGTTCAAGAAATGCAAAGAATTCCCCATGCATCAGCAGTTGGGAGTTTAATGTATGCTCTGAAGGATAATTGAGGGTTAGAAACGCTACCTTCCTCCTTCGTATGTTGTCGCGACTTTGATTGTTGCTCCTGTGTTAGATCTTCTGATCTGTGTCCCGACCTTTTTCTTCCTCTGTGTGGTCAGAGAACTGAAGAAAATAAATAACAGTCTCTCTCTCTTACTCGCGTGCGTGCGCGAGTTTTATGAAATCAGTGTAATCTATTTCTGAACAGAATACTAATATATATAACCTTCAAAAGCCAATATAATATTAATATATTTGTAACCCATTAATTTAATTATATTTCTAATGGGCTTCCACATAACCAGCCCATAATATAATTAATTAATTTACTGGGCTACTAATATTTATCAATTAATTGGCCCAGCCAATTAATTCCAGAAAAATAATATTATTAAATAATGTAAAAATACATTAATCTATTAATAATGATTTCTGAGAGACAATAAATAATCAGACAACTAATTGGGCTAGATCAGGGATCCAATACAAGAAATAAAGCTGTGCCTCAAATTAATTAATTATCCATGCTCAGCCCAGAGCAAAATTAATTAATAAACACCGATTCATTCCACTAGAGAATCCATGTTGACTTACCCCTTTATCCCAAATTGAGCAATGACTTGTATTTTAGACTTAATCGATCTCCGTATTTAAGATTAGGGGTGTAACGGTTCGGCTCGGTTCGACTTTTTATGTATTTTAGGAACCGAACCAAACACATAGAAATGGTTCGGTTCGGTTCGGTTTGATGGATTTTTCAATATCGGAACCGAACCGCTTATAAATGGTTCGGTTCGGTTCATCGGTTCACTTTTTTATTTTTTTATTTATTATTTAAATCTTAAATAATGCAAGAATAATAGTTTATAAGATGTCACTCATTCCGAACTCATAAGTATAGAGTTGTTACTCCTTTCTCTTCATTTGCATAGAATAGAATTGATCTAAACTTAAATCTAATATCTAAATCCAACAATATTCTCATATAAGAAAGATAATTATTAAAAAAAAAGGATATTAGTTCGGTTCGGTTCGAACCGTTCAAAAATTCTTGAAACCGCGAACCGAACCGAATGTAAACGGTTTCTAAAAAAATAAACCGAACCAAACCGCGAAACCGAACCGAACCACATTTTTCGGTTTGGTTTGGTTCGGTCCGACCGGTTTCGCGGTTACACCCTTATTTAAGATAGAAATATCCGTTAATTAATTAAGCTCACTGACAGCTTAAATTAATTAACATCTTATATTTCTAAGTAGTACCACTCGACCTTATTAACACACCTGAACTTAATCAACCGACCGGGTTTAGTGTGCTAATCCTTTCGAGTTCCTCAAGAGATATTATCAACCCATTTTACTAGGATACGGCTGCAAGATACAGACAACCAGCCTGAGCCACAAATAACTACTAACACCCAAGATACGTAGATCCGGTCGCGATGACGTTCACCATAGTAGGTCAAAGTGTAGATAGTCAAATGCACTCAGCTGAAATCTTACCAAGCTTAAGACCAGCTAAGTCACCGAGATCTTGGTTCTCCACTAAGGTCAATTAGGAGAACACATCTCAGTGTGATCCATCAATACACCACCTTAAGTGTACCAGTAAAGACAAGCAGCTAAGACAAGTCACTTCTTATCTAAACTCCAGCTTAAACCGACAACTTATCCTTAAGTTGTGTCAGTTGTGATAACTGTTTATATCTTGTCAGTTCAACCAATTTGTGTTGTCTTCTGTAATACCCGACACACCACACAAATCTAACTTTTATACAAGATAAAGGATAACATGTGCAAATATACATATTTATCAGGTAGGAGAATAAAATAGTGGTAAGGACAAAAACACATTGTATACAAGCATAAAAAGTGCTTCCAGTATACAAAATCCCAACAATTCTCCCATTTATACTAAAGCAAACTTTTAGTATACAATGTGTCAGTTCTAGGTACAAACTAGTACTCAACTATATCTCAGCTATCTAGGTACAAACTAGTATCCAGCTATATCTTAGCTATCTATCCTATCTATCACTGCATCTTCTCCCACTTATACAAAAGTTTCTGTAGTCCTAAGTGAGGGGCATCTCTACCATCCCTAAGCCACGAACATGCTTCTCGTAAGCCGGTAGTGGTAAGCTTTTCGTGAAAGGATTAGCTAGGTTGATTTCAGCTCCAATTTTGTCAATCACCATGTCACATCGATTTACGAATACTCGTATAATGTGGTACTTCCTGTCTATGTGTTTAAACGCCTTGTGAGATCTAGGTTCCTTAGAATTTGTCACTGCATCCGCATTATCACAATAAATCGTGATCGCCTTAGGCAAATTCTGAACAATATCAAGATCCAGGAGGAAATTCTTGAGCCAAACTGCCTCTTTCGAAGCTTCTGAATCAGCCACATACTCTGCTTCCATGGTTGAGTCCGCAATGCATTTCTGCTTTGCACTCCTCCATGAAATGGCTCCACCTCGCAAGGTAAACGCATAACCCAAGGTAGACTTCTTCTCGTCTCTGTCAGCCTGAAAATCCGATTCTGTATAACCCAAAGACACTAGACTGTCTGACTGGTAAACAAGCCTATAATCTCTAGTCCGTTTAAGGTACTTGAGAATATACTTGACCGCAGTCCAGTGTTCCTTTCTAGGGTTAGACTTATATCTTGAGACCATGCATACAACATATTAGATATCTTCTCTCGTACAAAGCATCGCATACATGAGGTTACCGACAGCAGAAGCATATGGTACTAGCCTCATACTTTCTATCTCTTCAGGCGTTTTAGGGCACTGATTCTTGGATATAAAAAATGCCATATCTGAAAGGTACCGAACCTCTCTTGGCATTTTGCATGCTGAAACGAACAATAACAGTATCAATGTAGGATGCTTGTGATAAGCTTAACATCATTTTCTGGCGATCTCGTATAACCTTGATCCCAAGGATGTAAGCAGCTTCACCTAAGTCCTTCATTTGAAACTGCTCGGATAACCATGTCTTTACGTCTGATAACACTTCAACATTGTTGCCAATGAGAAGGATGTCATCTACGTAAAGTGCAAGAAACACCACTGTTCCATTAACACAGATGCGGTACACGCACACCTCGTTAGGACAGGATACAAAACCATAGGATTTGAGTACCTCGTCAAAATGCTGGTGCCATAACCGGGAAGCTTGCTTAAGTCCATAAATAGACTTCTTAAGCTTCCAAACTAGATGTTCTTCGCCCTCTTTCACATAACCATTTGGTTGTTTCATATAGATGTCTCTATCTTTTTCAAGGTGCCCATTTAAGAATGCGGTCTTGACATCCATTTGCCAGATCTCTAGGTTCATGTGAGTTGCTATGGCAAGGAGAATCCTAATAGACTTGATCATTGCTACAGGCGAGAAGGTCTCTTCATAATCGATACCTTCTTTCTGGGTAAAACCCTTTGCCACTAGCCTGGCCTTAAATGTCATTATCTCTCCATTCGATCCTCTCTTTCTTTTGTATACCCACTTACTACCAATAGCCTTGCAGCCCTCAGGTAGTTCAGTGATCTCGTATACATCCATATCAGTTATGGACTTAAATTCTGAGTCCATGGCGATTCTCTATGAATCTGCATCTACGTCTCCCACTGCTTCGTTGTAAGTCCAGGGATCCACGGTGTCTTGTTCATCTGCCGGGAGATGGTCAGAAGTCTCCCGCCATCACATATACGATCGGTGTAAATATCACCCTCCCACTACGTCGAAGAGTGTCAGGAGTTGTGTTAATAGATTGTGCAGTTGCTTGTGGAGCTCTATCTTGCACAATTGGCTCTGTGAGTGGATCTCGATCACCTTGTAATTTCTCAAGGATGATCTTGACTCGAGACTTATGATTACTAATATAATCCTCCTCTAAGAACCGAGCGTTGGTGCTAACCACGATCTTCTGTTCTTTAGGATCATAAAAATAACCACCCTTTGTTTCCTTCGGATATCCTATGAACAACATAACCTCTGAACGTGAATCCAACTTGTCGGCCTGTTTATTCAACACATAAGCAGGACACCCCCAAATCTTTATGTGGTGCATACTGGGCTTGTGCCCGCTCTACAACTCGACTGGAGTCGTGTTAACCGACTTGGATGGCACACGGTTCAGCAAGTATGCTGCAGTCTCTAGGGCATATCCCCAAAAGGAAACTAACAAAGTTGCATAACTCATCATGGACCGAACCATCTCTAGGAGAGTTCGGTTCCTTCTCTCTGACACACCATTCTGCTGAGGCGTGCCCGGTGCTGTCAGTTGGGATGTAATCCCATATTCTGTCAAGTAGTCCTTGAACTCATTGGATAGGTATTCCCCACCACGATCAGATCCACTACAAGAAAAATGGTCTTCAACAACGCTTAATAGACAACGTTTTTCATGAATAACCATTGTCGAATCTTAAGAAAACGTTGTCGTAAATAAAAACGTTGTCGTAAGTCAAAAAGTGCGCTCATAGACAACGGGTTTTTTGCGCCGTTGTCATTTACCTGTTGTGGAAAGACAAGAAATGTGCTCATAGACAACAGTCTATGTAACCGTTGTCGTTTATTTGTTGTCTTAATTAAAAACGCGCTCATAGACAATTGTTTTAATAACCGTTGTTGTTTCGCCGTTGTTGTATTTAACTTTCTAATATTTTGACAACGGTTTTGATTGCTGTTGTCGTTTCTCCGATGTTGTAGTCAATTTTAACAACGTGCTTGCTTACTGTTGTTGTTCCTCAGTTGTTGTATTCAATTTTTAAATATTTTGACAACGGTTCGACAAGTGTTGTCCAATCTCCGTTGTCGTTAACTGATTTACTTAAGTATTAATTTATACTTAGTGACTAGATTCTCCCAATACATATGATTTAATTTTTCATTAATAATTTGAGTTATCTTAACTAACTAAATTAATTATTACTTAATTAATTATTAAACTAGCTACTTAATCTAAATTAATTTCTTAGGTTTTTTTTCTCCTCTTTCACAACTCTCAACCACGCCTGCCTCCTCTCAACTCCTTCAATAGCGATCGACCACGCCTGCCTCCTCTCAACTCCTTCAACAGCGATCGACCACGCTTGCCTGCTCTCAACTCCATCGCCCTGCTCTCAACTCCATCACCCTCCTCCTGAACTCCATCTCCGACGACGATTCACCGGTCAACGCACTACATCCCGTTTCTGTCCATAGTGAGTTGCTGTTTCTCTCCATCGCTCTGCTCTCAACTCCATCGCCCTCCTCCTGAACTCCATCTCCGGCGAGAATTCACCGGCCACCGCACTGCATCCCGTTTCTGTCCATATTGAATTGTTGTTTCGCTAAAATTGAGAGATTTTCTCCCCAACTACTACAGGTACGACCGGTCTTCTTCGTCTTGATGAACCGATTGGATTGATAATGTTATGATATGAGTGTCAATTTTTGTTCTGTGTGGTAATGTTGAAACTGAATAGATTGATTTGGATGATGAAGACCACAATTTCTCTACTAATTAATACATATGTTGCCTCAAATCTCTCTCCACACCCGTTAATTTTTCCTTCTTTTGTGTGTCTCCTCTTCTCTATTCTAAACCCTAGTGGAAGTTGCTACTAACATCACATAATGTGCACGCAATTTGTTGTTCCATTTCCTAGTATTAGTATAGTACAAACCACTTGCTCTAATATAATAATCTACCATTAGGAATAATGTGAGTTGTTAATTTGCTCCTCTGCCATACACTTGGTCAATAAAGTGGGAAGGGTTTAGGTAGTTGTTAGTAAATGCAGTATCACAGTTTCCTTTTCTTCTTCTTCTTCTTGACATATTTAAATGATCTAATTTTACTTTTCTTGAGGTATCATGCAATCTGATCTTAAAGCTTGAATGAGAGAGAATGAAGAGATAGATATAACAACAAACTATATATAATGTTAGGAACTGATGTATACTAAGAGAAGGATGTAAAATCAGTTTAACATAGTTAGGTTTAAGGTGAACATGAATATGGCATGTATAGGAAGTTAAAGACTTGCCTCCTAACGAAAGGGCGTGTCTTAATGTGGACAAATGCTCATTTACTTATGTAACGAACATTAATAGAATATGCCAACTATAGATTTGGTTTACAAATAGTAGAAAACAAAATAAACACGCTTAATAGACAACGCTTGAAGCAAGAGGAACTCTCTCTCTCTCTCTCTCTCTCTCTCTCTCTCTCTCTCTCTCTCTTTGTATCTCTCTCTTTCTCTCTGTGTCTGTCTCTCTCTCTTGTTCTGTTGAAGCAAGAGGAAGTCTCTTTCTCGTTTTGTTTTTAAGGGGAAGATAAGTTAGTGTCTAGGGGAAGATAAGTTAGTTTCCGATCCTTGAAAAAGAGAAAATAAATCGAGAGGATGATGTTATTTTCTTAAAAGAAACTTATAGTGAAACTAGACTGGAGCAACATGCATAATGAGCCATGCAATTTTGTCTGATAAATAATTTGAGACCATATCTTTTAGCAGACAATGCATGATGATAATTATGATTCTATTTTATAAGAAAAACAAATGAACATTTACGTCGTCTGCAGCCGCAACATCATCATAACAAACTAGGAGGAAGGTCTGCATCTGGATTGGAGGAACTCATCATGGGATGCACATCAATTGACATCAAAGAAGTAAGTTTCCTACTCTCATGAAATGCATGCTTCTTATGTGTCAATTCCGGAACTACTAAAATATATGAAATCTATTATAGGGACTGATTTTTTTATTCCATTGAACAAAAATGTTATTCAAATATGATGATTAAAAACCAGAAAAGAGATACTAGAAGCCTTTTTCCTTTTCTTTTTCTATCCCTTCTACTTTGTCTTCTTTTCTTTTAGCATCTCCTGATTGCATAAGTAGAGTTATGATGAGGTCTCTATTCGTGTTCCGGGGCATGTGAAATAAGCTTTATAACCACGCCACGTTTCTAAAAGTCTGAATTGGTTCTCTAAAAATTCCAAAACCGTCATTTTCTTCTTTTAATGTAAATTAAATACTATGTCAAGTAGTAATAGCTAGAGTTACACATGTCACTGCGATGATTCTTATACTTTAATTTATAAGAATTCTGAAAGCTGTGTCAGCATCTTGGAACTAAGAATGAATAAATAAACATATTTTAGTACTTATCCATTTGCTGAAGGGTTGTCTCTCTTTATGCCAACTATAGATTTTGATTATATATAGTAGAAAACAAAATATAGAGGTGTTCAATTTCACTTGAAAGCATATTCTCTTTCAATCTGAACATCCTAAATTGGAAACCATGCACACAATCCTTCTGCTAAATCAATATTAATTAATTAATTTACATAATTTTATATATATATATATATATATTTATCTTGATTTGATCTTGTTGACATCTTTACTTGCAGTTGAGGATCTAAATTTGTATGTTGTAGAATCATTAAAAGGTGTTGGCTATATTGCAATTGGCAAACATCTTTGTGAGCCGGCAATAGGTAATTTAATTTTTTTTTTCATAAATACTTTATATATGTAATTCAATTGTGCTTTTCTATTTATTTTGTTTGGACTTATTACTATGTTTTCAGTGATGTTTACATTTAAGCTTGTTTGTCATCTATGTCAAGGGTCTTTATGATATTTAATGTCGAGATGAAAAGAAGAGGGAAAAAGTCGCCGAATTGGTCTCTAATTGAGGTATGTCGTCTGACATAAATAGGAATTCATGATAATCTAATAGTCAATTGGAATTATTTTAAATTTAGGTTCCCAGACAACCAGATTGCTACCAGTGCGGTTTTTATGTGATGGCATATATGAGAGAAATAGTTGAATCTGATTGCGATGTGACGATTGATTCGCTTAAATTGCTGGTAGTTAGTTGTCTATTAATATATTTTTATTTAAGCTTACTGAAAATAAGTGGTAGTTATATAGTTGTCTATTAATTATGTGTTTTGTTTTTTAACAGTTCGAAAGGAAAACATATTCGTTGAAGGACATTGAGCTAGTCTAGAAAGAGTGGACAGAACGAGTAATAGAACATATAACTTAGTTAAAGGTAATTGATATAAATAAATACTTTATTAGTATGTCTGTGTGTATTATATGTTGTTTCCTATCGTTATAAAATTATGATTGACTTGCAGCTTCAAGTGTTATCTTTCATGTAATTGAGGACAATTGCTTTAGAGCAAGCTTCTTTATGGTGTATGTCGTTATTTATTGGATTGACATTTTCGTATGTTCTGTTGATTTGTAGCATGTTATAATTCTACAAGCGTAGCTATACTTAAGAGAGTTGTGCATTTTCTTGGATCTATGATTTTTAGAATTAGTATAATATTTGTATCATATGTTTGCTATAAATGATTATATTCTACTTGTGTGCAATTTCACAGGATTCGACATTTATGGCTGTGGTAACCCGAATTGATTTAGGAAGCAATTGGAAGTGTACAGACCAACAAGTAATTCTTTTGAATCAGTCATTGAAGCCTCCGTCTATGTTTTTTTTGTTGGTGCATACATTGAAACCTTGTTAAGGATTTTGTACATACTTCCTAAAACAATAGTTTGTTAATTTCTAGTTTGGTTTTTGTAGCACTTTTTCTGGACACGGATATGATTTTATTTTTTAGAATATTTATGAATTAAAACCGTTGTGGTTAATATTTATTACAACGTTTAAAAACGTTGTCTTTACTTAATAAGTGTTGTCGTAAGTTTATATGACAACGGTAATCAACTACAGTGTAATACATTAAAACCGTTGATGTAGATTTAAAACTGTTGTTGTTAGTATGTATAACAACAGCTAGAAAATGTTGTGTATTTAAATAAGCGTTGTCGTAAGCGTCTACAACAAGAGTTATTCACCGTTGTCTATGTATCTAAACCGTTGTTGTAGGTAGTTACGATAACGGTTATTAACCGTTGTCTAGTAGGTCCGATCTACGACAACGGGACCTTCCGCAACAGTGTAGAATGCTCATAGACAACGGTTAAAAACCGTTGTCGTACGTCGGTACGACAACGGTTATTAACCGTTGTCTATGAGCGCCTATCTACGACAACGGGACCTTCCGCAACATTTGAGAATGCTCATAGACAACGGTTAAAAATCGTTGTTGTAAGTCGGTACGACAACGGTTAATAACCGTTGTCTATGAGTGCCTATCTACGACAACGGGACCTTCCGCAACAGTTGAGAATGCTCATAGACAACGGTTAAAAACCGTTGTTGAAAGTCGGTACGACAACGGTTAATAACCGTTGTCTATGAGCGCCTATCTACGACAACGGGACCTTCCGCAACAGTGAAATTTACAACGACAACGATTAATAACCGTTGTCTATGGGCTTTTTTGTAGTAGTGATCACAGTGTTTTGATTTCTTTACCTAACTTCTTCTCCACTTCTGCCTTGAATTCCTTAAAGGTTTCAAAGCAATCCGACTTGTGGCGAAGAAGGTAAACATATCCATACCTCGAGTAATCGTCAGTAAATGTGACGAAGTACTCATACCCTCCACGAGCTTGTGTAGACATAGGTCCACACAAGTCAGAATGTATCAAACTTAATGCTTCTGTGGCTCTATAACCCTTTGCCTTAAAAGGCCTAGTCACCATCTTACCTTCCAAGCAGGATTCGCAAGTTGGAAATGGTTCAACTTGGAGAGACTCCAATGATCCATATTTCACCAACCTTTGGATCCTATTTAGATTGATGTGACATAGTCTTAAGTGTCATAGATAAGTTTGGTTTACCTTAGAAGATTCTTTCCTCTTCTTAGGATTTAATGATGAGGAAGCAACATTAACAGATGTACATGGATTAGACGTAATAGTATATAGAGATCCATTTAAAGTCCCATTACAGATAAGATCTTTCCCTTTTGAAATCGAAATATGATCATAAAAAATAGATCTATAACCATCCACAATAAAAAGTTTTGAAACGGAAATAATGTTTCGCCTAAACTCAGGCACCAATAAAACATCTCTTAATACTAAAATAGAGTCTAAAACAGATAAATGTAAATCTCCTATGGCAATAGCTGGAACTCGCGATCCATTGCCCATGGAAACCACCACCTCGCCATCAGCCAGAACCCTTTTCTGCAGAAACCCCTGCAAGGTGTAACAAACATGATCAGTTGCTCCGGAATCTACTACCCATTCATGGGTAGATGCGGAAACAAGCACAGTTTCAGTTACTAAGGCGATGCGTGTACCTTTCTGTTTTGCCTTGAAGTCGGGACATTCAGTCTTCCAATGTCCAACCTTTCCACACTTGAAATACTTCCCCTTAGGTTTTTGAACCCCTACAGTGGGTGCTAACTTCGTGCTCCCACTATTCTTCTTGACATTCGTAGCCTTCTTGCCCTTTTTCTGGAATCTACCCTTCGGAGGGTTCCTTGAGCTGCTAGTAGTGTTCAAGATTTGGGTTCCTTTACCTTTAGTCTGACCCATGATTCCTTCTGTAGTAATTAACTCACTCGAAAGTTCATTCAGAGTGTAGTCTTTCCTTGACATCACTACATTTAGGCGGAAATTCTCATATGACTTAGGTAGTGAATGTAGAATGACGTCTATCTTGATGCCAAGATCCAAGACACCACCAACTTTTGCAAGCCGGTCTAGCAGCTCGATCATATATAAAACATGATCCTGCACGGATGCACCTTCAGCCATTCTGCATGTAGTAACCTGCCTCAGAAGATGAAATCTCTGAGATCTGTCGGCCTCACCGAACTTTTCAGCCATGGAATCCGATATCACTCCCGCATGAGGCGTGTTTTTATATTGTGAAGCAAGAGAATCAACCATAGTGGATAGAATGACAAAACGAGTCTTGTCATTATCCTCTATCCACTTTTCAGATTCCCTTATCTGCTCCTCAGTCGCCTCTTCTTCGGGGAGTTCAGGTTCAGGGGTACTGAGAACATACACGATCTTCTCATTTTGGAACATTAGTGTAAGGTTTCTCCTCCACTCTTTAAAATTGTCAACACCCTTTAAGGGTCGGCTCATAAGACCATTAACAACAACTTGAACAGACATATCTGAAAAATAATTAAAAATAAAGCATGTAAGGAAAAATTATTTGCACATAATTCGTAATTAACGATCATTGTAACCTTTTGAAAAAAACAATGATGTTAAAAACCTCGAACCGCTCTAGGAATTCCACTAGCAAGCCACGCAGGTGGACGTTTACTAGTGTAACCATAAACCAAACTATTTACCTAGCTCTTTAATTCCAATCCACGTCTAGGTTCTTAAGACGAATGGAATTAATAGTTCGATATACTGGACCATGTCACTATTAAAACGCGGGAAGGGACTTCGAGGGAAGTGAATTGTACCTGCGGTGACATCTAAGCATTGACCATTAATTTGACCAAAATAGAATCAAATTCTCGAAATTGACATACTTACTCGAACCATGCCGCATTCAATTTGATCTAATTAGTCATCCTATTTAATTATTATCTTCTAGAGTACTCGTGTTTACTAGGCACGCAAGCCACGCAGGTGGACGTTTACGGCTTCGCTCCCACTACTCAATAATAATCAAATATTGTTTTTGAAAAACTCATCTCACAAAACATGTAGCTCAAAGATGCAAGCAAGCCACGCAGGTGGACGTTTACTCACATAATCTTACTACTTTTGTGTAGAGTCCAATTAATGGAGGTCCAATTAAGTGTTTAATATCCAAATTAATGGAATTTAATTAAACATTTAATTTAATGTTGTAATTCCTAAAGCATGCAATTTCTAAGCGCACATAATAAAACGTGCTCGTGAAAAATAAAACATGCTTTAATAACGACATAAATCATATTTACATGCTTTTCTAAGTGCAATTAATCACATAATCGCATGCTAAAGCATAATAAAAAATAAAAACGCAAATAGGAAATTTAAAGTCGTTATCGGGCTTTAAAACACGTAATCCCTAACTATTACATTGCCCGATCAAAATACAGATCTTCGAAATCTTCAAAATCTTCGAATTTGGAAACTCCATCGAAAACTGCATCAAAAACTATCATCGCCACATCATCAGGGGGTCTGCCATGTGGCAGACATGTGGACAGTGAGTCAGCAAGGGCTGACGTGGCGCGCTTCTCCACGAAATCGCGCCGCCACCACCAGAAAAATACCATTCCGGCCTGTCCCTTCAGATCGCGGCCTGAAGCCCGCCGCCGCGCCGCAATTCGCTGCTGGAAAAACAGCGCGCGACAGCGTTCATGCGCGCGCCGCCGTGCATCCCACGGCCGTCCTCCGACCTCCTCCGCTGTCTACAGATCTCCCCAACGTCACCCAGACGTCGGATAGCAGCTCAAACGCCGCGAGGAGGCGCCGGCGTGAAGGTTTCTGCGCGATAAATTGCGCCTCCGTCGCCCCCACCTTTGCCGCCCGAATTCTCCCTTTTCGAGCCGCAATTCGATCAATTGAAATAGGGGAAACGTAATTGGAACACTCACGACCACCGGGTAATGGATTCCGGCCGAGATTAGTTCCTCAATTTCCCGAATTTCAAACGATTCACCAGAACGAATTCATAACGAGCAGCCAACTTCAAACGTCAATCAGACATCGGGATCGGATGATCCCTTACGACCTATCAACGCAAAGCGAGGATTCCATAGGTTCAAGCCGATTGTCGATCAGACATTAGACGCGCCGGGAAACTCAGCCGCAAGATGCGGCGGAACCCTAGAAAACTAGGGTTTTCGCTGCGAAAATTAGATTCTTCTTCGTCTTGTTTTTCGTGCCTCCCGGACCAATTACAGTACAAAAATAGTACAATCACATAACAAATAGGTCCTATAATCTACTCGTGGATTTTCTCACGAGAAAAACGTTACAACGGGGTCAAAACAGTGGCTCGCAAGGCTCAGGCCGCCCCAAACACGAAAATAGCCCGATAAGGACGAAATAAAACCTAATCATACATCTAACAGCAACAATCAGAGCCTAAACCAGGGTCTGATACCAATTGAAGGATAATTGAGGGTTAGAAACGCTACCTTCCTCCTTCGTATGTTGTCGCGGCTTTGATTGTTGCTCCCGTGTTAGATCTTCTGATCTGTGTCCCGGCCTTTTTCTTCCACTGGGTGGTCAGAGAATTAAAGAAAATAAATAAATGTCTCTCTCTCTTACTCGCGTGCGTGCGGGAGTTTTATGAAATCAGTGTAATCTGTTTCTGAACAGAATACTAATATATATAAGCTTCAAAAGTCAATATAATATTAATATATTTGTAACCCATTAATTTAATTATATTTCTAATGGGCTTCCACATAACCAGCCCATAATATAATTAATTAATTTACTGGGCTACTAATATTTATCAATTAATTGGGCCAGTCAATTAATTCCAGATAAATAACATTATTAAATAATATAAAAATACATTAATATATTAATAATGATTTCTGAGAGACAATAAATAACCAGACAACTAATTGGGTCAGATCAGAGATCCAATACAAGAAATAAAGCTGGGCCTCAAATTAATTAATTATCCATGCTCAGCCCAGAGCAAAATTAATTAATAAACACATATTCATTCCACTAGAGAATCCGTGCTGACTTACCCCTTTATCCCAAATTGAGCAAGGGCTTGTATTTTAGACTTAATCGATCTCCGTATTTAAGATAGAAATATCCGTTAATTAATTAAGCTCACTGACAGCTTAAATTAATTAACATCTTATATTCCTGAGTAGTACCACTCGACCTTATTAACACACTCCGAACTTAATCAACCGGCCGGGTTTAGTGTGCTAATCCTTTCGAGGTCCTCAGGGGATATTATCAACCAATTTTACTAGGATACGGCTGCAAGATACAGACAACCAGCCTGAGCCACAAATAACTACTAACACCCAAGATACGTAGATCCGGTCGCGATGACGTTCACCATAGTAGGTCAAAGTGATAGATAGCCAAATGCACTCAGCTGAAGTCTTACCAAGCTTAAGACCAGCTAAGTCACCGAGATCTTGGTTCTCCACTAAGGTCAGTTAGGAGAACACATCTCACTGTGATCCATCAATACACCACCTTAAGTGTGCCAGTAAAGACAAGCAGCTAAGACAAGTCACTTCTTATCTAAACTGCAGCTTAAACCGACAACTTATCCTTAAGTTGTCTCAGCTGTGATAACTGTTTATATCTTGTCAGTTCAACCAATTTGTGTTGTCTTCTGTGATACCCGACACACCACACAAATCTAACTTTTATACAAGATAAAGGATAACATATGCAAATATACATATTTATCAGATAGGAGAATAAAATAATGGTAAGGACAAAAACACATTGTATACAAGCATAAAAAGTGCTTGCAGTATACAAAATCCCAACATGCTCAAGTATGTACGCGTCTGGATATTGCATACATAGTTGGAATGTGAGGCATATATTTGAGCAACCCTGGTATGAACTATTGGATAGCAGCCAAAAGGGTTATGAGGTATCTTCAGAGAACAAAAGATTACATGCTCACATACAAGAAATCAGATCATTTGGAGGTATGGGGTTATTCTGATTCTGATTTCATTGGGTGCCAAGATAGCAGAAAGTCTACATCAGGCTATATTTATATGTTAGTTGGAGGAGCTATTTCGTGGAAAAGTGTCAAACAGACACTTGTAGCTTCTTCCACTATGGCAGCATAATTTGTAGCATGCTATGAGGCATCAAATCATGGGATATGGCTGCGAAATTTTGTCACTGGGCTGCGCATTTTGCAAGACGTAGAAAGACCACTCAAGTTGTTTTGTGACAATAAGTCAGCAGTGTTGTATTCCAACAACAATAGGAGCTCTTCCAAGTCAAAACATATTGACATAAAGTTCCTAGTTGTGAAAGAAAGAGTGCAGAGTAAACAAATATCTATAGAGCACATTGGGACAAACTCCATGTTAGCGGATCCACTCACAAATGGCTTATCACCCAAGGTATTTCATGAGCACACTGCTCGTATGTGTGTCGTATCACTTGATGATATTGTGGTTTAGTGGGAGTTTAAATTTTAATTGCTTTATGGTTATTTTAGCATTTTATAATTAATTTTCTGATCAGAAATAAAGAATAAAGTATTCAATACAATCACTGTGCTTTATAACCTCTCTTAAGTTTAAGGAGGACCAGTTGGTCTATGTCATTTGACTATTTTTGTATATGTGACCATTGATGAGTCCAGTCATGATTAATATGATAAAGACTGCTTTGATCCTATATAAATGTAGTTGATGGACGAGACCGATAAAGAATACATGCTATTAAATAACACATTTTGAGCTCATTAAGTTATACATATAATGTAACATATGTTGCCCAAGTGGGAGATTGTTGAATAAAATCTAAAATCTAATTATGGGCAAAATATGTGATTATGTATAAAGTGTTATTTTTGGTATGTGTAGTTATTTTTGGTATGTGTATCCCTAATTTACTTTTAATTCTATATTAATATTTGTTGAGGGGCCAAATATTAATATATATTCCCCTATATATATCTGGTCCCCGAGAGCCTGCAAATGCTAGGGTTTTCTTTTCTCCATCTAAGAATTCACAAAACGGCGCTGCAGCAACTCTTGGAAGTCCAGATTCATTTTTCAACTTTCAATCCATGGCTTCAAATTCAGGTACGCTTTCGCTCTAGATCTCAGTATATCAATATAGGACTATCATGATTATAAGGTGAATTATATCTGTAAATTCCTACATTGAACCCATGATATCTTTAGGCCAAATGCTATGTATCTTAACCGCTATGTCATTACAACAGAACAAGTACAAATTAGTTCTTAATTCCTATATATGATCAACTTTCTATAAAAGTATGTAAAAACTTATATGTTTGTTGAAAGTGGACTAGTATATTTTGACACTTTATTTACCGTCAATCTTAACGTTTCTACTTTGTATTGATCAACATGTCTTGTAAAATGCAAGAGAGTAATGTGTAAAACCAAAGTCATTAAACATTTTAATTCGGAAATTTGAATTCTCATCTAAGTTGGTGCCCCATCAAATCAAGTCCATTTCTCCCATCCTTATCATCCATTTACAATTCAAGTTGGCCTCCCAATTAAATTAACCAAATTAACCCTCACAAGAAACGACATTCTCGTGAAGTTTATCATGCTAAAACCGGAATTCAAGTTGGCCTCCCAATTAAATTAACCAAATTAACCCTCACAAGAAACGACATTCTCGTGAAGTTTATCATGCTAAAACCGGGCCCAGTTCATCAGTAGCCCCACTTTATTTATATATATATATATATATATATATATATATATATATATGAAACACCCAACGTGTACATATGAAGCCCAATCTCGACATAAATTCGGACTAAATTCAATCGCAATTTGTAATATGAATGTTTGAATCTTGATAATTTCATTTGGAAATTTTTACAACTTTAAACTACTATTGACCAATGTGGCGATTAGCCGACTTCGAGGTGTCAAACCTTTCATATGAACTCTTGAGAAAGATCAGTTTGTTATTCTTAAATTTACTTTTATATGTATCTACTATAAAGCAAGTTCTTTCACTTAATTTTTTCGAAATCACTTAAGACAGATTCTCATCCCTGTTAGATGGGTGAATCTTGCAGTTAAGTCCCTTTTCCCCTTTTCGTCATGTCTAAGTAAACTTCCGCGCACCTTTGTCACCTTTTTCACGATAAATTCAAAAATTACAATTGATTCAATATTTTGGATGACGTGATCATTCTTGCTCATCAATATAGAACTCTATATCAATTTTTTTTTCCCTTATTTTTCTTTCAGTTTCCTCTATTAACTTCATAATATGGGATATGTGTTTTTTTTCTTAAAAAAATTAAAATATTAAATACAAAAAAATAGAATACCAACGTATGTGGCGATATTTACATAGAAAAATAAGTTGAGGTATCGAGACATAATTGAAAAAAATTAATTTGGAATGCCAATGCAGAAATAATTTAAAAATATTTCCACTATACTTGTGGCCAGCTTGGGACTTCTCTTTAATTGATCTTAAATTATGTAATCATAATCTTTTAATTATTTTCAGTATTAATGGACATTACAGTTGACTTATGGAAGTTGTCATTAATTGGACACCACCACATTTGGCAAAAAAACAAACTAAATATTTAAGTAATTACGTTTTTTTTCCTCTCTTACTTCTATAGGTAGTTAATGTTCGTGAACTTCAATAACTAACACCTCCCAACAGCTCTGCCCATGCTTTCATTTATTAATAAATCTTCAAAATCACAAATATAAATAAGATAATTTAGATCATGTTTGACAAAACAACTCAAATAAGAATTTATGATATATATACAGTTAAACCTCGATAAAGTAGTAATCTTTGAACTGAGAAAAAATATTCATTTAACGAGGTTATTACTTTATCGAACATTATTTTAGTGCATTACCGGAAGAAATTATTATCTTAGCGATATTATTACTTTACCGAATATTACTTTATCGAGATTTAATTGTATAAATGTTAGTGTAAAAAATTATAAGAGTGGGGATTCAAGGAGTGAATCTCTGCATAAGCTCCTTATAAGTTACCCATACGTTATAAATATTATACTATATATATATATATATATATATATATAAGTCAAAGATAATTTATGGAGGGGAATAAGTTATTTCGATAAGCTCTCCAAAACGCATACAAAATAATTTATTATGCCCCGTTTCGGAAAATAGCTTAAATATTTAAAATAAGTTAAAATATTATTTTTAATTTCTTCCAAACGGGGAATTAGTGAATATAGTTTTGTCCATTGTTATTACAACTTAAATCTAGTTGGAACTTAATTCTAATTTTACCTATTTGCATCCAATAGTATGGACGGTTTGATGTTGTGTTCTCGAACCGTACCAAAAAATTACAAACGCAAAATAAAATTTTATTAAATTAATCATGTACAAAAAAACTCGATTTATAAAAATAATAATGAGATTTACTTAGAGTGACATTTAAACTAACGATAACACACTATACAACATAACGTCATATGCATAGTTTATATGTGGTCAAGGGAAACACATTTGGCAATTGGCAACCAACCAAAATCCAACAACTAATTAACCATATATTTCTTCAATTGGACTTCAATTTAAGTTATAAAAAATATAAGCAAAAATTGTTAACCATTGCCCTCAAGCAACCATCAGTAGAAAACTCGACATCCTTTTACTACTCTCGTGTCAAAGCTTTCAAGTAAAACCTAACTTTTACCTTTTGATTTATTGAAATAAACTATTTTAAGTAATTTATTGTCATTGTAAGAGATTATACGAGTGTTTTTTGCTTAAATGTATAAATTTATACATTCTAGATTTTTTATTATCGGTAACGTCGACAACTCTATAAGTTAAAAAAATGAACCAAGCATGATATGTGTGAAAATTAATCATGAAAATTAGTATTAATTGAATTGATTGTCTAATGCTATATTGCTATAGGGGAAAAAATGAATTATTAGGTGTCCTAATATCTTTGGTGGTAATTAATTAGGACAACAAATTTTACATATATGATCTCTCACATTCTTGAATAAACAAAAACAGTCACATTCTAATAAATTAAATTTATTATAGTGTTTACCAATAGTGTTGGAGAATAAAATAAACGGGAACTATCGACCGATATCATACAAGTATAAGCTTAATTATCGACAACACAATCGATCACATGTCAGAAACACCGGAGCGACTTGCATTTACCATTTTTGTATACTCTTTTGTGTACCACACCATAAGGGTATTGACATGTGACATTTCTCATTAAATCAAGTGGGCCATATTTAACACATGTCAATATCCTTGTGGTGTGGTACACACAAAGGTATACAAAAGTGGTACACACAAGCTTTTGTGCCGAAACACACGCAACTATCTATAATAGCATATTGAATTGGAGGTGAGACTCCCAAATCAAAATCCGAAGCAATACAACCTCACTCTTTGAGACAGTCAATCCAAAGCAATCAAATGACCCACTCCTCCCCTCCCTTTATATTTTTGGGTTGTTGGTGCAGTTGCTCATTACTCTCCTCCACACACACATACCACATCATTTTCTTACCAAAACAGAAAAATTAGGGTTTTCATTTAATTTCTTGCCAGATTCAAGATTCTGTGCACGATCCAACACCAAGCATGATCACTGTCTGGAGGAGGAAGAAAATAGAGATGGATTGCGATGCGGATGAGAAGATGATCCTTCTGAGTGAAGTGAAAGATCCACAGATGAAGAAGAAGAAGATTCATGAGAATGGGAAGAAATGCAGGCTTTTGTCATTCAATGAGCTGCCGGATTATATGAAGATTATTATAGGGCTAATTGGCCTATCAAAGAAGCCCTCTTCAGCATGTTTAGGTGGCATGATGAAACGCTTAATGTTTGGACGTAAGTGTTGTCAAATCTTTTAATTGTTTTCCTAATTTTTTGTTTACGATTATTTCAAGATTTTTATTTATTGGGATTCTTGGTGTTTGTGGGATTGACTGTTGCTAATCTCATCCATGTGCCCCCGGAGCGGCTTGTATGTACCACTTTCGTATACCCTTGTGTGTACCATACTATAAGAATATTGACATGTGACATTTCTCATTAAATCAAGTGGACCATATTTAACACATGTCAATACCATTATGTTGTAGTACACACAAGGGTATATAAAAGTGGTACACACAAACTTTTTTGATGTGCCCCAAGTTGCAGATTTCATTGCCTTGATTTCTCAGTAAGGTTTCATGATCAAGAACTCATCATCCAAATTAATCTTTTAAGATCTCATTTAATAATCTAACTCGAGAAAATCATTGTATTATTTATGCTTCTATTGTTCGTGGCCTAATTAATTAATTCATCATAATGGAATGATCATATCTTTTATGATCACTGTAATAACATGAACATGTTGATTGAAGTCCCTATTTATTCTCCCACATCGATTGACTCAATTCTAACTTGGTATCAGATTATGTCCAAGCTCTAACTGAAATACTTTCTATGATGCAGATAATTCCCATGAATTGGAGAAGCCAATAGTACCTCCAACAACTTGTCACTACCAACAGCATTGTTAGAAGTAAATCAAGAATCAAGCCTAATGAAGAAGATAAACACATCCACCCCACAAACAAGCTGGCCATTCTACATCTTCCTAGCCGGCTCAATGCTCTGCCTCCTCTCCAGCAGCACCTGCCACCTCTTCTCCTGCCACTCCCACTCCCTAAACCTCCACCTCCTCCACCTCGACTACGTAGGCATCACCGTCATGATCATCACCTCCTTCTTCCCCCCAATCTACTACATCTTCCAATGCACCCCACACTGGCAGATCATCTACCTCACCGGAATCTCCCTCATGGGCCTCTGCACCATCATCACTCTTCTCTTCCCGGCCCTCACGGCCGGGAAGAACAGGGCGCTTCGTGTCGATGGGCCTATTCGGCCTAATCCAGGCAGTCCACGGTCTCGTGGTCAACTGGCACGACCCCCACCGCAACGTGATCTTGGCCTACGAGTCGGAGATGGCGCTGTCGTATCTGGTGGAGACTGTGTTCTACGTCAGCCGGATTCCGGAGAGGTGGCGGCCGGGGCGGTTCGACTTGGCCGGGCACAGCCACCAGATCTTTCATGTGTTTGTGGTGATGGGGGCCTTGGCTCATTATGGCGCTGCCCAAGTTTTTTATAAGTACCGTAGTAGGATGGGATGTGGTGCGTTTACTTGATTTGTTTGTGTGAGTGTGTTTGTAGGCCATGTTTTTTTAGGCCTTTGTGTTGAGTATATCATGCAAATAGAGGCATTATTTATTTGTTTCATGTGTGTTGGGGCTGTGATTGTTGTGCATGAAAATGTGAAGTACGGCTATTCTATTCACTTAATGAAATAAAGTGTGCAAAGATTTATGAATGATGAGAATATATTATTTGAATACGTTCATGTGATCAGTGGCGTAGCTAGAATTTCATATCAGGACTTAATTAATTTATGCAGAAATGTAACAGAAATTCCTTCACTTCAATTTCTATAAGGTCTTGAGATTGAAGCGAGGATCTGACACTTCTGGAAATCAAACTCGAGAGCTAATGAATTGAATTGAGTACTGAATAAGTCATTATACACAAAACTTTAGAATTACTAATACTAGGTTAAAGTTCCGGGGCAGGAGCCCACCATTCAAGAGAACCATACCAATCACTAGGTTATCCGAAGATGACCTTCCTCCATGGCTAAAATTTATATGTTCAAATCTCATCAACGTTGATATGTTAAGCATGTTATTTAAGTTAAACATCGATAAAGTAATAATTTTGGGATCGAGAAAAAATATTCATTTAACGAGATTATTATTTTATCGAACATTATTTTAGTGTATTGACCCATATCGGGACCGGAAGAAATTATTATCTTAGCGAAATTATTATTTTATCGAATATTACTTTATCGATGTTTAACTGTAATTAGTTTATAATTCATCATGAAAGAATGCATTCGTTTCTAAATTTTCATTGATATTTTGAGAATAGAAAGAGAGAGAAAAACACTTTTATATGTTACTTGAATTGAATTGCTTTACTTTTATTTTATTATTAATGTTAAGAATTAAGATTAAGTTATTTTTCAAATTGGTCATCGCCGCTTGTGATCCGTAACAAAAGCAAAATCCAAAATATAAATTTGTAAGTGTTGAATGCGGCCTAAATCCGGATCCGACCCATCAATTGACCTACCGAACTCAGATTCCTCACTCCGACTCGCAATAAACCCCCCCTCTCTCTCTACGGAAATACTGAAAAGGGAGAAGTTCGATTATGGCTGAAGCTGAGGGGGGAGGAGACGCGCAAGTGCCGATAAGCTCTTCCATTCCTTCCGGCAGCGACACCGTTTGGTGTGATGTCTCGTCTCTCCTCCACCGTGCCTGCCAAGGTCCATCTCTCTCTAAATTGCGATCATTTTTGTTCTTCTCGCCTTATGTTTACCTCTGTTTTTCATTTATAAATGGACTGGGACGATCGCTGCAGCCTTACTGCGGGGAGTAAAACTCAGTCTTTTATTAATATATGCGGTTAATTTTGTTCAATTGATTTAGGTTCCTTGTTCAGGTGTCTTCTATATCTAAACAATGTTCAATTAGGTGTTTTGGGATGTAGCCTTGTAGCAAAAATTAGTTGAGAGTTGCCATGTAAACAATGTTCGATTAGGTGTTTTTTGATGTAGGCTTGTAGCAAAAAACAGTTGACAGGTTCCATGGAAGGTGTTTTTGAATTGGAAAAGAAGTGTCTTGGTGCCTTACTGCCATAGATATAGTTTATTTTATGTAACTAATTTTCTAGATTTTCTTCCGTCCGCAACTTTGGAGTTTAAGCATTTGTGATTGCTTTAATTTTCTCCTAATCTTCTCTTGCTAAGTAAAAAAACAACAGCAGCATCTTATGATTCTTTACTTTTAATTTGTCTACAGATCTTCGAAGTGATGAGCTCATTAATGGGGACAATTTCAATCTGTTTGCGGCCATGTCTGCTTTAGAGGTAATGCTGTTTCTCTGGCATATAATGGTATCTTATAAGTATGATAAGGTAGAGCAGGAAAAAAACGAAAACAATAAATATCTTCATAGTGTCGAAACGAAAGATGAAAAATTGCATTAGTAGCTATCACAAATGACCATAGAATTGAGTATTGAGCCTTGAGAATACCTTCAATACTCTCCTATTAATTGATTAAGGTAGGGTGTTATGGGGTTCTCTAAACCGTATTCCAGACTATTTTGGCCTCTTTTAGATAGTTTATGATCCATGAGAGTTGTTCATGTGCTCTGTTCTGAGATCAGTGCTTCATTTAAAGTTTGACTAAAGATATATTTGCAGTTTTAATCTAAATTAGCATTTACTACTTATGCTTGATGAAAATATGTGTTTCTGAACTTTCACGCCTTCCCCCTTCATGGAAATCCTTCATCTTATATGTGTATTGCCAAATTGTGTGTAGCAGTCCAAAGTGCAGCTATGCCACTACCTATGAAATCTGTTTGAGTAAGAAAAAATTGAAAAATTCAGACTTCTTTCATCTCCTTGTTTTCCATAATTTCGTGCAATGCTTAGCGAATTGTGCCATAAGTTGAGAAATAAGTAAAGAAGTTTGCTAGTTTCTACTTGCTATTGCATTAACCATTAACTCCTTTGCATGCATTAATATGTGAGAGATTTTTAAATAACCACTTCCGATAAGGAATATATCATTTTAGCCATCTCCTGAAAGTTCACTTTATAGTCAGACTTGCAAAACACCCCTTAAGAAAGACCCCTTTCTTCATCTTAATGGTAGAAAGGCACATTTTCTACTAATTTTATTTGTTAATGGTAATATGGTAATTTTATTGTCCTGCTTCATCTAATTTTTCCCTTCCCAAATTTAAATTAATCTAGATATGCTGGGTTCAAAGCCTCAGTAACTTGTTATAGTAGCACTCCAGTTTGTTCTATTTTCTTAAATTTGTGGTTCCTCATCCTGCTGTAATTTTATAGTTGACAAAGTTTAATAGTTTTCAATGGAAGAAAAAAAGAATCAGTGGCTTGTTAGCTCATTTTTTTGTCTTTGCAGTGCAGTATACCTGTTCCTTAGATTTATCTAGGTCAACTTTTTTCTCCTCTTGTAAAATGGCAGGGCATGCATAATTTATAATCAGATCATAATGTTAATTAGATTGTTGTTTTGTGTTTGTATGTTCTATTGATAAATTATCTGTATTTTCCAGATAATGGACCCGAAAATGGATTCAGGTATTGTATCGACATATTATTCTGTTGATGAAGCCATTGAGAATGGTGCTGCTCCTATTCCGTTGTGCTTTGATAGAACAAGTGATATTCAACGTGTTATTGATATAATGGATCATTTCCTTTCATGTGAGGTATCATCAACGCATCTTTATGTGAATCAGCAGGCGTTCTAGCTATCATTCTTGGAATGGTGACATTTAGTGTCTTCCAACTTGTTCATTGTTTCTAATGCAGGCAACATGGCATAAAGGAGGTTCTTTAGCGCAAACAGTCTTTTCTTCCATTTACCTGTTGAGGCCTGAGAGAACATCGTCGCATGCCCTGCTGCATTCTTTGTGCAGAGTTATACGTGCAACTTGCAGTGCTCTTATTTCAGCCGTTTCAGATGCACACACAAATGAAGTAAAGTACTTACAACCAATCTTAGCTATGTTATTCGTTATTCGATCAATAATGTGTTATTTTGCAGAGATGCTTTAAATGCTTCAAAAACTTTAGCTATTATCGAATAAATGCAAATGAAGTACTTCAATAAATCTTTAGCTCTTTTCCCCTCAAGGACTCATAGTGACATGATGCCTCGTTGTAAAAAATGTGAAGTCTTGTGGGCGTAAAGTTTCAGCACTGTGCTGGTCTCTTTGGGTTGAAAGGATAATTGAGGCGACTAATTATAAATTATCACTAATACAAACATAGAAGAACAAAAGAGAACAACTGAATAATCAGGAAAGCCTTGGAAGAGTTCTAAAGAATCTTTTGCCCAAGCAATTAATGTTGAGAGACTACAGAACCTGCTCCAAGCACAAGACTGACGGAAACTGAAATCTTATTCTTATGTTTTGTATCATGTGTCTACTTCTCCCTTTAAATACAAAATGTAGACTCCAAAAACAAAGCATTAGTGAACTAGGGGCTAGGAAACAAAGTCACCCCTTTGTTTTAAGCCTCTAAGGGATCGATATATATGTAACATGTTGTAATTATACATGTGTTAGAGTAAAAGAGATGAAAATACACAATCAAGAACCTAACTGAATATAAATATATAGATATGGAATAAGCAATCCAAGATCAACAAGAGATAACCTTTCCCAAAGATTTACCAAGAGATATACTCTAGTCCCTGTGATAAACGCTGAATCTATCTAAGATCGAAAATCCTCGACAAAGACTATTGAACCTGAATTCCTATACTTAATGACCTCCAAACCATAATTAGCAAAGCCAAAACTAGATTATAAACTACCAAATAGCATAAATAATATTGAAACTAATAAAATAACAAAGACCCCATAAGCTAAGATTAAGTAAGTACATCCACGTGAGTCCACCAAGACCCACGCATGCATGCATGATCATTTCCCTCTTGCGGCATCCGCTCCTCCTCGGTCACCTAAACTGTTCTTCCTCCTTATATAAATCATGTCCCTGACAATGTGTCATGATTTAGGCTAGAGGAGGACCGTTGTGGTCACATACTTGTGATAACCTCAAATTTGAAAAGATTTACTTTCTTCATTGGGTCATCCCATCTTAAGGAACGTAGCTTTTATGCATATATATTGTTGGTCCTGTCCAGTAATGAAGTATGGTTGCACAGGAACAAGATCTTTTTACCATGGCTTATGGTCTACCATTAAAGGCCAATGAAGACGAAAAATGCTTATCGATGTTGCATGCGGTGGAGGAAACCCTTTGTCGGCAATTGAAGGCTTGTAAAGCACCATTGCCGAAAAGAACAGTTCTAGAAGGTACATACCTTGCATTTTCTTAGTGATATTTCAAGAATTATTTGGATGGAGTAGTTCAGGACTTCCAGTATGGTTTTGTACTGGCTTTAGGTGCCTTGAAAATAATTGTGTGCATGTCAAATTGGAAGACTGAACTACTTTTAGCAAGAAGAAACATATAATTTGTGATGTGCATTTATTTTACGGCAGTACTCTAATTGTATTTCTGAAACTACTATATCCAAATTTCAAGGTTATTCTTGCCACTTTTGTGCAGATATGGAGCCTTTGCAAACTAATCTTGATCTTGAAGAAGGGTTTTGCAAAGCTGTTTTGTGCCGCTTACGTTTTCGTAAGGTCTTATCTTTTATTATCTTTGAATTTGAACTACGTACTACTTTTTAAACATATACATGAGATGCATTGAGATACGTTTATGAATTTAATGTACGAGAATGCTTTCTCAAGTGTTCTTTGATAGATTTAAGTGCTAGCAATAAGTTTGGTGTATGGCTCTCTGGGAAGAAATGGCTTCAACATGAAGTCACTTTTTGGTTGTAAGACTAATTATTGATTGATACGGGCTTAGAACCTAACACCCTCTCTCCCATTTCAGAAAATTAGGAAAATACAACACGCTCAGAATATTATTACTTGTGAAACTATTTTTGGATTGAAAGGGATGTATCCAATAAAACACTTAATTTATTGTTTCCTAGCATCAATCTCAACCAGGAAAATACAGACTATCATGATGTTGAACTTAAAAACGGTACTTATATTTACTGGATGTGTTAAAACATTGCAAGAGGTCTTTACAAAAAGACTATAAATTCTTCTAGACTTCTCTAAATCTTCTAGGAGATTAAACAAACATATAGGTCAAAATTACCCCTGAACAACATTTTTCCTATCTAGTTGGTCTTTTCGGCTGATAGAAGAACCGAAAAGATGAAAATAACTATAAAGAAATCTTAAGTCACTAGGGTAGCATTTAATTAAAATTTGAAGTAATGTATATATTCAAAATATTAGACCCATAGAGATTCTTATAATTCATCACAATTCGACTATTATTCTTTTTTTGAATCAATTTGTTTGGCTGAGATTCATTATGGAACCATTTGAAAATTTCCTTCCAAATACTTTTCTCTAATTTAACCCATTTCCATTATAATTTTGTTTTCACGGCTATATGAAATGCACGAGGACAAGAAAAAAGAATGAATATCCTGAATAAGTTCACTTAACCGTTTCACCCTCTTTCTCTATATGCCATGCCTTGAGATGATATATTTTCTAGCATTACTTTGTGGCGTAGAAATTAAATTTGATGTGGTTATAGGTTCTTTTGTCCTACATTTGATGCTTTTAACATTAATGTCTCTAGATTGGGTTTGTATAGTCCTTTTGTTAATCTGAAAAGTATTACTCTTTTCATTTCTATTGTAGACTTACTTTGTATGTGATTCCATCATTACTCCTCCATAACTTTAAGGGATTCTTCTGTGTGTTCAGCACTTTTACCATGTGTTAACGTGCTTGAGGAAACCTCAAGGAAAAGGCTTGGAGTTGGCAAAGAAACATATTAGTTTCTGCTTACCTGAGCTAGATTCCATGCTTAAAACTGAAGAATTTCTGAGGCACAACTGTGCATGTGGAACTTCCGAGAATGAAGAAGATGATACAACTGCCTCAGGTTGTCAACCAGTTGGTTTTGATTCTACATTAAACAGTAGGTCAGCAGCCCCAACTCCGCCCCGCGCAATTAAATTACTCAGCTGGAAAAAGGTTAGTTTTGGGTTACGGTTAATGGACTTTCTAATCAACCATTCAAGCCAGGAAGAAACTTCTGTATCTTCACTCTTCTGTTTCTGTCAGGCAGTTAGTTATTTCCAGAAGCTTCTTCATGATCTAGGTGTTATATGTTCCTATTCTCTGGAACCTTTTCTGGAACGTGCCTTGTGGTTTGTGGTCGATGTTCAGAAGTTTCAACCAGATTTGGTTGCTAGAGCTCATATCCAGGTTTGACTCTGGTACTTCTCTTGTTTGAAATTATGTCCTACTTTTGAAATATTGATTCTTCTACAAATTACTCGGAAAGGATAAAAAAGAAATAATTAGTTAGGTTTATGTTTCTATTTTAATGTGCAGCACCAGTGCCAATTAATCTAAGGACCTTAAGAAGCTAAATAAAGTTTGCCTCCTTAATGACATTTATAAATAAGCCTATTGATCACAAGTGAATTCTGGTGATCATGGATTCAGGATGACTTTATGGATGCACATACGTCAATCTGTATTATGTGGAGAGAATTTTTGCTTGGAATAATGTTAATTGTTTTCTATGATAAGTTACTCCTTTATTAGGACATAGATAATCTTCTTCGAGAAACCGCGATTGACTGCTTACTATTATCGTAATAAAAAAGAAACTCTGATTAACTGCTTTACTTATCTTTGGTGGATATTTTTACCATTTTCTGATATTTATTTTAATGATAGTGGTTTATGCCTCATGTTTCATTTCCTTATTGAGATCTCATTTTTTTGAAAGTGTAAGTTTAATGAATTTCAGTTCCCCTTTGTCCTTTGTCTTTGTGTGATATGTGGTTTTTCTTTAGTAAGATTTGCCTTTCTACTATTTTACTGATTACGCGGATAACTAATGAACAGCTTCTACTGGTACAAGATGGGAAGCTTTATGGACGTGAACCTTTGTTTGCTATCATTTGCAAGGCTGCGCTACTACCTGAAGGAGCAAAGAGTCATGACATCCAGAAGAATGAGACCATGCAACAATTAGGGCAGGTGGTACCAAATGTCTTCCTCATATTAAAAATATTCCTGTGTATTTAATAACATTCCTGCAATCTTAATTTTAAAACTATCTCTTAGAAATCATCTTTATTACATAATGAGCTTCTATATAAGTTGTTGCTTTGCGTACTGGCAATCTGGCATAGCATGTCTTTTATCCAAAAAATTCACGCATCAATGTTTAGCTACTGAAGTCTAATGAAAGCATACCTTGTTAGTGCAGTTACTTATCACTTTGTTCCGAGTCCTATGTGCTAACACTGCATGGCAAAGGCGTAAACTTGGAAAGATTTTACAGGATTGGCGAATAATATATGTACAGGTTTGCCGATGTTTTCAGTCAAACTATGGATCATTATGTGCTGGTTTGTTATCATCATGTTGATTTCGTCCTTGTAAATTTGTAGCAGCCATTTCGATCGTTGAATCCTGACTTTGTCTAGTTTATAAGTGTTTTGTGGTTGGCTACTGTAGTTTAAATCTAGAGCAGGTGGCTAAGTTTTGAACTTTTGATATTGCAAGCATGATTTTGTGAAGTTTTGGGTTATTTGGGTTAAGTGGTCAAGTACCCAGAAGGGATAGACATTTGTTTCAAAAATGGGTTAGTTGGAATAAGTGTATCTGAACTGTATAAGTGATTAGATGAAGTATGATAAATTGGTTGACAAAGATGCAGCTAAGAGACAATAGCCTGTTGTCAAATTATACATTCCACTCCATACCTGAACAAAATAGCGCTCTCTATAATCCAGACGTAAAACTAAATAAATAACACATGTAAAAAAGGTTGGCTCCTGTTTAGATGTGGCTGCTTCGGACTTGATAGCGTTTATTGATTGACTGCCTGTACTAGTGGCTGATTATGTTTGTGTTTTTATTATTCTCAAACAGCTTGAGTTGGCTTTTAGAAAGGAGTTTGGGGACGGCGCGAGCACTTCAGTCCAACAGGTAATGTCTGCTTGTTTCTGATCATCAAGTCACATGCCATTTTGTGCTCCAGTATCTGCCCATTCTTCTTCTCAAGTCTTAACTGTACTACCGATTTTTTATTTTTTTTGAGTCAACATGAACGTCCACCCTGAGTTTTCTGTTTCCTCTTACAGAACTTGCTGTTGAAGATCTGTAAACATATCCTCATTTGGGTAGAAGAGCAAACATATTGGATAGCTTTGCGTTTCCTTATGCTTGGGTTTGAGTTAGAGCTATATTCAACCAGTGAATATTGCATGGTATATTGGTACATATATGTTATCCTGATCAAGCTTGCTGAGAAAACTCATCTCAAAATGATGCTGAGTGATGATTCAAGTGAGACATTCACATTTCTCCTTTTCGTGTCAGCATTAAGAACTTTGTAGTGCCAAATAGTCATGTTGCTTATGAGATATATTGATCCCTTTTGCTTTCTGAGCAGGTCGGAAGAAATTAAAAAAGAAGAAAGATTTTGCGAAGGATGTTGGCAAAGACTATCAAGTTCCACCTGTGGTCCTGGTACTTCAGTGTTACATATACACTGCACAAGGTCTTATGATGGTAATTATCCTCTTTGTAGTATGTAAGATCTTTTTTTTCTCAACCTATTAAGTTGGGTCATCTAATGTTTTAGGCCTAATTGTGTTAATTCTCCAATGAGAGTGGGTTTATGTTATGATAAACTAACATCTATCGCGGAATTAGACCTGCTATTAACGTCGGATTATCTGTCAGTCGCGTCGGGTCTGCCGCTCAGTTGAAAGCAATGAAACAAGTATGCGGGAGTTTAAAACTAGAATTGGCACAATATCGAGAAGTAGCCGCCTTTGCTCAATTTGGCTCAGACCTTGATGCTGCCACTCAGGCCTTACTCAATAGAGGGGCAAGGCTGACAGAAATACTCAAACAACCACAATATACACCATTGCCAATTGAAAAACAAATTCTAGTCATTTACGCAGCGGTCAATGGATTATTAGAAGAGTAAGGATTTTAGTAACAGTGGTTAGTGACTTAGTGCAATCAGATGGCCTCTTAGATGCCACGCTCCTAATGCTATGTTTGTGAACAGTATAAAGATCCACACTAATTCTAAAATTGCAGGACTCACTTTTGTAATTCTTCAAATATTTCAGATGCTTGCTTCCTTACGGAATGAAAACAAGAGCTTTTTGTGTGGGGGTCCTTTCAACAGCGAACAGGAGGTATTTTTCTTCTACGTGTTCGTTTTCCCCTTTAGTTATCTAATTGGGGACAGATGTGATGCCCATAAATGGCTAACTCGTCCTTTCCAAAAGTCCTTTTTTTCTTTGTTTTTCCCAAATACATATTTTTTGGTGAGTGTCTTGTCGCGAAAAAACTGTCTTTCCACTTCGAGAATTCCTCAGTTTTGAGATTAAATGCATGCACAGGAGATCTTTATGAGCAGTATTTCACATTTTACTTTAGTCATAAGTATCACAACATAAATGATGACATTTCCATGATCACAATTTCTCCAGAGATTTGTCCAGCAATTCGAGCTGTTGCAGAAGGCTTGCCTTCCTGATCATGCGTCTTACTTTTCCTACAGTGAAACTGTAGCTAACGCCCGCTTTTCTGTAAGTGTTTCTGATTTATATATACTAACTTAGACTATATTTTTGCCAAGATCCTTACTCATTTCTCCTATGGCAGACTCTATCCATGCACAATTGCTTCAAGGATGCACAAAGAACTGCAAAAGATCTACGCTCTAGTTTTGCCAACGATCCGGACAGGCTGGCGGAGCTTCGCCAACTAGAGCAAGTGGCGGAACATAACCATGTTGCCCTAAACCTTCTCTGCCGGGTAGGAAGTCTTGAGCCCTCGCTTAAAATCTCCTTCCAATTTATACACCATCCACATTTTGCCACTGCTTCTGTGAAGAGGTCTTGATGATCTAAAAAATTTTGATATATTTTTTCATTTAGCAATTCTACTTTGTTTCATTAGCATTAGTTTTCGTATTTATGGTTGATTTTTCCAGCTTCACCGCCCCAAAAAATTAAAATAAAGTGTATTGTTGTGCAATTTGACTAGACAAAAGGATAGTTATGTACATTGTGGTATTCAGCATAGTGTAGAAGCTTCTCTGCGAGCAATTTTGTGACATTGAATTTCCGCAAATACTTGATTTTTCTTGTAGAAGTCATTCTGAAAAAATTCTATAAATTTTTTACTTGTGATTTGCATTGTTTAGGATGATTACATTAAAATATGACCATGTTTGGAGTTTATAATTGTTAGACAAATCTTCTTTAAAAAAGAACCATTTGTATGACTAATGGAGTTATAACTTATTGTGGTGATGAATTCGTACTAGATATGATATACTAATAGATTCAAATATAGAAGTTCGATGAGGATTCCATGTCATCTGATAGGAGATGGAGTACCTTTGTGAGTTCACATTAATAGAGCATGATAGACTTATACATTCAGTTAGTCTTATTTATGATGTATCTATAGGTGGTGGACAGATGTATATAGGTGGTACACTTTAGTCACCACTAGGGATGGTCCTATATGTGGCACATTTTATATAGATCATGTACAATTAATTTTTGCGGAAGGGGGCACTTGCATTCTCCGTTGTATTTAGGGATGGCAATGGACCGGATTTGGACCGGATCCTCCTCGGTCCAGATCCAGATCCGGGATTTTTTACTTTGGTCCAAATCCGGTTCAGATTCATTGGATCTCAAAAAATGAGATCCAGACCCAGATCCATTGGATCCACAGGGTCTCGGGTCTAGACCCGGATCCATAAATTTTTTTAGCTAAAATTAAAAAATTCTAAATCAATTAAAATTTAACTAATTTAATTAGTTCTATGATAACACGATAATCTTTAAGAGCATTATTACTATCATTAAAAAAAAATCAAACTACTCATGATATTATAAAAGTATTACAATCATCTATAAAATTATGATCTTCTCTCTAAAAAAAACTTCCAAATTTGTGGACAGTAAGTACTCAATCTCCTCCCTCTTTTCTATTTATTAGATTACTAGTTAAGTATTTCAAGCTCAACAAATAATGCAACGTGATATTTTAAGTAGAATAATATAAATATAATATTTTAGATATGATAATAAAATAATATTTTAGTTATAAAAATGGCGGATCTGGACCGGATCCGGATCTCAGATCGTAAAGTCCAGATCCAGATCCGTAATTTCTAAAATTAGTCCAGATCCGATCCAGATCCAATGGGTCCAATTTTTTAAGATCCAGATCCATAAAAATGGATTTGGATCCACGGATCTGGATCGGGTCCAAGATCCATTGCCATCTCTAGTTGTATTCACCCTTGATTGGAAGAAACTAGTAGTTCTCAAAAACTGGAAATTTTATACTATAAAATGTTGTAAACAAGTTGCTATCACAATCAAACCGGTAAGTCGGAAAAACAAAAACAAAACAAAGAATATAAATGGAAATTTCGCCGAGTCGATAAGTCCTCTCTCCGCAAGACGAAATACTAGCTCTTGGTTTTGACGTATCGTTCTCAAAGATGAAACGACGTTCGTCTCGAAGATTGCAGCACCGCAAGATCGTCGAGCTCCGGCGAGTTGGACAAAGGCGAGGGCAGAACTGTTGGACACCTAGAGCTAAGAGATGCAGAAGAGAATGCTTGATGTTTATAGGTTCTTCCGCCCAGGTGAAAGGTGTTGGAGACTGGACAAAAGCGATGATAGAACTGCTGGACAACTAGAGCTAAGAGATGCAGAAGAGAATGCTTGATGTTTATAGACTCTTCCCCCCAGGTGAAAGGTGTTGGAGCCATTAAGTTCGTCAGGTAGTGGGGTAGTGGGAAAGGAAAGTGGAGAGATGGAGATCTATACAGTCTCATTCCAGAATGCTTGATGTTTATAAACTCTTCCACCCAGGTGAAAGGTGTTGGAGACTGGACAAAGGCGAGGGCAGAACTGCTGGACAACTAGAGCTAAGAGAATCAGAAGATAATGCTTGATGTTTATAAGCTCTTCCCCCCAGGTGAAAGGTGTTGGAGCCATTAAGTTCGTCATGTAGTGGGGTAGTGGGGAAGGAAAGTGGAGAGATGGAGAAGTTCGTCAGGTAGTGGGGTAGTGGGAAAGGAAAGTTGAGAGATGGAGATTTATACAGTCTCATTCCAGAGATTTCTAAGCAGATAGGCTTAGGTGTGGGAGGAGGAGCATTACACCACGAGCTGGGACTGACTCTTCCCTTAGGTGAAAGATGTTGGAGCCATTAAGTTCGTCTGGTAGTGGGTAGTGGGAAAGAAAAGTGGAGAGATGAAGATCTATACAGTCTCATTCAAGAATGCTTGATGTTTATAGTGTTGGGATTTTGTATACTGGAAGCACTTTTATGCTTGTATACAATGTGTTTTTGTCCTTACCACTGTTTTATTCTCCTATCTGATAAATATGTATATTTGCACATGTTATCCTTTATCTTGTATAAAAGTTAGATTTGTGTGGTGTGTCGGGTATCACAGAAGACAACACAAATTGGTTGAACTGACAAGATATAAACAAGCATAACACACCGAGACAACTTAAGGATGAAGTTGTCGGTTTAAGCTGCAGTTTAGATAAGAAGTGGCTTGTCTTAGCTGCTTGTCTTTACTGGTACACTTAAGGTGGTGTATTGACGGATCACAGTGAGATGTGTTCTCCTAACTGACCTTAGTGGAGAACCAAGATCTCGGTGACTTAGCTAGTCTTAAGCTTGGTAAGACTTGATCGAGTGCATTTGGCTATCTATCACTTTGACCTACTATGGTGAACGTCCAATGAGCGACCGGATCTACGTATCTTGGGTGTTAGTAGTCATTTGTGGCTCAGTCGGTTGTCCCGTATCTTGCGGCCGTATCCCGGGAATGGGTTGATAATATCCCCCGAGGAACTCGAAAGGATTAGCACACTAAACCCTAGGCCGGTTGATTAAGTTCGGGTGTGTTAATAAGGTCGAGTGGTACTACTCGGGAATATAAGATGTTAATTAATTTAAGCAATCGGTAAGCTTAATTAATTAACGGATATTTCTATCTTAAATACGGAGATCGATTAAGTCTAAAATACAAGCCCTTGCTCAAATTGGGATAAAGGGGTAAGTCAGCACGGATTCTCTAGTGGAATGAATCTGTGTTAATTAATTAATTTTGCTCTGGGCTGAGCATGGATAATTAATTAATTGGAGGCCCAGCTTTATTTCTTGTATTGGATCCCTGATCTGGCCCAATTAGTTGCCTAGTAATTTATTATCTCTCAGAATTCATTATTAATGGATTAATGTATTTTTACATTATTTAATAATGTTATTTATTTCGGAATTAATTGGTCGGGCCAATTAATTGATAAATATTAGTAGCCCAATAAATTAATTAATTATATTATGTCTTGATTTAATAGAAGCCCATTGGATTATAATTAAATTAATGGGCTACAAATATATTAATATTATATAGGTTTTTGAAGCCTATATATATTAGTATTCAGTTCAGAAACTCACACGAATTCATTCTTATTTTCGAAATAGGCGTGAGTTTATAGAGAGAGAATAAATTTATTTTCTTCAGATCTCTGACCACCCAGAGGGAGAAAAAGGGCCGGGACACGATCGAAGATCCGACACAGGGAGCAACAATCGGAGCCGCGACAACACACCAGGAGGAAGGTAGCCTTACTGTAAACCCTATTATTCCTTCAATTGGTATCGAGCCCGGTTTAGGCTCGATTGTTGTTTAATCGTTTTTTATTTCGTCGTTATCGGGCTTATTTCGTGTTTGGGGCGGCCTGCGAGCCACTTTTTTGACCCCGTTGTATCGTTTTTCTCGTGAGAAAATCCACGAGTAGTTGATAGGATCAATATGCTATGTGATTGTATTTTAATTGTACTGTAATTGGTCCAGGAGGCACGGAATACGAGACGACGAAAATCAATTTTTCGCAGCGAAAACCCTAGTTTATCTAGGGTTCCGCCGCATCTTGCGGCGGAGATTCCCGGCGCGTCCAACGTCGGATCGACGATCGGCTTGAACCGCTGGAATCCTCGTCTTACGAGCTTCGCGTCGATTGGTCGCAAGGGATCATCCGATCCCGGATGCGATCGGAATCGACGTCTGAAGTTCGCTGCTCACCATGAATTCATTCCGGCGAATCGTTTGAAATTCGGGAAATTGAGGAACTAATCTCGGCCGGAATCCGTTACCCGGTGGTCGTGAGTGTTCCAACATCATTTCTCCTCTTTCAATTGATCGAATCGCGGTTCGGAAAGGGAGAATTCGGGCGCGAAGGCGGCGCGGCGGAGGCGCGATTTATCGCGCAGAAAACGGCCCGCGGTGGCGGCTCCAGTGGCTGTTCTTCACGGCCCGGACGTCTGTGAGACATCCGGAAGGGGCGGGGACGATCGACGAGGCGGAGGGAGGCGGCGGGAGGTGGCGGCTGCCGCGGCGCGGCGACAGCGCAGAACGCGCGGCTGCGCGCGCTCCCGCCCGTTTCCGGCCGACACGGCCCCGGACGGAGAGGGGGGGGGAGGCCGCGGCAGACCCTCCCGGTCCGACGGCGCGCAGCGGCGCGGCTCGGAGCGTCGGCGGCGGCTTCTCGCCGAAGAAGACGATGATGACGTGGCGGTGACGTGGCCGCCACGTCGGCCCCTAGCCGAGTTGGCGTCCGTGCATGCGCCACGTGGCGCCACGTGGCGGACCCCCGATGATGTGGCGACGACGGTTCGGTGCGGTTTTTGACGCAGCTTTCCGGATTCGATGATTTTGTGAATATTTCGAAGATCTGTATTTTGATCGGGCAATGTATTAGTTAGGGATTACGTGTTTTAAAGCCCGATAACGATTTTATATTTCCTATTTGCGTATTTATTTTTAATTATGCTATAGCATGCAATTATATGATTAATTGCGCTTAGAAAAGCATGTAAATAGGATTTATGTCTTTATTAAAGCATGTTTTATTTTTCGCGAGCACGTTTTATTATGTGCGTTTAGAAATTGCATGCTTTAGGAATTATGTGTGATTGCATGATTCGTTACAAACTTTTTGAACAAAAAGACTAAGCAACTTTAAAATTAAATGTTTAATTAGATTCCATTAATTTGGATATTAAACACTTAATCGGACCTCCATTAATTGGACTCTACACGAAAGTAGTAAGACTATGTAAGTAAACGTCCACCTGCGTGGCTTGCTTGCATTTTTGAGCTACCAGTTTTGTGAGATGAGTTTTCCAAAACAATATTTGATTATTATTGAGTAGTGGAAGCGAAGCCGTAAACGTCCACCTGCGTGGCTTGCGTGCCTAGTAAACACGAGTACTCTAGAAGATAATAATTAAATAGGATGGCTAATTAGATCAAATTGAATGCGGCATGGTTCGAGTAAGTATGTCAATTTCAAGGATTTGATTCTATTTGGTCAAATTAATGGTCAATGCTTAGATGTCACCGCAGTACAATTCACTTCCCTCGAAGTCCCTTCCCGCGTTTTAATAGTGACATGGTCCGAATATCGAACTATTAATTCCATTCGTCTTAAGAACCTTGACGTGGATTGGAATTAAAGAGCTAGGTAAATAGCTTGGTTTAGGGTTACGCTAGTAAACGTCCACTGCGTGGCTTGCTAGTGAAATTCCTAGAGCGGTTCGAGGTTTTTAACATCATTGGTTTTTCAAAAGGTTACAATGATTGTTAATTACGAATTATGTGCAAATATTAATTTTATACATGCTTTTAATTTATATTTTTCAGATATGTCTGTTCGAAAAACTTTAATTTCGAGTTCCTAAACAGTCTCACCAACCAAACCCTAACGGGTTTACATTTTTAAATAATTTTACAAAGTGGAAGAGATATCTTACCTTCCCAATAAATGCTCTGCAAAGGTTCTATAAGAACTTCCTTTTTAGGACCGCTATGTCTAAGAACGAGTTTACTTTGAGTATGTTACTCAAATCTTTGGTAGCGGTCAAAGAGGTTATAGAAAAGGGCAAGAGTGCTCAAGTCTTGAATATCCCTAGTAGTTCAAGGAATCCTCTAAAATGTGGAAACCAGAAAAAGAACAGAAAGGGTGGACATTTCAAGAAGAGCGATGGGAGTAAGAAGACGGTCCTTCTACCGGCGACATGCAAATGTCAAAGGAGAAAGGAAGGTTCTTCAAGAATGGTAAGAAAGAACACTTGGAAGAATTATAATCCGGATGTCAAGGCAAAACGAAAGAGACGCGAGTCGCTCTTGTAATCGAAACTGCTACGGTTTCCTCTTCTACCCACGAATGGGTAGTGGATTCGGGGCAACTGTTCATGTTTGTTACACCTTGCAAGGTTTCTTGCGGAAAAGGGTAATTGAGCAATGGCGAGGTGGTAGTCTCAATGGGCAATGGATTGAAAGTTCCCGCAATTGCCATTGGAGATTTAAATCTATCTTTTGATAGTTCCGTTTTAGTACTTAAAGATGTTTAATATGTGCACCGAGTTTAGGCGAAACATTATTTCTCGTTTCAAAACTCGCACCATGGATGGTTATAAATCAAGTTTTGATAGTGAAGTTTCTATCATGAAAGACGATGATTTTATATGTGGTGGACCATTAAACGGATCTTTATATACTATTACTTGTAAACCGCGTAGTTCTGTTAATATTGCTTCCTCATCATCAAATCTTAAGAAGAGGAAAGAGTCTTCTAAGGTAAACCAAACTTATCTATGGCACTTAAGACTAGGTCACATCAATCTTAACAGGACTCAGAGGTTGGTGGAATATGGATCATTGGAGTCTCTCTAAGATTGAACCGTTTCCAACTTGTGAAACCTGTTTGGAAGGAAAGATGATGACTAGGCCTTCGAAGGCACAGGGTTATAGAGCCACAGAAGCATTAAGTTTGATACATTCTGACTTGTGTGGGTCTATGTCTACACAAGCTCGTGGAGGGTATGAGTACTTCGTCAAATTTACTGACGATTACTCGAGGTATGGATATGTTTACCTTCTTCGCCACAAGTTGGATTGCTTTGAAACCTTTAAGGAATTCAAGGCGTAAGTGGAGAAGAAGCTAGGTAAAGAAATCAAAACACTACGATCTAATCGTGGTGGGGAATACTGTCCAACGAGTTCAAGGACTACTTGACGGAATGTGGGATTACATCCCGGTCGACATCACCGGGCACGCCTCGGCGAGAATGGTGTGTCGAGAGAGAAGGAACCGAAGTCTCTTAGATATGGTTCGGTCGATGATGAGTTATGCAACTTTGCCGGTTTTCTTTTGGGGATATGCCCTAGAGATCGCAAAGCATACTTGCCGAACCGTGTGCATTCCAAGTTGGTACAAAAGATCCCTTTCGAGTTGTGGAGCGGGCACAAACCCGAGTATGCACCACTTAAGGATTTGGGGTTATCCCGCTTATGTGCTAAATAGGCGGGCCGACAAATTGGAATCACGTTCGTAAGTGATGTTGTTCATAGGGCATCCGAAGGAAACGAAAGGTGGATACTTTTATGATCCTAAAGAACAGAAGATCGTTGTTAGCCCTAACGCTCGGTTCTTAGAAGAGGATTACACTAGTAACCATAAATCTCGAGTCGACATCATCCTTGAAGAATTACAAGGTGGTCGAGTTCCACTTGAACGACCGGTAGTGCAAGATAGTACTTCACGAGTAATCGCACAATGCGTTAACACGGCTCCTAACACTGTTCGACGTAGTGGGAGGGTGATATTTACACCTGATCGGTATGTTCACTAGGGAGACGTTTAATTATCTCCTGGCGGATGAACAAGATACCGTGGATCCCTCGGACTTACAACGAAGCTGGGAGATGTAGATGCACCATGGACTCAGAATTTGAGTCCATAACTGATATGGATGTATACGAGATCACTGAACTACCTAAGGGCTTCAATGCTATTGGTAGTAAGTGGGTATACAAGAGAAAGAGAGAGCACCGAATGAAGAGATCATGGCGTTTAAGGCCAGACTAGTGGCGAAGGGTTTTACCCGTAAAGAAGGTATCGATTATGAAGACACCTTCTCGCCCGTAGCAATGATCAAGTCCATTCCCGATTCTCCTTGCCATATCAGCTCACATGAACCTAGATATCCGGCAAATGTATGTCAAAACCGCATTCCTAAACGGTCACCTTGAAAAAGGTAGGGACATCTACATGAAACAGCCGGATGGTTATGTGAAGGAGGGCGAAGAGCATCTAATTTGGAAGCTTAAGAAGTCTATTCATGGACTTAAGCAAGATTTTCGGTTATGGCACCGGCGTTTTTCGACGAAGTAGTCAAATCCTATGGATTTGTATCCCGTCCCTAACGAGGTGTGTGTAACGTATTTGTGTTAACGGATCGGTGGTGTTTCTTGCATTTTACGTAGATGACATCCTTCGCATTAGCAATAATGTTGAAGTGTTATCGAGCGTAAAGACGTGGTTATCCGAGCGGTTTCAAATGAAGGACTTAGGTGAAGCCGCTTACATCCTTGGGATCAATGTTATTCGAGATCGCGGAAAAAGGATGTTAAGCTTGTCACAAGTGTCCTACATTGACACCGTTATTGCTCGTTTTAGCATGCAAAAGCCAAGAGAGGCTTAGTACCTTTCGGGCATACGGCATTTTTCTATCCAAGAATCGGTGCCCAAAACGCCCTGAAGAGATAGAAAGTATGAGGCAAGTACCATATGCTTCACGCTTAGGTAGCCTCATGTATGCGATGATTTGTACAAGAGCAGATATCTCATATGCCGTAGGCATGGTCTCAAGATATCGGTCCTAACCCCCGGAAAGGAATACTTGGATCTGCGGTCAAGTATATTCTCAAGTACCTTAAACGGACTAGAGATTATAGGCTTGTTTACTAGTCGACGCCTAGTGTCTTTGGGTTATACGGAATCGGATTTCCGGGCCGACCGGTCGGACGAGAAGAAGTCTACCTCGGGTTATGTGTTTACCTTGGGAGGTGGAGCCGTTTCATGGAGGAGTGCAAAGCGTAAATGCATTGCGGACTCAACCATGGAAGCAGAGTATATGGGCGCTTCGAAGCTTCGAAAGAGGCGGTTTGGCTCAAGAATTTCCTCCAAGATCTTTATATTGTTCGAGAATTTGCCTAAGGCGATCACGATTTATTGTGATAATGCGGGTGCGATGACAAATTCTAAGGAACCTAGATCTCGCAAGGCGTCTAAACACATAGACAGGAAGTACCATATTATACGAGTATTCGTAAATCGAGGTGACACGGTGATTGACAAAATTGGGACCCGAAGTCAACCTAGCTAATCCTTTCACGAAGAGCTTACCACTCCCGGCTTACGAGAAGCATGTTCGTGGCTTTGGGATGGTAGAGATGCCCCACTTAGGACTACGTAAACTTTTGTATAAGTGGGAGAAGATGTCGTGATAGATAGGATAGATAGCTAAGATATAGTTGGGTACTAGTTTGTACCTAGATAGCCGAGATATAGACACATTGTATACTAAAAGTTTACTTTAGTATAAGTGGGAGAATTGTTGGGATTTTGTATACTTGGAAGCACTTTTATGCTTGTATACAATGTGTTTTTGTCCTTACCACTGTTTTATTCTCCTATCTGATAAATATGTATATTTGCACATGTTATCCTTTATCTTGTATAAAAGTTAGATTTGTGTGGTGTGTCGGGTATCACAGAAGACAACACAAATTGGTTGAACTGACAAGATATAAACAAGTTAACACACTCGAGACAACTTAAGGATGAAGTTGTCGGTTTAAGCCGCAGCTTTAGATAAGAAGTGGCTTGTCTTAGGCTGCTTGTCTTTACTGGTACACTTAAGGTGGTGTATTGACGGATCACAGTGAGATGTGTTCTCCTAACTGACCTTAGTGGAGAACCAAGATCTCGGTGACTTAGCTAGTTTTAAGCTTGGTAAGACTTCATCTGAGTGCATTTGGCTATCTATCACTTTGACCTACTATGGTGAACGTCCAATGAGCGACCGGATCTACGTATCTTGGGTGTTAGTAGTCATTTGTGGCTCAGCCGGTTGTCCCGTATCTTGCGGCCGTATCCCAGGGAATGGGTTGATAATATCCCCCGAGGAACTCGAAAGGATTAGCACACTAAACCCGGCCGGTTGATTAAGTTCGGGTGTGTTAATAAGGTCGAGTGGTACTACTCGAGGAATATAAGATGTTAATTAATTTAAGCAATCGGTAAGCTTAATTAATTAACGGATATTTCTATCTTAAATACGGAGATCGATTAAGTCTAAAATACAAGCCCTTGCTCAAATTGGGATAAAGGGGTAAGTCGAGACGGATTCTCTAGTGGAATGAATGCGTGTTAATTAATTAATTTTGCTCAGGGCCGAGCATGGATAATTAATTAATTGGAGGCCCAGCTTTATTTCTTGTATTGGATCCCTGATCTGGCCCAATTAGTTGCCTAGTAATTTATTATCTCTCAGAATTCATTATTAATGGATTAATGTATTTTTACATTATTTAATAATGTTATTTATCTGGAATTAATTGGCTGGGCCAATTAATTGATAAATATTAGTAGCCCAATAAATTAATTAATTATATTATGTGCTGATTTAATAGAAGCTCATTGGATTATAATTAAATTAATGGGCTACAAATATATTAATATTATATAGGTTTTTGAAGCCTATATATATTAGTATTCAGTTCAGAAACTCACACGAATTCATTCTTATTTTCGAAATAGGCGTGAGTTTATAGAGAGAGAATAAATTTATTTTCTTCAGATCTCTGACCACCCAGAGGGAGAAAAAGGCCGGGACACAGATCAGAAGATCTGACACAGGAGCAACAATCGGAGCCGCGACAACACACCAGGAGGAAGGTAGCCTTACTGTAAACCCTATTATTCCTTCATATAGGCTCTTCTGCCCAGGTGGAACATTGATTAATGTAATAAATCTCAAAAACTCGAATAAGGTAAGTTTTTCCACTTTAGGTAACGTATTAGTTGTCCCCCAAAACTTCGAGCCATTATTTCTCACTTACCGAAAATCGGAATCGAGAAATTAAGCACATTACAATTATCTAATCGCAACGTAGATCGACGCTATATATCTTAATTCGCAAATTAGATAAGTTTCGAGGCTCGAAAATGCGGTTAAATATCGCTGATTTTTAACCAATCCAAATTAATATTTAATGCTAACCAGAATTCCATAAATATCATATTTATACATATATATTAAATATATATATACACAACCGATTTCCCAACACAAAATATACACCTTATGCCGCAAACCCTAAATAATTTATATTATATGGCGATTGTAAAATTATTACGATTGTCATAAGATATAAATTTTTGGATATAAACTTTTTCTCGTTCCAAAATAGTTTAGCTAGTAGATTGCATGAATATTTGAGAAATATAATAATCTCGAGTTGTACATATATAAATGATGAAGCTCAAGGTTTTCATTCAAATATTATATACCATGGCTTATTTTATATGACAGTAGTTGGCTAACATGCTATTTATATAGAAGCTGTGCGAGTTTATCCCAATCATTAATTAATTTAGTCAATTGCTTGATTTTGACCACCGGTAATCATAATGAACATCTCCATTACATATAAAAAAATTAATATTTAGCCATTATTTGTGGTTTTGGAATCATGCAAGAATTATTTAATAGTCATTACCTATCTACGAACATGGTTTGGAAGACCAACTTGAGCAAACTTCTACTTTAATAGTCAACCACGTTGCTAACCAATAATTTTATAACACATAATACACACACAAAATTGGAGAATATAACTAATCAATTCTTCTAGATGATTTGATTTATATTTTACCCTCTTCTTACTATTTACTCCATTCTACGATTATAAAACGAATCGATTTGCACAATATTGGAGTCAATAGTAATAATATATACTATGATTGCTATTTTAATACTTCATTCGTCCCATAAAAGTATCTTGTTTTCCTTTTCGAATTGTCCCATAAAAAGTGTCTTGTTTTTTAAAAAGACAAATAATATATGGACTAAAATTAACAAGTCAAAAAGTCAAACAATATGTACCACACAATCTTATTTTTTAATCTCTGTGTCTCATAGAAATGAGACATTTTTTATGGGACGGAGAGAGTACTAAATTTGATTGAATTTGATTTTTAAAATAATTTTATTCGAATATTATCCGCACATATGTACACACTTACAGAGAGATTATACGAGAACACATCGTATTAAATTTACATTTTTGTTAAATTTCGAATCACCAACTTTTAATTTCATGTAAATTGAATATTATTTTTAATTCACTTTTTTCTGTATTAAATAATTTTTTCGTAGTTGTCTGTTGGGTGGTCCCATACTACTTTGGCCTCACACATTAATCATAGACGGCGCGACCCACACGTATTTGATCTGCAGCCACCGTCAAATCCAACGGCTGCAATTCATTTCGCTTTTCTATGTACATTTTCGTAGACCGTAGTCTGCCTTGTACGCCCGCCACCACTTTTCTGAAAAAAAAATCATAAATTTTACCCAGTTTATGCGAAAAGTCCCAATGCAGATCAAAATACACAATTTTACTATTAAATTGAGTCAGAAAACGATCGATTTAAAATAAAATTTAACTTGGAGTAAACCAAGAAAAGTAGAGGTAATAAAGAAAATGGCGCTTGACAGTGCAAGACAGAGAGAATATAGAAGCTGTACAAGCAGAATAAATGTGATGATTAAATATGAATATTTTAGTTTTTTATGGAACTGTAGATAATTGGTGTTTGCAATAAAGAAAAGTAAAGGTAGTGATGCCGACGGCCAACCAGAACAGATTCATAGTCTTTTTTGCAGACTATTCTTTTGTAGACAACAAACGAATAAAAGGACTCTCTCTCTCTCTCTCTCTCTCTCTTATTTCTGAGCTCAAAGTCAGAACTTTTTTGGGTTTCTTGATCTCTGTAATTGCATCTGTTGATTGAGGCTGTGAAAGATTGAGCTGAAAAGGGTGAGTGGTTGTGAAGAATCTGTTCTTGATTTGGATCTTTTACTTTCTTTTTGTCTGATTCAGTGTTTGTGTCGGTTATGTTGATTTCTTTGTAGATTTTAGTGTTCAATTTTTTGTGGGTTCTGTCTTATTTTATGGTAATATGTTTTCTTGGAAGTATTGATGAATGTTCTTATATTGTTTTTAAATTTTTGCTGCTTTTCTGCGTGATTTGCAATGATTCACGGCTTTTACAGCTAATCTAAGGTTGTGGGCTTGAAGTTTCTTGGACTTGATTAATGCAAAATCTGTTTGTGCGCAAAGATCGACCCCCTTGAGTGGATTTGACTTCTTGATTTTGATTAGGGTTTATCTTTATGTTGATTGAATTAGGTTTAGCTGGATTTGATAGTCTTTGTTTTGGTGCAGAAATGCGGTGAGATTAGAATTTATATTTTGCTGAATGGTGATTGGAAATTCTTTCAGTTTAAATTTTTATTGTATTTTTCCAATTCTTGTTTGGATCTGTCAATCTTTATTACATGTAGTTCTGTTTTATTTTGAATGTACATCATTGTGGATTCAGTTGAATGAGGTTTTCTCTTAGATTCATTTATGGTAACTAATTGGAAATCGAGACATATATAATGAAGTAATAAGCAACTAGATTTACTAATTCATTGTAGTCGTTTTTGTAGAATTTGGATTGAGAATGTCGTCTGGTGGTACACAGAGCGGTCTAAGAAAAACTCTAGGCGCCCTGAAGGACACAACCACTGTGAGCTTGGCAAAGATAAACAGTGACTACAAGGAAGTGGACATTGCCATTGTTAAGGCAACAAACCATGTTGAACGCCCTGCGAAAGAGAGGCACATAAAAGGTTGTTATTAGTCATAGAAATGATTATATTTGTGTGTGTTGTGTTATGTTAATCTGATCTTGATTAGCTTATGAAACTAGACATTACTAACTGTATTTTTTTAATCTAACTTTCAGCTGTCTTTGCTGCTATATCGGCCACCAGACCTCGAGCTGATGTTGCCTACTGTATACATGGTCTTGCAAGAAGATTGGCAAAGACTCATAATTGGGCGGTACGTCCAAATAAATTTCCTTAATAGTCCTTTCCTGGGCCTTCACTCTTACCTCTTTTCCTTTTTGATAATTTCAAAATATTTCTATCACTATCTGATTTTTCTACCTTTTAACTTTGTGCTTTTGCCATTTAATCGAAGTTATGTCTGAATGTCTGATGATAAGTAAATACATTGATTGGAAAGTTGTGTTTCTATAAATCAATGTGTTACCTTATCTTCGTCTATTTCTGTATCCGTCTCCACCTGCTTCCTGATCCCCCTAACAGATTAATGCACACGTATGCATTGTCATTCTTAATATAGGTCATTTTCACTATTTAACTTTGTCAACAATCTGAATGGTGAATTTTCAGAAATTTCAGACCATTTCTTTGATTCTCCTTCGGTCAAAAGCTCACTTTCAGATTTTCCGTATTTTCCATTTTCAGTTTTCCCCTTCTTCTGAATGATCAGATATCCAGTCACATTTTTAGAGATGGCAAATTATGTTTTAAATTGAGTCTTCCTCTACTGAGAGAGAACTGCTAACCCTCACTTCCTTGTTGCTGCTTGAACTTGTTAAGTACGTATCTTAGCATTAGTGGTGCTGTTAGTCAAATGATGTTTGAGTAGGTGATGCTTGTCTTTGTTGTAAGAATTGTACTGCCTGTTCTGACCCCTTTATATTTATTTTTCTTTCTATGTACAGGTTGCTTTGAAGACTTTGATTGTTATACACCGTGCGATACGAGAGGTGGACCCAACATTCCAGGAAGAAATCATTAATTATGGTAGGAACAGAAATCATATGCTTAATTTAGCCCATTTCAAGGATGACTCCGGCCCTAATGGTATGTATTTATTTTCATTTGGCGGTCTAGCAGCAAAAGTTACAGATGAACTTATTAATATATTGCATTTTAATCTCTTGAGCAGCTTGGGATTATTCTGCTTGGGTGCGCTGTTATGCACTATATTTGGAGGAGAGGCTGGAATGTTTCCGAGTGTTAAAGTATGACATAGAAGCAGACCGTCCGGTGGGTTCTTGTTATAAATACTGATTTACATGCATTTAGTGCTTTCTTCAAAATTAATTTTCTAATTCACAAACTAATAGACAATGTCAAAAGCTCAAACCTCATCAATTTATTTGTCTCTTCTGACCCGTTCTTTTAGTGTCTAGTTCTGGAAATACAATGTGCAGATCTCTTTGGCAGCAATTAATTTCTGGGAAGCTATATGATCATTTATTATGTTTTACGATACCAGTTCTCAACTGCTTCACTTGGAATGTGCATCTAATATATTTTTGATCCATCTCTTTTCAGTTATTGGCTTTCTGCCTCATTTGAGCCTCACTTGCATGTTGTAAATGTATCAATTACCGCTGTTTTTGGCTGCATTTGACCTCTTGGGATGGCCTAGTTTGGCCAAGAGTCAAGTTATAGGTTAACGTTTAAATATTTTAAGTCTTCATTTGCTAAACTTCTGGGTATCACTAGAATCAGCCTCTGGTAAAGGCTCGTGATGTCGGTCTTCAGGTTTTTGCTGTAATGTGGAGCTTGAGATATTTTTGACAATTCCAAAGATTTGAGTGGCATCGAAACTCTATATATAGAACACTCAGTCGTTATCATCAATCCATCTTCATCGTTTCGAAAGAAGTTGAATGTCCTTAGCACTATTTTAGGCCAAGTATTAGTTTGTATCATCGCCATATGCAGAACTCTGTTCTGTAGATATATTTGGCTGATATTCTATCCTTTTTCCCATTATGTATTCCATCTAATTGCAATGGCTTTTGCAGAGAACAAAAGATCTTGACACTCCAGACCTTCTTGAGCATTTGCCTGCACTACAACAACTGCTCCACCGTGTGATTGGCTGTCAGGTAGATCCATCTTTGATAAGTCCATTATGGTAGATCGTTTGTCAAAATGTTTTTCAATCAACTATAACTCGGCACATCGGCCATTGTATGTGGAGTAAGATTGTCATGCCGTTGTTTAGCCTTTCCCTTGCTTAAGAAGTTGAACTGTGCCGTTTTCACATGCAGCCACAAGGAGCAGCAATTCATAATTTTATCATTCAATTGGCCCTTTCCATGGTGAGTCCAAGTCTTACTCACCGACAGTAAAACAGCTTATACAGACTTAGCCTATAAGCCTCTACCTTCTCTATCATAGGTTGCTTCAGAAAGCATTAAAATTTACAATGCGATAAGTGATGGAACGGTGAATTTGGTTGACAAGGTAACTACTTCTAATTGGTAAATACTCTCTTACTCCTGTGGCAGCAAACTTATGGCCTTCATTTCTGACAGTTCTTTGAGATGCAAAGGCATGATGCTCTTAAAGCTTTGGATATATATCGAAGAGCCGGACAACAGGTAGAGCCTTTAAACACACGTACATTTCATGCAGGACTTTACAAAGAAAGATTTTCTCAAATCAACTGATTTTATTTTCAATGAAAATTTTATAGGCTGAGAGATTATCAGAATTCTATGAAATATGTAAAAATCTTGATGTCGGGCGTGGAGAGCGTTTTATCAAGATCGAGCAGGTTTGATCCCTCGATATTTCTAGGCAAAAATTGCTTCCACAGCTATCTATATGTTTTTGATTTCCTTGTTATGACAATGATTGGTAAAGCCGCCGGCTTCATTTCTGCAAACTATGGAAGAGTATGTGCGAGATGCACCACGCGCTTCCACAGCCCGGAAAGATCTGGTACTTTCTTCACTACGTACACTCGTCTTAGGAGGGTATGAGGAATCTATTTTGAACTAAATGCGATATATGTTGAAATGAAACAGACTGATGATAAGCCCAAGGCAGTGTTGGCAATTGAGTACAAAAAGAGTCCAGACGTAAGAGAGAAGAGCCCGGAGTCCCCGCCTCCACCCGAACCCGAACCTGTCAAAGTCGAAACTCCTGCTTCAGAACCACCACCACCTGATCTGCTGGTGATTACTCGTACTAATCCCTTCATATTTTCCCTCTTAATATTTACAACACTCGTTCGAGCAACCATATTATCGTGCCTTGTAGGGCCTGAATGAGCCTACTCCTGCTGCATCAGAGTTAGATGAGAAAAATGCTATGGCTCTGGCCATTGTCCCAGTTGGTAAGTTCCCTTCTTTTCAAGTCTAGTCATAGGTGGATACCGGGGGCTACACATGGCATGCGGCCACTGCCTCCCTCTAATTTCGAAAAAATTACTACTTTGCCCACTAAATTTCGGATATAGCGGTTGCGTGTGGAGGCCACTGTACCCCCGAGTTCAAATTCTAATAAACTGTAAATTTTACTTGTGTTTTTTGAGATATTACTATTCCACCCCTTAAAAGCTGCGAATGGGGCCATCGTACCCCCGAATTTAAATTTACCTTTGTTTTTTGAGAAATTATTCCACCCCCCTCCCCACTCGAAAATTATAATTACTCCCTCCGTCCAATTAGTAATGTCTTGTATTCCTGAAAAGGGTGTCCCATTAGTAATGTCTTGTTTCTAAAAATGGCAAAGAATTTGTGGCCACAAATTAATTACCCAAAAGTCAAATAACATACACCACACACAATCACTTTCTTAATCTCCGTGCCCAAAAGAAGCAAGACTACTAATGGGACGGAGGGAGTATAATCCACACCTAAGTTTAGTGGTGTTGAGCTTAGGCCTTTGCTACAAATGATTATTGATGATGTGATTCAGTTAAAGAATGCTTTCTGAAATGCTTCTGATTATGATGGTAGCAGAACAACAAGCTTCCACCGCACCAAACCTTGCTAACGGAGCTACCGGCTGGGAACTAGCCCTCGTTACAGCTCCAAGCTCCAACGAAACCGCTGCTGCCACTAGTAAATTGGTACATATTCCGCTCAATCTTGTTCTACTTTCATTTACACTCGAATCTGCTCTTCAGCTATCAATGAAGTCACATCTTTGTTTACTTGTAAGGCTGGGGGGCTTGATCTACTGACCCTAGACAGTCTATACGACGATGCAATCAGACGGAACAACCAGAATGTGAGCTACAATCCGTGGGAACAAGGCCCGATGGGCGCCCCACAGATGACACACGATCCGTTCTATGCATCCAACGCGGTGGCCCCACCGCCGTCCGTGCAGATGGCCAACCAGCAACAACACCCTTTCATGTTCCAGCCACAACAGCAGATGCAGATGATGGGCCAGCAGCAAATGATGAACCCTTTTGGAAACCAGTACGGTATGGGCGTCCAGCCGCCCCATCCCTACGGTGCAGGTATGCCCGTTCAAGCCTACAATCCTTATTCCGGCCTCATTTGAGGAAGCGCGTTGGTGAGATTCAAAACCGTATTCGTTTCTTGGAAATATATATACTGGATTACAAAGATGGTTAGGTCTGCTGTGGATTTATGTGTTGGGGAGATAGATGATGTATGGTTGTATGATAAGTTGTGAGAGTGAAGTAGATATAGATGGAAATTCTTTGTTGAATAATGGAGTACATAATATTTTTTTGGAGTTGCATAAAATTTGTAGACCGGGTTGGTCGAGCAGAAATGTATTTGTTGGTGATGATGAACTTTTGGACCATTTTTTCTCTTTCCCTTCAGTTCGATCTGTGCTATGTACCAACATTCCTTTTTGTTATATACATACACAAGTTTGATTAGATTCAGTTTGTTTGCATCATTCTCTGAAGTTGAGAAAATTTGAAATCTTCATAAATTAATATCGTTGACATTGAGAATATATTGCTATTATAGATAAACTACTTTAACAGAAATGAGAATATTAAGTAAATTACATGCTACATGTTGTAGGTAATAATTAAATAAATAATAGTAATAAGAAATGGTTGATAGTTAATACAATCTCGGCGTCCAACCTTGTGAGAAAATTGATTTTAGGCTTTTAATATAGTTTATATCCGATTTTGATCGTATAGCTTTATAAAATGTCTGATTTTAATTTTCTATTGTGGCAGCAATCGATTTTTATCATCCGATATAAATTATCGAACATAAAAAGGAGCGTGAATTTTACACTTGTCGAGTGACAAAAATAAGTCATTTTGTAAAGTTTCATGACAAAAAAAAGCGAACATTTTTTTATTAAAACGAGTTCATTTTTGCTTCTGGAATGTAGTTTCTATTTTGGTCTTGTAATTTTTAAAAGTATTTGTTTTTTATACCGGAACTTTTTAAAATATCTTACGAGTATTATTTCATAAAGTTATAAAATCAAACGAGTTCATTTTTTGGTTTTGCAATGTAGTTTCTATTTTGGTCATGCAACGAAGATGGTAGTTCATGTGCTCCATCCGTCTCATAGAAAGTGTCTTGTTTTCCTGTTCGAGCCGTCCCATAGAAAATGTCTTAATTCTTAAAAAGACAAACAATATGTGGACCAAAATTAATAAGCCAAAAAGTCAAACAATATACACTACACAATCTCATTTTTCTTAATCTCCGTGCCCCATAGAAATGAGACACTTTCCATGGGAGGGAGGAAATATCTTTTTCTGTTCGATAATTTATATCGGAGGACCGAAACCGTATACTTCGTAAAGTTATAGACCAAAATCGAACACTGCTACATTAGAGGACCAAAATCGAACAAGATAAAGTTATAAGATCAAAATCGAGCACTCTCAAATTAAAAAACCAAATTTGAATAGAAACTAGAGAATTAAAATTGATATTTTCTCGTCTTAACATTTCACAAATAAATAGAAAACTCCTCTATCCCAATTCTCATTTTTTCTTTTACTCTCCGTCCCATAGAAAGTGTCTTATTTTCCTTTTTGGTTATTCCATATAAAGTATCCGATTTTTAAAAAAAATAAATAATATGTAAACCAAAATTAACAACCCAAAAATCAAACAACACACAATACACAATACAAATTTTGGCATGGTGTTGAATTAAGATAAAACAATGATAAATTAAAAGATTATAAAATATGATGAACATGTAATTAATACGTGTGGATTAGTGGGATAAATACCGCTCTAGATATGTTATATTATACTGATCGATTTATTTAATTAAATTAAGCCAGAATCAATTAGTTAAACTCCAATATCGGATATTTAGGTTATTTCTCGTTTAGTTTACTGTTAAATAAAATAAAATTTATTTCATCGTAATAGTTCTCATTCGTCGTGCCATACATCTAGTAATACTAATATTTCCGCTTTTACATTTATGAATCTAAATTAATGTTGGGCCCTAATTATTTGTCTCATCCATATTACTATAGATTTCGAATTAATAATTTTATATGACTAAACTAGTAAACTCAATAACAAGTACTCCTTCCTCCAATCTTATTTCTTTTGAGCATGGTTATTAAGAAGCGTTCAAAGTTGTGTGTGAAATTGTGTAAAGTGAGGAGTCCCACAAGATAAAGTCAGTGAAACCTAGTGTTATTAAAAAATTAGGTGTGAAGAAATGTAGCGACAATAAAACCAAATGTTAGTATAAATACTATAACAACATAACAAACAACATATGAAAAATTGAATAGTGAAAATAACGAAATGCAAACCGAGGCGAGAGTTAGACTCTCTCTCCGCAAGACGATAATGCTCCGCTACTCGGTGCAAGCAGTCTATAGCACTCGTCTCCAAGATACAACGGTTTCTCAATTACGAGTAGTTGCACTACTTCTCGTAATTCCGGCGAACTACTTGATATCTCGGGACTAATGAGATACTAATTAATTTATATGTATGAAGTGAAACAATAGGGATAAAGGAAAGAAAAAGGAATCATGTTTTTCTGATTGTCGGATTTTCTTTACTACAAATCGTCCTATTTATAGATTTGAAGCACCCATTCATAAAAGACACAACTCTTCAGAAACACATATGAAGCAAAAGACACAACTCTTCGTAATGGACACAACTCTTCGTATTGGACACAACTCTTCACAATAAGATGAATTGTGAATGGTTGCATTTGTTGAACTTCCAAGTACCTCTTGGCATGAACCAACATATCCCTTCATAAATCAACACATTCATTCATCATTTAATTTATGAAGCAATGTGTCCATTCCAGGAAGTAACGTGTCCATTCATCTAGGAACTAATGCATCCTTTCAATTATTCCCATAAATCTCATGAACTAATGCATCCTTTAAATTAATTATATATTAATTAATTTAATAATCTAATTTTCAATTAAAAATTTTAACACCTAGTGCCATGAATATGATAAAGTTAGTGCACATGTTTTGGTCGTGTCCATGAGTTGGTGGCTACTTGAGAGATCTTGTTGCTCAAGTGAAACAGAATCTCGTATAATAATCTTCATATGCCATGTTATCTGTTAAAATGAAATTTTGATTCCACTATTTGACACATGATGAATGCACATACTTCTGTACATCTTTTAATGTTATCTTACCTGCCTTATATTTTTCTTCTTCTTAAATGGACTAAACATACGTGTATCTATATCATAATGGCGATCCTTTTGTGGTATTAATAAGATTTTATCATCTTCTGCTGGATTTTGAGAATTCTCCTGGGGAGTTCAGATTACTTTCCTTATATAATCCTGTGAACATCATTTTTTGTGCCCCTTATTTGGTCCCAGAAATGGAGAGGATGAATTTTTCATTTATATTATTGCCTGCTAGCAGTTGCTTATTTTGAATATATCTTATGAAGGTTGGTTGGTATCTATTCTTCCCAAATGCTAGATTATGGGCGCCAGCTTCACTAAATTTCATAAGGAAGTATGGCCTTTTAAACTTAACTCAAGCTAGCTAATCACCATGCATTCTAGTAGGAAAAAGATTTGGAATCTTCTAAAAAGGGCTGGAAGTTGATGCGAGACTCAGCTGTTTCAAATATTTATCGATGCACTTAAAATCCTTGTGCCTCAATGACTTTCGCGGGATACTGAATTGAAGGCATCTACCTTTCGATATAAGGTAGTGCAGTAGCAGTACATGGATTGTTATAAATGGATATCTCGTAGCAAAATTCAATCTTACTATTGCTCGATTCATAAAGCTGTAAGGGATATTTAACTCCAAATTCGTAATGCATAGGAAATTGGCACCACATTCAGACATACAATTTTCATCTTTAATAATACTGTTGGAACAGTTACTAGTAAAGTGCTCCAGGTTCTTCCATTGAATCAGCAATCAGCTTTTTGAATGATATAAATGGTAGAAGTGTACATGAAATAATACTCGTTGACTAGTCAGGATTTTAAGCAGAGCCGTTGACTACTCATGGATTTTGAAGTTCATGGTGCTGTTTTATTTTGATATTTTGCATTTATGGTTGGTTTTAAAAGTTCAGTTGTTCTACGGAGCTTGTCATTGATACTGACTTGATAGTGCTATGATAGCATGACTTAACCTTATTTCATTATTATGCATGTACAGTGGCAGATGTTGCGGAAGCTGCTTCAGGAGAGGAAGTACCTGCTGGAAGTAATCTTCCTGTCGATGGAGCTGAGTGGATGGAGCTTTTGGTTAGAGAAGTCTTGACGGCAGCCAATATAGAGGATGCTAAGGCACGTTTGTCCCGAGCACTCGAGGCATTGGAGAAGTCCATCTGTGCGAATGCAACTGCAGAGGCTGCGAAAAGCTTCCAGAAGGTGTGGATATTGTTTTTTTTAAAAAAATTTATGTCGTTTTCTACTTGCTTTATTATATGCAAAATCCTTACTTGATATAAAGGCCGTGATATTATAATGGATTAACATGTATTTGACATGAAAAGACTTTCTACCTCAATATCAGAAGTTGAAGTGAAATTGCTTCTCATGGGCAGACCAAAATGATGCTGATCTAAGAATCTAACATCCTGAGTTTTTTCCTGCAAAAAATCAAGTTCTTCCACAGTTCCTACTGCAGTACCGGCATATGAACACCCCTTTGCTTAATTCGTAAGCTCAGCTTCCCAATTTGCAATATCCGTTATCATCTTAATTATCTTGATTTGTGGCCATGCTTTATCATATCTCATATACATCATTATCTCCTCCTAAGCATTACAGTGAGAAACACTGCAACTTATCATGCTTCCATTATCATTTATGGACGTACAAAAAGAGGATAAACATTAATTATGTACCATGATCCAGCCACCTAAATCTTCAAAAGGCCATTGAATCATGCTATCTGAAAACTATTTCTTATTGCAAGTGTACAATGTAAAATCTCTTCATATTTTCTCCAGGTTAACAATTATGCCCTTGCGATGCATCTCAAGCAGGCTCAACAAAGTGGTTCGCTCCCTGGACCCTGATGTGTTTTAGGTAATAGCCCAGTGTGCATGACTTGCTTCTGGAGTGAAGCAAGTATTATAGGAGAACTAATAATGCAGGATCTAGCCTAGATTCCTAGCAGTAATTTACTTTAAAAAGTACGATATCAACTCTTAAGATGTTTGTGATACTATTCTCCGCTAACATCTTAAGAGTTGATGTCGTACTTTTTAAAGTAAATTACTACTCAGTTTGGCCTACTTCCTTATCCTCCCCTCCTCCCTCTCCTTGGCTTGTGCTACACCTGTCAGGTATGTCCTCATAACCGTTGGTATGTTATTCACTGCAGTATCTTTACCATTATAATGACATACATACATTGAGTGCCAGAGTGCTTGAATATTCTTCTTTTGATTGATGTTTGCATCATCTCTTGTCGATTCGCATCCATCTCTTTTTTCTTTGGAGAATTTATCTTTTGTAACGTGCTATTTGCTGTGAGAATTGTATTCGCAGCTGCAGCTTTTCCTTCTTTTAATACCCACGTCATACATTTTTTTATTTATTAAATTCGTTTTAACCTAATTAGGTATTTTTTTTGATAAATACTGTTGTCCCATCTTAAGAAAGAAGTTAGCTTCTGTAGATTATAGGAATAAAGTTTACCTAGTGTGCATTTCTGTAGCGGACGAGGGTTATTCTCATCATAAAAAAAAATTAGCTTCTCTAGAGGAAGAAACGACTTGAGTTGCAGTTATTTCTAACTCTTTTTTTTTTTTTTTAGCAATTGGTCATTAATTGTTGTTTTCTCATTTTTAAGATTTTTATCTGACGAGAAAAATGGCCGTCAATTGCTTTTGTACTGGATCTATAGATAGGGAAAAGAAAAGGTTTGTTTTAGGAGTTTTGAGTTTTTGCAGCGAGGGGAAACAATTATAATGTTTTGTATTACAATTTGTAAACAACTATTTTTATAGATGTGCCTTAGATATATTTTATTCTGTTTGCAAAACACCCAAAACATGTGATCTTTTAATAACTAAAATTCCATTGTACTACTTAACTCATTTCCAAGTAGGGGTGGTTCGGTATGTTATATCGATTTTTTTTTCCTATATGATATACCATACCGAAAAGCTTTGTTATGGAAAAAAATTATACTCTTACCACATCGTTACTTTCAGTATACCACTGTACTATTGGTATGAGTTTTTCTCGATATTGTTATCTTATTGCTTTTCGGGTATATTGTACTGAATTTCGGAATACTAAAATATCATGGTATATAAAAAATTAAAGATATACCGAAAGTGTCATGATAAATTGAAAATAATATATCAATCTTGATATACATTGATATTGTTCGGGATGCAGTATACATCGAAGTCTTAGTACATATCTAATATTCGACATGAGATACACAACGAAACTTTCGGTATGTACTAAGACTTTTATATGTAACGGTATACTGCGTTATGAAAAAATTCATATTGTTACCGTGCCAATAAATAACGGTACATTATAATACCATACCGAATATTACAATATACCGTTAAAATCGGTATATTTATCCATCCCTATTCTTGAGGGGACACATAGAGTGAGCCTTAGTCTTAATATACAAAAGTAATAGCTTTGGATAAGTATGTGTTTTTATACTTTTTAAAAATGTAGAATTATTAGAGTAATTTTATGAATTATTAGAAATATCTCTCACTAAGCCTAATTGAGTATCATACAGTTTAATCGTGTATTGTGTAGATACATGTTTAATAACAACTATAAAACTCAATCTAATGAGGCTAATTTTGGTGTTCTTCTAAATGTTACTCAACATTATTTATTTAATCGTGTATTGTGCAGATACAACGATATTTATTTATTATTATTATTAAATCACCTTAAATTGACAGTCAAAGAGTCACAGAGGAGAGTTAAATCACTCTTAAGGTGACAGAGTGACAAGTTCACATAGAGTGTCTAATTGAATTTGAATTCATAATTTTTCGATCTCAAGCCACCCACATTCATCGCTATACCATCTCATAGGAACATATCGCCCAAAATGCATTATACTCCCTCCGTCCCTAATATATATGTTTATTTGTTTTTCCACACATATTAAGAAAATATTTAATGATATGAAAGTTAGATAAATATTGGTATTGAAATATGTGTAAATTAAAGTAAATTACTAAAAAATTAAAGACATAATTGTGTTTGTTATTAGAAAAGTTAATAAATTAGTCTTTTTCTAAATTCTCACAATAATTAGACGTATTAAAGTTAGTAAAAGATATAATTAGACACGAAAAATTATTAATAGGCATATAAATTTGGGACAGACGAAAAAGAAAAGTAATCATATAATATATATTAAGTACGGAGGGGGAGTAATAAATATCGCCACATTTATTATACTGCGTTTTGAGTGCTGACATGATTCAAATACCACGAGGCATCACCTTGGTAATCGCAATTCATTAATTATTTTACAATTCACACCAACAAATCTAATTTCTTCCCCAACCTTAACAATGAAATATGTTCAAAATTCAACAAAAACACCTTCAATTATATCCCTCTCTCTTACAATAAGCAAACACTGCTGTTCTGATTGTACTACACCTACACTTTTAACATTAAAACAACTGCAGATCTAAGACAACGCAGACGATCTGTCTCATCCACGTGTGTAATTATCACTACATCTAATCATATATTGATTCTTGATTAGTGCCAAAAACACCCATCAACCCACTAATCAAGAATCAAGATTCAACACTAACTAAAAAAAAAAAAAAAAAAAGATTCAACACTAACTAATTCCTAAAACAAACCATGCTAACAAAGATGATGATGAAGAGTTAGATGAGTAAGATTGCAAATGGTAGCCAAGTAAATTAATTTTTGTGTACCCAAAAAAACAAACTTTCAAGAAACTGCAATGAGCCTCCCAAGCCCATCTCTCATCATCTTCTTGAACTCATCAAAGTTGACCATCCCATCTCCATCAATGTCAACTTGCCTGATCATTTCCTGGCAATCTTCAATCTTTTTCCCCTCAACGAATCCCAGAGAAGAGAGCACCAATCCCAGCTCCTCAACTGTGATCAGCCCATCTTTGTTCCCATCAAACACATCAAAAGCCTCCCTCAAACTCCCATCTCCCTCCTGCCCCTCCGCCGCCCCTCCGCCGCCCTCCATCGACTCGTAAAGCTTGCAGAACTCGTCGAAGTCTATCAACCCATCCCCGTTGAAATCCACCCTCTCAACCATGTCGTCAACGTCTCTCTCTCCTGCACGAATTCCCATCTTCTCCAGCGACTCTCGCAGCTCAATCTTCGTTATGAATCCGTCGTTGTTCTTGTCGAAAGTCGCGAACACGCCTCTCAGTCTCGGCCCGTCTGCGCAGCTTCCGGCCGTCTCCGCCGCCGTGGATCTGGGCTTGACCGGATCTTGGTGCGGAGGATGGCGGAAGGATTGAAGCCATAGGGCGATGAATTTCTTGGTTGGCGGGATGGTGGAGATGAGGGCGAAGATGAAGAGGAGAGAGTAGAGGAGGAGGGCGATCATTTTGTGTTTGTTGAAAAGACACGAATTCTGGGGAAGAAATGGAGTGCTGAATAAATATGTTAACGCGTTTGCTGATCCCACAAACCGCGTTAAACTGTCGTAACTGCAAATTATGAATTATTTTGTTTCACCCTTAATTTGTTTCCTTCATTTTCTACTGTTTCGTTTTTATATATTGCGACCGGAATATTCGAGGTGTATAAATTAGTATAAATTTTTTTTTTAATTTTTTTATGACAAGGAACTCGCAATCGCTACTTTTGGTGCGCACAAGTAAACCTCGCTCCTATGCAATAGTCTGCAAACCATACAAGAGAATTAAACCACCCTTAAGGTAAGAGGGTGACAAACTCATATAGCGCAATAGCCTGCAAACCACACAAGAGAATTAAACCACCCTTAAGGTAACAGGAACATACTCACATAACGTGTCCAGTGGGATTTAAATCCATGACCTTTCGGTCCCGCACCATTCACCTTCACCGCTATGCCATCCAATGGGGACAAATTAATATAATTTCTTGATATGGTGCAAACTTATATATGTGCAAAATAATGTAAAGAGCACATCAAAATTTAAGAAATGATATTAATTTAAGATTTTTGACAATTTAATTTAATTTCTTCATATTATAATGTAAAAGCATTATAAAAATAGAAAGATATAAAAAACTTTATTGATTAAAATTGTGTACAAATTTAATTAAAGTTAAAATTTTATATGCACAATCAGATTATTTATATAAAGTTTGTGTATTTAGAAGCTACTCAAACTTCATAATTTCGCACCTAAGCTTCCACGAGTGGCGTTGGTAGCCACTTAGCTTCAATTTCGTAGAGTTATTCGTCAGTGTATGAATTTTAAAAATACTAAAAGTTCGTGTGCAAAATCAGAACATTTGAAAAGTTCGTGTATTTTGGGGATTTTATAACCCTTTCTAATTTCCAGTTGGTTTTTTTTTTTTTAACCAATCGATGAGATTGTTAAAACCCAAAATTCAACTACAATTTTTTTTTTGACTGGAATAACTGTGTAAGCTAGTTATACTACCTTATTGGTTAGGGCAGTGGGAAATGACACACACGCTTTTACCATGTTACTTTAATGATTGTGTGAAGCATGGCTCAAGATGCTATTCCAAGGAACCCTTTAATTATGGACGATACCAATTTTGTCCCATGAGGGGCAACTTGGTCTTATCAACAAGCCCACCCTGAATCATCCATAGGAGTACTACAGGTATATACAGTTACCTTTCTAAATTAATATTGTTGTGAGATTTTATTATATTAGAGATGTTAATTTATTTATAAATTAATATTTATTAATTTAGAGAGAGATTTCGAACTTATACGAAATTGAATTTTAATTAGAAGAATATAAGGAATTATAAACTTATCTATATATCATATTTAATGTCATTTTACTATTTAGTATCTAGAAACAATGAATTATATTAATTTGTTAAGAAATAATCTAATTATTCTTTTAAGAAATAAGTACAATGATAGTTAACATTCATGAACAAGATACATTAATTTGTCTTAGTATTGTTGGTAATTTTTAATGATTATTAATTTATGATATTGATGGGATCATATATTTACATTGGAGTATTATAAAAATTATTCTCTTATTATCTTATCGAATTTGATGATTTTTTACATTGGCCCGAGTCGGGATCAGAGAAAAATATTATCGTAGAAAAGTTATTAATTTACCGAGTATTAAATTGTGGAAGTTCTACTGTATTACTGTAATTTTCTCTTACAAATATTTTATTCTAGAATAATAAATATTCCCTCTGTCCCGCTATTTCTGTCCTACTTGCCTAATCGGGTTGTCCCGCTATTTCTATCCTCTTTCCTAAAATAGTAAAAATTACTTTTAAACATAAAATGAAGTGGGTCCCCCTTACTCACTACTCAACTCCCACATTCTTATACTCTTTCTCTTCAAAAATCTATCTCTCACTCGATTATGTTCCGCTCCGAACTCAGAAAATTATGATTTTTATCTTTTTGAAAACTTTAGATTATTTCTTCAAATACAATATAAAAAAAATATAGAAAATAAAAATCGATTGCATTTCACTAGCCTTGCAAAAATTTGGATAATTCTCATTTCTTTCCACCAACCACTCCTCGAAAACTGTGTCATTTTCTTTATACAATTAAAACTCATAAAATACACACTAAATTAAAATTTCTTAATCTCCGTGCCGAAGTCAACTGAGACGTTTTTAGCGGGACGGATGGAGTATATTACTAAATTTCGTTAAGTTTTAAAAGTCAGCTCTCCCAAAGTAAAAATAATACACTCTAGATGGTTGACTTCCCTCTTCCTTGATTCCAAGTATGACTCCAGTAGAGGTCAAAACATTGTACTCCCTACTTACTTTTCTTCTACTATTAAGCAGAACTCCAATTCAAATCCTCTATGGACTATCAAACACCACTCTATATTTGAATTGACATTGACTTGGAATTATATTTTTGAATGTTTCACCTTGTTGATTTTAGATTAAAGTTGAAAACACGTGTAAATATTATGAATTATAGTTAATTTGTCTCTCAAGTCTCGATGGTGGAAAAAATCTAATTAGAAACCAAAAAACAAATTGATAATTTTTTTTTGGCATGGTAGAAGTTAAAGATTATAAAGATTGGGTGAATGAATTATTAAAAATGATTTGCATCCCACATAATATTATGTTCCACATTAGTTTTTGGAAAAAAATGTGTAAGGGTCGACTTTATGTGATTTCGGATAGGTTTAGGATCTAAATTCATAAAATTTAATCTAGGATATCCCATGATCCATATCCTTGTCCTCTCTCTTCATCCCTTTTCCCCCCTTTTTCATATCCTCCACCCTCCGCTGCCACCACCACCACTCTGTCATCGCAGTCCAAATTCGATAGAGTTTGGAAAAAGCTAGCCGGAAAAATACTAGCATTTTTCAAAGCCTACAACATGCGAGTGTTTCATAATTTTTTATTACTATAATAAGGTTATTATTATATAGAGTATTACTAATTTACTATATAGATGTTTTACTGTATTTGAGTTTATCGGTTATGTTGATTAAGTTCAATTTTAAGCCATTAAACTGTGAAATAGTTCAATTTTTGTAGTTTTATAAAATCAATGAAATTGGTTCAACTTGAATTCGATTTGCATGTCTAGAAATTTTAAAAAGAAAAGAAAATGTGATCCATTCTATTGGTATTATAAAGCGGGCAAAAATTAAACTATACATAAGTTGATAGGTTAAAATCGAACTTAGACCAATATAATGGGTTAAAGTTAAATAGGAGATAATTACGATAAATATTTTTACCCTAATTTATCATGTATACTTGAAACATGTTTACCAAGATTAGCAGCATTTGCATATTTTTATCCTCGAAATAAAACGAAATATATAATGCAACAGTGAAACAATAACTCCTTTTTCTTTAAATAAAAAGTGAAATAAATTGTTCTTCGTCCACTGAAATCGAAATCCACTTCGAACGACTTGCTCGCTGTCCAGCGTGTCCTTCGCCGTTGGCTCTCCGCCAGACCTGCTGCACCCGTTGCCTCCAAGGTAGGTCTCTTGTTTGATTCATCTTATTTCCTTCTGTTTATAGTCTCTCTTCTACTTTATGATTTTTTGTTTGTGCAATTTATTTGCTAATTATTCTCGATTGACTGATTTCAAGCAAGAAGGGAGCAACCCTAGGTAATAACGTTGAAATTCCATAATGATATTAACTTATTCGTGCCTAGCACTTTTTGGAAATTATTGCTAGCTAATTTTCTTGGAGGCTTTGCTCGTCTCCGTTATTTGCTTACACTTCATGTCTAGTAAGACTAGAGTTTTGAAATGTACCCGTCAATTAATTTCTTTTATAAAAATCAAAATGAATGACCTAGACCGAAATTTCGGTTTCCCCCCAATTGGGGGAAACCGAAATTCGATCGATGTATTACAATACATCGATCGAATTCGGTTGTCGTTGAGCAGTTCCTTTTTCTTAGTTCTCTGGTTCGGTCCGAGCAAGGTCGTTTTTAACAAGAAAATTAGTCGGGGCGGAATTCTATAAAAAAGGGTTCTTTTAGTGTATTTATACCTATATTTTATGTAAACTAGTAAAATAACCATTATTTGAGAAAAATGTTTGAGTTAAGTAGAACAAATTGGATTAATTTATTCTTTTATAAAATTATTTTCTTGTTCTACAAATAAGTTAGAACAACAGTGATAATGAATTACATTATGTTTTACGATTCATGTGATATATATATATATATATATATATATATATATAAATAGGGGAGGGTTCTATTGAGAACACCTCCTATATAGAGAAATAAGAACACTTATGGACCATAGATGAAGAGTGATGGATGGTGTAGATTAGAGGGAAGTTTATTTTATTTACCATTTTTTTTAATAGATAGGTGTCACAATAAGGGTATTTTGGGTAGAAAATCTTCAAAAATATGTACTAGGTTTTGCAGAAATTTACGCCCATTTCAAATTTAGGCTTTCGCTCCCATTCCTCCCTTCCAATTGCGCAAAAATCGGGAACTCTTTCTCTTTCGAACACCTCCTCGAACCGACGCTACGACTGATTTCTTGTATCATCGCGTCCGATTGCATTGGTCTCCCTTCAGATTCAATGATACGACGCCATTTTTAAGGTATGAATGCATTTTATTCGAAGGCATTTCTTATTAAAGAAACGATTGCTAGGGTGTGAATTTCTGCGGTTTCAATTAGTGACTGGATCTTGAAGAGTTTATTGTTCGTTGTCCACGAAGTGTCGAAGGTCTTGAAGGTGTTTTAAGTTTGAAGAAATACTCTGTAAAGGTATGTTTTCACGAACCGGGTGTTGGGTTTTTTGTTCAATAGGTTTATGAATTAGGGTTTGCTAGACTGTCTTATCCTGTGTGTTCGATTAGTTTATGAATTAGGAAATTTGGGTTTTTTGTTCGATTTATGCACATTTGCATGTTTGATTATGCACATTTCATGAGTTTGATAGATTGTCTTCTTCTGTGTGTTCCTGGGTTTTATTTGTTAGATTAGTTTATGAATGAGGGTTTAAAAGAGAAGCACATGTAGTACTAGTTATATGAACCTGCACATTACCTAGAAAATTATGCACATGTAATACTATATATATGCACATTGCGTGCATAACATGTGCACATACAGTTATAATCTCTGCACATTTCCTATATTATATATGCACATGCACTAATACTATCTGCACATTTCATGCATTTATGAATGGGTTGCTGCATTGTATATAGGCTTACAATGGGTGGGAAGAGAAAAGGAGGAGCACTGATAGATGGGGGTAGACTAAAAAAAAGTAAGGTTGAAGCGGTAGAAGTTGAAAACGCTAGAAAGAAGGGTAAGGGGATTGATGATGGAAGGGAAGAAACAGCCAAAAAAATCAAAAGAGAAGCTTTTAACCAAAAAACCACACCACTGACGATAGGCCAAACTATTAGCATAAACAAGCAGTTCCCTTATTTAATCTGTCGTGCAACACCGTTTTGCCTATATAGATCTATAGAACGAATGAATCCTGCTCAAAAACAAGCTGTTGAAGAATTAGAATTTGGGTCATTAATGAAGCTAAAGATAACCAAGGTTCCCTTGAAAATGGCGCATTGGTTAGTTAGTAGATTTGATGCAAGAAAGTGTGGTTTAAGACTCTTAGACAGAGGGTTACTACCTATAGTGAATGAGGATGTGCATAGAGTTTTTGGCTTGCCCATGGGGAGGAGAAGTATAGGGCAGATTTCTGGAGAGGAATCTAGGGAGATGTTGGAGGAGTGGAGAAGTTTTTTTGATGATTACAAGAAGATATTGCCTGCAAAGATAATGGAAGAAATGCTACGACATACTGAGGGGGGTACGTGGTTTAGAAGACATTTCCTTATTCTGGTAGAAGCATGTCTTATTGAGAATTCTCAGAACGGTTATGTGTATCCAACAATTATTGGTTCTTTAAGGGATCTACAACAAGTACAAGACTGGAACTGGGGTGAGTATTTGTTGAAGAGCTTGGTTCGAAATAGGCTTAAATGGGATACAGAAAAGCCATTTGGAGGGCCTTCTCTATTTCTGACAGTAAGTATTTGTATTGTTAAATACATGAGTTTGTTAGCGACCTAAAATATCTAACTTTCCTTATTTTATGTTGTAGCTTGTATATGTAGACAGGGTTAAGGTTTTTAATGAGACATATCCTCGATGTCTGCCACTTTCTGTGAATTGGGATGATGAATCACTAAAGAAAAGACGAAAAGGGAAATCAAGGGAGGAGGATTTGGCGGTGGAGTGATTTTAGATTCGGTGGAAATACGAGTCGAAGAAATGGTGGACAAGGATAAGGATAAAGAAAAGACAACCCCAGCAAACCAACTAGAGAGGCTAATATCGAAGGCCAACTTGGTAGCAAAGCACATGGTTGATCTATTTAAAGAGATAGAGGCGACGACTGTGGATGAGAATGCAGCCGCACCTATTTACCAAAGAGCAGTAACTACAACAAAAAGACTCATTGGGTTTCATGTAAGCAATGAAAGCACACAGGTGACTAACGATTTTGAAGATGAAAGTTACTGGGGAGATGTTCGAGTGCTTAATTCTGTCATAGAGATAGAAGAAGCTTGTCAGAAAAAAGAAGAGTTCCTAAATAACTTGTTGCCTGCACCAAGTTTTAGTCTGGGACTGTCTCAAATGACACTGAAGGGACAGAAAACACCAACCAAAAAAGTAACAGTTTCCATACAGTCCCCAAAGAAGGGGAAAACCGTTGAGGTAAAGATATAACTAGTTAAGTATGAATATCTATGTTAATACAATTCAGTTTAAAAATATGTAATTAACTTTCTTCTGTTTGTTTATTTTAGGAAGAAAGTGTATGGACAAATGGCAGTGATGATGAGCTGTATAATGAAGTAATAGATAATTTCCAGGTAAAGATGCTGGAACATTATGCAGCAGAATGCAGTTTTTTTATATGCACATGTGATATCGTTTTTATGCACATTCATTATATTTTATATGCAAAACTTCCAGGTTGAAGATTATATTAATGAGAATGGTAATGGAAACGAGGAGCAAATAGCAGGAGGTGAAGGAGATAAAGCTGAAGTAGAGAAAGTGTTTGATGGAGGTGAAGAAGAAGCTGATTTGGAAACAGAAAAGGTAAAATTACATGTCCTATCACATTTCAATACATTAATATGCACATGTTAATACTTTTGTATGCACATTATGTGTTTATTTATGTGCACAATTTAACAGGTTGAAAAATTAAATGTGAATGAGGAGCACATATCAGAAGCTGAAAAAGATGAAGGTGAAAGAGAGAAATTAGTTGATGGAGTAGAAGAAGAAGATGAAGCAGAAGTACAAAAGGTTAAAATTGAATTAACATAATATGTTATTTCTGTTAGACAAAATATATGAGAATTCATGTAATAGTTTGTTATATCAACAAGATGCAGGGGGTTGATGAATCAGAAGGGAGTCAGGATGGTGACAATGAAGGAGAGAACAATAAAGGGAATCCGGACAAAGTTGTGACAGACATTGCTGTAAGAATTGGTTGACTATATGTACATATTAAATAATCAACTTCATTACATATAATTTGACTATTCGTAGGAAACTTCTCGGGATGGGGAGATGCGTAACAAGAGAGTACAAAAGAAAAAACCAGCTGCTTGTGTATCGCCATATGTTAGAAGAACAGTTGAATTAACAAAAAGATTAGTAAAATCTGAGAAGGTTCTAGGAATGTACACTTTTTACAATAAGGATTCATAGTAAGTGTGATTGTTTAATGCTTTATTAGTCTTTAGTTTGAATTTGTACGGATAATTCTTAATACTATAACTGGATATATATAGGGATAACATCATGTTTGACAATGCCGAAGATTTGGAAGTTGGAAAGGAAATCTTTCAGACCTTAGCACGAGGGAAGCATGTAGACCTTGTTATAATACAGCTATGGAGCAAATGGCTTAATTATAAAGAAAGCTTGAAATCAGAATCATCAGAAAGACATTTCTTTGCCAGTCCAAAGGTTACGGTAAGTAAAATTTATAAAAACAATTATTACTTATTCTGCACATCAATAACATTATATATGCACACCTTTTTGAATTATTATGCACATTTTTCCATATTACAATCACAACAACTGTTAATGATTTTTAATGTATTTTATAGGACTATGCCATGCATCGAAACTATACAAAATTTTGTGAGCAATTATTGGGGGAGATAATTTGTCATCAAGAAGAAGAGCTTGATTTGATTGATCAGGTAAGGTCTAGAAATTTTATAGTACAAGTTTTGCTGAACTGAACATATATGACTGAAATGTACAACACACAGTTTGTTTTCCCGGTATGCATTGGTCAGCGGCACTTCATGGTAATGTTTGAGACGAAGAAGCCGAAGGTTCATGTAATCGATAGCTTGAACGACCTTGAATGCAGATGTTCTGAATTGAAGTACTTGGACTGGACAAACAGATTGGTACATATTCTATCCATTAAATTTGACACGAAACAGATTGGTACATATTCTATCCAACTAATATATTTAATTAATTTTGTGTAGAGAGAATCACTAAGGTTGTTTATGATGGACCAAGACTTGGAGATGAAGGCTGTTGTTGTGCAAGGTTCCCCGCTAAACGTTGTGCTCGTGAAATGGGGAGATTCTAAGAATGTCAAGGACACAGGTATTTATACCATGAGACATATGGAAACATTCATGGGCGACTCGGGGACTTGGCGCTGTGGGTTGACAAAGAATTCAAAGAATCAAATTCCAATCCTAAGGGTGAGGTACTGCACTGCGCTGTTGACATGGCCCCGTAACAGGATAAGTGAGCAGACTGTTAAAGCAGCAGAAGAACACTTTGAGAAGATGATTGCAGGAAGAAGTATAGACGTTCTCAAAAAGTTACTCGGTTGATGTTTGTGATGGTTGTTGCAGATGTTTGGAATTCAGTTGATAGTAGTACAAGTTAGGACATTTTCATGTGATTTGAAAGACTTGGACAAAACGATCGTTTTTTGTTATGCACATTTCGCTAAATTGTTATGCACATTTCTCGACTTTGTTATGCACATTTCATGTTTTTAATTCTCGCAATCTTGTATTTATTATGCACATAAACGGTATTTCTTATGCAAATTTAACGACATTTTTATGCACATTAACCAGAAAAGCTAATATTATCAATATGTTTTCAAACAACAAATTTTGTAAAAGTCAGAAACCAACACGATTAATTTAAATGAGCTACAAATTCGCCACAAATACATTTAAAATGTCATATTGCAGAATTACAATTGTTCATTCATCTTCAATTGTCGTTTGATCACAGTTACGAGCGTCGTGATTGGTCAACTGTTGGCATTTACTGCATTTCCTCTTGGGTTTGTTTGCTTTACGAATAGCAGCTTCTTTCCTTGATTGAATACGACTTCCACTACCCTTAGTCTTAACTGGACTAGGAGACAACACTGATACACTCTCTGGAACCGAACAACCATAGAAATCTTCAATAACCTTCTTCTTGGCATTACCATCACTTGCACAAAATTAGAATGTTAGTTGTTCATTGGAAAAGTACCAGTTAAATGAATGAAATAAATCTTAAAAATTTATATAGGGCACGTACTTGTTTGTGTTTGTTCCGGCTGTAAGATTTGAATACTTCTCCGTCAATTGTTTGAGATCAAACAACAATTCCGCCCGAAGCTCTTCACTACACTCAATAAGTCCAATACATCTATAACTCTCATATAACAACTCCCGAGTGTCCTTTCGATTTGATCCTTCCCCAAACCTCAAATAAGGATCTTCGAAAGAGATACTTTTAGACCAACGAGGTAGAAGATACTGATTTGGAATACAATCCACTCTCTTATTCTTTAGAACAAAGAAAACGTGCTTGCACAACAAACCCTTTCTCAAGAATAGGTTGCAACCACATACTATGTTATTATCCTTGCTATCAAACACCAAGGTGAACGTACCATCTCCAGAGTCTTCAACCTCATATACGGTAGTCGTACCAACATCAGTCATCTTCAAAACACAACACGAATGTATGGCTGCTACAATTTCAGCTTGGACTTCCTTAAACTTTGAAAATGTATAGAATGAAGCGGCATGCTGCTCAATCTGGAGATTGGTAACAAGTTCAGGAAAACTCTTCAAATCATTGCAGGTCTCTAGGTTGTGTGTGTGTCTCTGAGCATCAATTGCACTACCAAAATGCATGAAAAACTCAATAAGATTATCATGGCGGTTTATAAATCTTTGGAAGAAATTGTTCTCTGATTCTGACATTGAAGTGGTCTTGAATAAGCCACTCATTGGTAAATTTTTGAAATATACTGGAATCCAACGTTCTCTTATTTCGAACATAGTCTCAAACCACTTGTGGCCATTCAAATCATACTCAGACATGAGGGCAAACCACCTTTGATCGAATTCATTCGTATCAATGGATTCAGACCATACCAATTCATTGAATTTGTGCTTGAAATCTTCATCAGCCCTCAAAGACACGGAAAGCTTATCGGCAACTTTGCACATGATATGCCCCATGCAAAATCTATGACGTGTGTAAGGTAATACTGCTGCAACTGCCTTTATCAAAGCTGGATCTTGGTCAGTTATCAACAACTTGGGATGCTGATCATCCATACAAAACAGAAACTTTTTAAGAAGCCAAGCATATGATTCTTCACACTCCCTAGATAACAAACCAGCACCAAAAGTAATGCATTTCCCATGGTTATCCTTTCCCGTAAAAGGGGCAAATATCATATTATACCTATTAACAAATCATAAATAAATTAAAAATTAATACAAATATATTCCTGTTTTATCTGCACATCGTTGAAATATAATATGCACATTCATTCATAAACTTATGCACATTCGGGTACTGACAATAGATAGATTAAAAAAAAGCTTATGTAATATAAAACAAGACAGCAAAACTTACTTGTTAGTTGTGTAAGTAGCATCAAATGATACGGCTTCACCAAAACGCTTGTAGTTATTAATGGAAACTACATCAACCCAAAACAACCGAGTCAATTTTTTTCCATCATTTATATCATAATGAAAGCTGAATCCAGGAGATAATTGCTGCCGCCTAAGCAACTCATCCAACACAACTTGAGTATCCAATCCGACTATAGACTCCCGCACATCACGTGAGAAATTCTTGAAATCATTGCCACTACAACCAATCTTGTCAAAACTACCGACTAACTCTTTAAATAATTTGAAAGATCGGATTGGTTCAATATTAGCTCGACGGCAATTCAAAACAAAACTCTGATGGGTGTAATCCATTTGTCTATTCAGTTTCAAAAACTGTTTTTGCCCTTCTTGGAGCAGAGGGTGAGAGTGTGGCTCAATAAAAGTTGTTATTTCATAACCTTCGGATCCACATAATTTAAACACAACGCGGGCTTTACATCCAGCTTTACCACTCCTTGTCTTCCTTTTTTTCTTACTACTGGAAGCATCAGTTGCTTCGACATTTTTGGAGAGATTGGAAGTACAATGACCCTCACGGTTACATAACACATACCTATGCTTGATAATCAAATCGGTAACACGAGAGGTACTCAAGCGCACATCAAATCCACAAAAACCAGCATACACTTTGTAAAATCGAACACCATCATCCAAATGACTGAATTTTTGACCAACATAAGGTTTAAGTTCAACGGGACAAACAGGACTATAACACAGTTCGGTGCTATCCATAATAGAATCTTCAAAATCAGTTGAATCAGCTGGTAAATAATGAAACAAGACTAAATTAATGCAGGTAATATATGAGCACATTTAATATAAATTATATGCACATTGCCTATATTTTATATGCACATGCACTTATAATATCTGCACATTTACGAAATTATATATTCACATGCAGGAATAATATCTGCACATTTCCTGTATTTTTTGAATGGGTGGTTGCTTAATATACTATCTTTGTGTATTGATTTTGTAAATAGGCTTACAATGCGCAAAAACACTACAATTTCAGCAAAAAAAATTCAATAAGCGAATTAAAAGATTGAAAGATGACAATGGCGATTTCCGAAAATTAAAGCTTACCCATATTTCGACAATGGCGAATCAAAATGTCCGTATGTGCACAAATAAAACAATGGTGAAAACAAGGGAAAACAATGCTTGAAACAAGTGTCGAAGTTGCGCAAGCTGAAGAAAAGAGAGGGCACTCGAAATGGGTATACTGGAGGAAGAGAGAGACAAAAGGTTTTTACATTTCAAAACACATGAAAGAAAAATGACAATATTACCATTAATGACCTCTTTTTCTATTAAAAAATTGATTAATCAACACTCAATCTCAACCACATATCACGAAAATGGATGGCCCGAATTTGTTCTTATTTCTCCCATTAAGGGGGTGTTCTCAAAAGATCCCTACTCTCTCTCTCTCTCTATATATATATATATATATATATATATATATATATATATATATGATGAAATCTTTTGAGAAGACTCCCTTAGGGAGAGAACGAGAGAACAAGTCTCAACTCTTCATTTACAAGATATATGGTCAAAATTAGATCTATTTTGTTTTTGTTTTTGAATTAATAAGGAGTGTCATTAATGACATTTTCGTAATTTTGCATGCCTCATTAAGGGTATTTTGATATTTGTCCATGTAATGTTTTGAGAATGGATCTTAAATGCTTGGAGCGGCTTCTACATTCTTGGGAGGGAAGAGAGAGAATTTTCTGTGCAAATTAATCATGAGGATGCACAAATAAATCAAGAACTGTTTCGAACGAGGAAGAATCTTTGATTTTGTGCTCATTTCGGCGGTATATTTCCTATTTTTAAATAAATCAGCAAGGGTTTCAAAATAAGGGTATGATTTCTCTTTGTATGGCTACGAAATTAGTGTTATGTTTTCATATAGTTTTGAACTGAATGTAACCCATTTTGTCTCGTTTTGTTGTCTTACAAAGATTCCTTATAATTGGCGTAATCAATTTTGTTCAATTTATGCTAATTTTTGTTTCTTCAGATTATGCACATTTTCGAATTCTTATGCATAAATATGATGGTAGTTATATAGGAGTTTGTTGTGTTGTCCAATATTAGTTTATTCATGTTCGTTTGTAATTCAATTACAAATTCATGTTTTATTAAACAAAAGCGAGCATTCAACATCATTTGATGCGCAAAGCCAATAAGCCGAAAAGGTGCATGCAATTGACGAACCAGGATGTTCGGAATTGTGACCAGCCCAAACTTGAAGATGAATAAAGATGTCTGTTGGGATGAGATTCAGTATGATAAGATTTGAAGATCCCAAAACCCTTAGCTGAATGATGAACCTTCGATATTGTAATAGCTTAGTTGAGTTCAGCTTGTTAGGAACTCAATAGGCTAGAGTTCAGTAGTTGTGCATTCAGTAGAAGATTTTGCACTCAGCCGGAGAACTCAGTATCGATGAAGTCAATTGGACAGCTATCGACCAACTGAATCTGCAAAGGAATTCGAGCTTGTGTACTGAATTGATTAGACGAATGTCAATAGAGGATACATCAGTTGAAGGTCCGAGGTTCAGAGGAAGTCAACTCATCGTATCTTGGAGATTGAACAAGCCTCACCTACTCTCATAAACTCGACCAATAAGGAGCCGACATCGTCCTACCTCTCTGCCATAAAGCTGCCCTAAGACTGAAAAAGAGGAAATCTCTACAGTATCTCTACAACAACGTTCAAATTAATATGACCGTTTTCCTTGTCTTATTCGACAAGTGCCTAGACTCCCTCCATCAAATCTATTTACAAATCGAAGACTATAAATAGAGAAGAGTCTTCACGCAGAAAGACACCGAGAACACAAGCTTTCAAGCGATCATACTCTAGCGAACTCAAAATCAAACACAGAGAAGAACTTGCTCATTTGAAGACCATTTTAGTTCTTCTCTCTAGAGATTCCTTAGTTCCCCTTCTCTATCTAAGCGTGCTCATTGTAATATCAATAGCTTAGAACCTCGAAGGAGTTCATCTTTTGAACTGTTCTTATTGTAAGAACTCATTCACTATTGGAGAAACTCTAACCTTGGAGGTATAGAATTGTCTACGACTATAAGTAGAAATCTGTCATGCATACAGATTAACTAAGACTTGCTCAATATAAGCAAACAAGAACGAATCTGTCATGTGAACAAATCGACTTAGACTTGCTCAGTATAATTAATACAAGAACTCCTGCTTAGTTCAAGATAGTGGACGTAGGACCCAGTGTGTCCGAACCACTTTAAAAACTGTTTGTGTTGATTTTAACTGTTGCATTGATTACTGTTCATTTTGCATAAAACTGAGTTTTAATCAAACAGCATAAAACGGCTTTTCAACTGAGACGATTATTTTAGGGCCTACACTTCCGCACACAACTTTTGTTACTGAACTACTGTTCACTGACATAAGTTAGTAAAACTGTACTCAATAGAAGAATCTCTAAAGCGGTCTAGAAAGCATATTTGGCTAACTGACTAGTTCAGTAGCATTCTTCAGCACAACTGACTTTCGCGTTTTGAGTTTGAAATTTGCATTCAGGTGTATTCAACCCCCCTTTACACCTGAAGCTCGTCTCTGGACTAACGATGTCTTTTTTCTAACTGTTGTTGAACTACTCTTTTTTATTTTTCTGAATTTAATTCTCATTGTTGAACATTTTCAAACTCGTGTTTTAAGAAGATGTGTTGTTAAGCATATGTGCATAGAAATTGTGCATTATGTACATACATTTTCAATATTGTGTGCATAGAGATACTGACTTTGCAGCTAACTATAATTTCTTTTTTCCCCTAGATTTAGCTACTTGCGCATGTTTTTTTAAAATTTTTATTTTAGGATTTAGTTCTTATTCTTCAACAGTTTCCAAAAGGCTTGTTTAAGATGTGTTTTTTGCATTTGTAGAGATTTTTTGTAATTATGTGCATACACTAGTGATGTCGTGTGCATAATATTCGAAACTCATATAAAATGGATAATGTGTTGAATAATACTCCCTCCATCCCGCTATTACTGACCTACTTTCCTAATCAGGTTGTGTTGGGAGATAATTCAGTAGCATATGTGTTAGAAGATTTGAATGATCCTAAACCCTAATTTGATTGGTGAACCATTGAGTTGTAATAGTAATGCCTTGTCTCTGAGAGTTTCAGACTCAGTAGACATTCTTTCAGCATGGTTCAGGCACTTAGTTCTGTCTGCTGACTCTTCAGTAGACTATCAGCCTCAGTACCATGTAGTGAAGACTCAGCAGTGCTGGACTCAGCATGAGCAACATATTGAAAGGAGTCAATAGAACTGGACTCAGCAGGAGCAGTTCACTGAACTCAGAATTGACCTTCAGTAGAGTTGGACTCAGCAGGAGTATTGTTGGTCCGGAGACGAGTTTCAGGTGTAGAGGGGGGGGGGGGTGAATACACATGATTACAAGTTTTTCCTCAAACGCAAAGGACATATGAGCTGTAGTTGCGACTGATGAACAATGTCAGATAGTAACCTTCAGATCGCGGGTCTGAGTGACTCAACTACTGAGTTTCTTCTACTGACTTTTGTCAGTATGAAATCCTCAGGCAGAGAGTTAGTGCGGATAAGTGTTGGGGCCCGAATAGACTTCGTCTCAATTTGAAAACGCGTTTTTCACAAACCAAAACAGTTTTGGCTAGTGCACTTTTAAATACGTTTTATACAAAGTATGAGTTTGTAAAACGATTTTAGAACAATGCAATAAAACAATAAATGACACAAGCGATTTTTAACGTGGTTCGGATACGCAAGATCCTACTTCCACGGTCCTGCTGAACATGAGGTCTTGTTGATTAATCTGAGCAAGCCTCAGCAAGGTATCTGTGCGCTGGACAGACCCTTCTAAGTTATAGTCCTTAGCGACTTCATAATTCAAACCGAAGTTTGAAGGGAGGGGATTTTCTCCAACTATGAAGGAGTTCTTACAATAAGAACAGTCACAGAAAGTGAACTCCTTCGAAGATTCTAAGCTATGGATATAACAGTGGAGCTTAGATAGAGAAGAGGGATCTAAAGAAAAACTCTAGAGAGAAGAACTAAAAGTATTCTAAGAAGCAAGTTCTTCGCTGGATCTTCGTGAAAGTGCTAGAGTGTTTGAATACTTGAGCGTGTAATCCCTTTGAAATCCCATGCGTTGAGCTCGGAAAGGCTTCTCTATTTATAGTTGTGACCCAGACATTTGTCCGTTGGAGAAGACGATGCCACGTGTCACAAACGTCAAAGGAAAACGGCCATAATTTTGAAATAGCGTCGCAGAGAGCAGTTGGACACTGTACATGAGAGCAACTTTAGTTGGTCAGAGCAGGTAAGACTTAGACCGCTTCTCATTGGTCGAGGTTTGTGGTAGGTGAGACTTGTCAGACATCAGTCTTCATCTGAGTTGACTCTCACTCATCCTCGTATGATCTTCTGCTGACTTTTGAATGATATTAAAAGTTGGGTCGTTTCCTGTCGGATACAGTAGATCTGACACGATCAACTGTCTTCTTCGTCTGAGTCTGCTGATAATAGGTCTTCTACTGAGTGTAGTCAGCTGATGACTCTGAAGGTACTAAGCTCTGTCCTGTGTTCTTATACTGAGTATCTTCTGCTGATGAGGGTCAGCTGGAGACCTGAGAACACGAGCTCTTACATACTGATGACGTGGGGTTCTGGAATTTAACTTCCTACTGAAGTTCAGACCAACAAATACCCCTTACAGGACTTAGACAAAAATAGATAATGAAAATAAGAACAGTCTAGCCTATTACATCATCTAGTCCGAAAGACAACACACTAAGGGTAGAAGACAGATTTTGGGATCTTCAATTCCATAGCGATAAATCACAACGATTTCCCCCATAACCGAAAATAAGCAAGTCTTAATACAAGAACTATTGATGTTAATACAAAGTACCCTCTAAGTGATGATTTAATCAACCACTGACTCATAACCCAACAAGTATACTACTGAACCAAGGTCAGACTCAGCAACGGCCAGACAGTCTCCTTGACTGTCAGTGATCTTACTTGTTAAATCAGTAGAGTCATACGAGGTATTCAGAGAAGTCAGCTTCAGATTTGCCTAGAAGTCTGTTTGTCTCAACTACTTTCTACGCCTCGACCAATGACGAGCAGCCAGCTGTCCAAGTTCTGACTAAAGCTGCAAGTCAACTTATTTTCATAAATGAAGGGAAAAGACTCTGCCATATTTCTTTGAAAGAGCCGTTAGCTACCCAAAAGAGAGTGACACATGGATCGTCGTCTCCAACGGATCTTTCCATGGCTCACCTCTATAAATAGAGGGAAAAATCAAATCGAAGCTCACGTACAACGAATACAAGAACACACGAGCGATTACGAGCATTTACTCACCGACTAAAGCTTTCCGCAAGATCTTCAGAGATATACTTCTAGCGAAAGGCGACATACTTGCTAAAGGGAACCAAGCTGAATTAGAATCATAGCCTCTAGTATCCAAGTGATTGAACACGAACCCAGAGAGCTTATTCCTCACTGATCGTCACTCTAGAAGCCACCTTCTTGTTCCCTTCCCTCTAAACTAAGCTCAGCTGAATCTATCCATAGCTTAGATCGAAGGAGCTCATCCCTGAACTGTTCTTACTTGTAAAGAACTCCTTCATAGTTGGAGAGTTTGTCAAACACTTCAGTTTGATACTTGTAAACTGAGACTTGCTCAGTATAATCCTCAAGACCAGTGTTTGTCTAGTGCACAAACCGACTGAGACTAACTCAGTATAATAAAATAGCCTCCTGGTCTTTTCGGGACAGTGGACGTAGGATTGTTGATATCCGAGCCACTTTAAAATCGATGTGTTCTATTTTTACTGTTGCATTGATTTCTGTTCATACTGAAAACTATCTTTCTAAATCATTCAACTGTATTTCAGCAAAGCTTAAAAGATTGCACTAATTTACTGAAACTGTTTTAATAAAAACGTTTTCAAACTCAACTGAACTCTTACTGAACAGTACTGAATTCTGACATCAGTCAGCTAGCAGACCTCAGTATTGTCAGTCACTCTGTCCATGCGATTCAAAACAACATATTTGGTCTACTGAACTTGTTCAGCAAGACACTCTCATGAATAGGACTGTTCGCGTTTTAAGTTGAGAAAGTTTTCAGGTGTATTCACCCCCCCTCTACACCTGAACGTTTATCTCGGGACCAACATGTTGTCTCACTATTATTGTCCTCTTTCCTAAAATAGCAAAAACTACTCTTAAACAAAAAATGAAGTAGGCCCTCCTACTTAATACTCATCCCTACATTATCACACTCTCTCTCTCCAAAAATCTCTCTCTCATACGATTTTCGTTCCACTCTATACTCGAAAATTTATGATTTTTAACTTTTTGGAAACTTAAGATTATTTCTTTAAATACAATATGAAAAAAAAACAGAAAAAAATTGATTGCCTCAACTATGCCCTGCAAAAATTTGGATAAATTCTCATTTCTTCCACCAACCACTCCTCGAAAATTGCGATCATTTCTTAATACAATTAAAACTCATAAAATACACACTTAAATAAAGTTTCTTAATCTCAGTGCTAAAACCAAATGGGACAGTAATAGCGGGCGGAGGGAGTATGTTTGAGTGTGCAAAAAATAACCATGCACTCCATCGATTGCCTATGCATCATTATAAAACACATTGAAACTCCAACGTCACCAAATTTACAGTTTTAGAATAAGCATGATCAACCGAGCAATGTTTTCTCCACGGCTATATTTTTTGCTCGAATCACTTTATCATAGTATTCTACAGCATAACATATGACTTGCTGACTTCACTTTACTAGGAGGTATATTTGGTTGTGATGCAGCTTTTCCTTTAGGCCTGGCTATCAAAGCTTTTCTCTTTCTCTTATCAACCATCTTAAAATAAATGTGCAGAGAATTAAAAATACATGTGCAGATAATAACAATAAATCAGTAGAGATATAATAATACATGTGTAGAAAATTAACACTAAATGAATTTGCAGAATAAACTACTTGCAACTGCATACTATTATCACATAAATAGACTATTTGCAACTACCAAAAACTCGTTCAGCTTAAAAAAATGTGCAGACAACCACAGAAATGTGCACACACTAATCATACAGTAATGTGCATATAAACAATAAAGTTCATCTAACAAAAATGTGCATCATAATCATACAGAAACGTGCAGACATCATCAATACAAACTTCCCAAATGTGCAGAGAATTAGCATTACAAACTTTTCTAAATTTGCTGGGAATTAACAATATAAACTTCCCAAAATGTGCATACTAATACTGCATAAATGTGCAGCCACGAAGTTGCAAGCCCTAGTTTATTCTTACACATTATTTGAGTGACTGAAATTCACAGATTGAAGCCCTAGTTTCACAAATTGACTAAAATACACATTATTCACAATTTGCAATCACTAACTTTTGGAATTGGATCCACAAAAAATGCACATTTACCAAATACAAAGAGGGAATAAAGATGTGGACCTTCAATTCGCAGGAATGCTTCTTCTTCCACTAACCTTGTCATCCTAATTTATAGAATCTCCGGCGACCACCACGAACGGCCGCGCCGCTTCTTCCACGTGACGGCAGCGACGTGACGTTTCTTCCATGCGCCCGTGTGATGGGGCTTCCACAAGCTTCGATGTACGAACGGCTGGGTAGGTGTCGATTCGCTAAAATCAAGGGGATTTGTTAATTTCGTCAAGAAGAAAGGGGAATTTCGAGTCATTGAGGAAGGGGGATTTTTTTTAAATGGGGATGAATCATGCTGCCTAGGTGCGGAACCAGGATTTATAAATGGGGGGCGAGATTTATTGGCGGTTCGGGGCCCCCGAAATTTTTTTTAGAGAGAAAATAATATAACAATGAGTATAAGGAAATCAAAAGTACTTATAACATATACAAATGACAAAATAATGAGTCTAAAATGATATACAAAAACCATAAAAACTACAAAAATAACGAGTCAAAAATTGTGATCTACGCTTTCTCATGTTATTGAACTCATCAATAATTGAGTCAATATCAAAACTCTCAGCAATTTCATTCTCAATGTTCATTATCATAGAACCAAGTAGAAATCATCTTCCGTTTTATTCCTTAGCCTTGTTTTTACGAGCTTCATTTTAGAAAATACTCGTTCAGATGTTGCAATTGAAACTGGAAGAGTCAAAATAAGACAAATCAATCTGTAAGGGAAAAAAAGATAACTTCAATATATGTTGAAATTTAAGAAAAATATAAATAATAGAAGAAACCAACCTGTCTACAAGATAGTACTAGCTTGAATATCAAAATTTAGTCATTTATCCACAACATCAACAAGTCTAATACTTCGATTGCATCATTGACATAAGAGATTAAAAGAAAATAGCTAATTATCACAAAATGCCCATCAACAATTCAAATAAAAATTAAATTAGGGGTTTTGAGAATTTTACCACAAAAGAGAATAAATCAAAAATCGAAGAGTAAGGACTCCAGACGCCGGACGCCCGATGCCGGATGCCGGACGCAGGACGCGGAGGATTCTGGATGCGGACGCCGGACGCGGAGGATGCTGGATGCGGTCTACGCCTTTAACTCTCGGCTCTCAATTCTCGTTGTGTAGCTGCCAGCTGGGCAATTTAATTTAATTGCGTGTTGGGCTAATTGATGTTGTTGGACCACTTAATTTAGTTCATGTTGTTGGGCAACTAATATATTTTTAAATTCGCTTCCATAACTTAAATTTTCGTAAAATACGGGGGTGCGAAAATATTTTTTTTCGTAAAATTTGCACATGAATTTTGACTTCGACGCGAAAAATGGGGAGTGCGATCGCACCCACCCGCACCCCCTGGTACCGCCCCTGATGCTGCCTAAATTGTGTCCCTAATATTATGCACATTTTGTCCCCAAAATTCCCTCCAACACCCACTAAACTATTAAAAATTGAGGAAAACCAAAACAAAAAAGGACAATCTAGACCATCCATTGCATTTCATCTATGGTCTAGAATTGGTCTCTATTCTCTCATTATATATAAATACTTTTAGCGCAAAATCGAATTACTTTATCTTATCATATGCTATTATGCAATGCAAACGACTATCTTTCCTTCACATATGGAAGCAACTATTTATAGCTTACAAAAAAAAGTAATTTGATATATTTTAATTTTATTATTTTACTGTCATGAACTATTAAGAAAAAATAATTTTGTAAGAATAAAAAACTAACTACTAATCGACGCCTTGCCTTTTGAAACTAGCGATTGAGTGTTTTGGAAAAGATGCGAGACAATTGATAGTACTGAGTTTAAATTATTTTTAAAGGAGAAACAACTTTTGTTTAAGTCAATAGTAAATAATGATTATAAAAATAAAGTTTTTGACTTAAAATAATATTAATACTAAGCTGTCTAAACGGGATTCTGATTCGGTTAATACCGAATACCGAACCATAAAAGTCAATATTGAAATGTCGAAATATTGACCTTTGGTAAACGGTATACTGCTTTCGCCTATGTATTAGTATTTGGCATTAACCAAAACTGCTACTCCCTCCGTCCCGCTTGACTTGTCTTGTTTTCCTTTTTGGGTTGTCCACTCGACTTGTTTTGTTTCCAAAAAAGGAAAATAATCATTACACAATCTATCACTTTTTCTTTACGGGACTTACCTCTTTACACACAATCACCACTCATCTACACACAACCACCGACTCTTCTTAATCTCCGTACCTAAAAGAAACAAGACAAGTGGAATGGGACGGAGGGACTACCTTATTAAGCGAAATTATCAAAATTAATTTAGGGTACATGTTCCTTACCGATTCACAAGTAAGTCCCCACAGCTCACAAGTCACAACCGCCAGCAGCCGCACCCTTCCCGATTTCCGTCTTCCGCCCAGCAATCCCGAACCGCCGCCCCTCAGCCACCCTCCCCGCGTCACGCCGGCACTGCCTATTGGCCACCCTCCCCTGATCCCTCCGCCACGCCGTAAGCACTAAGTCGCCCGCAGCCCCTCGGCCTTCTCCCTCTGCCTTCTCGGCGCCGGCAAGTGTAAGTTCGAAATTACTCAAATTTAGAATAGGGCGCCGACTACATCATCATCTTCTGCCCCCTTGCTGCCGTACAGAAGGTGGATTTTCTTTCTGTATAACCCCAATTTTTGTTTCTTGATTTATTATGGCGAATTGTCAATTTATATGATTCAATCAATTTTAAAGTTTGTTATTTGTCTCTAATAAGAAATTGAAGGAATAGAGAGAACCGGAGAAATCATGTGAATTAGGTCAGGATATTTTTGTAAAATTGAAAAATAAAACAATTTGGGATATTTGTTTAGGATTAATGTTGGAAGAACGCATAAAAGAATCAAGATTTATCATTGATGAATGTAATTCTTTTATTGGAATGGATGTTAATCAGCTCAATGAAGCCTTAGAATTAGAGTCTGATCAGATTCAGACACATCTTTTTTCGGTTTTTGTGGTATAACTATAACTTTATACCGACTCGGTCAACCGAGGTAGTATTCGGATAACCGAAAACCGAAGGGGTATCGGCTTTGGGATGCATTTTCTGACTTTTTCGGGATCGGTTAACCGGTACGGTTATACTGATCCCGAACCGACTGACAGCCCTAAATTATTACTATCTAAAAAAATAAAATTAGAGGCCCCCAATATCTTGGGCCCCATGGAGGTCGACCATGCTCGCCTGCCCTTAGGGCCGGGCCTGGGTCCGGGTATAGTTAATTCCCAAAATATTGGTTGCTCAAAGTCGCAGCTAGAACTTAACTTCACATTCTAAAAATTTCAGGTATTTGAACAGAGTGAAAGATGTCAGTCATGCTGGTAACGAGTTTGGGAGACATGGTGGTGGATTTGTTCACTGATCGTTGCCCCTTGACCTGCAAGAATTTTCTCAAGCTCTGCAAGTAAATCATTTATTTTTAGTTTACTTCCTGGTTCATACATATGCAAAGATTTTGTAGTTTGTATTTTCATCTGGCATGTCGAATTATCTCATATCATTGAACTCTAAATCAACCACTCACGCAGGAGTGAGAAATACTCATGATTGAACTTAAATTGATTCAGTTTCTATTGTTTTAAACTCTTGCATCTCTACGGAGTTATTCATCGTGCCTTCATATAGCTGAAGGAATTGCACACATGAAACTGATGTTATTGAATACCCTTTGTTTTTGTTCAATTGCTAGAGTGAAGCATCTAGATCAGACTTGCTCAGATGTATTCATGGTCTTTTCAAGGGGGTTTGTAGCCTGTAGGGTACAGTTTTTCCATTTCCTGTATGCTTCACCCAAGCTATAGATTGAGCCACCTTTCACTGCAGGACGTTATAATTTTACATTTCAAATCTGTAAGAAATGAATTTAATCTTCATTATCAACCTTCACGAATTAAATCCTTCATCCGTCCCTGGATTTACTGGTATAAATCGTTTTTATGGAGAATATATTCAACAAATTTTTAGCTTAACTTGATTTTCCAATTGCAGAATCAAGTACTACAATGGTTGCCTCTTTCACACAGTACAGAAAGATTTTACTGCACAGACTGGTGATCCTTCTGGTACGGGATCTGGTGGTGATTCTATGTACAAGTAAGAAATTTTGTAGGATGAAAGTCCAAAACCCATAGTATTTGAGTAGCATTAGAAATTAGTTTGTCTTTCAGCTTGGATTTATATATGTGCTCCTCGAATTATAATGTGATTTCTTTTTCTCGTGCATGAACTCCCATAACCTATGATTTCAGATTCTTATACGGTGACCAGGCTCGTTTTTTTGGCGATGAAATACATTTGGATGTGAAACATTCAAAGATCGGGACTGTAGCCATGGCTAGTGCTGGGGAGAATCTGAATGCTTCTCAGGTGCAATTTCTTCCTATATTATTGTTTGTAAGAAATTATTTCTTTCAGACTACATGATGATCCCCTTGTCATGGATGCTTTTTCTCTAATGTGTCTGCATCATTCTTTTTCCTGTCAGTTCTATATCACATTGCGTGAAGATCTTGATTACCTGGATGGCAAACACACTGTGAGACCTCTGATCTATAGCCCCTTCCACATCATTCCGTTTTAAATACATTTTCCAAATCCTGTATTTCCTATTTATTATAATATAGCTAGATATAGCCTTTTCTCTCTTGATTTAAGGGGGGGAATAAAATAGAAGGTGACAACAAGAATTCGTTTGCTAGTGCTATATGTTTTTGTCCATTTGCAGTGCTCTTCTTTGTAGTTCTTTTAGTATAAAAGTTTCCAGATATTCTGCTTTTTGTTAAAGAGTTTATTTGGAAAAATTGTGCTATCTTTCCAAAGTCAGAATCCAATAGAAACATTAATAAATACTCCATCCGTTCCACTCCATTAGTCCACTTTCTTTTCGGCACGGAAATTAAGAAAGTTGTTTGTTGTGTGTAAAATAGATAAAGTAGTGGGGTCCACTTGAATATATTAGAGTATTATTTTAAAAAGGGAAAGTGGACTAATGGAGTGGAACGACCCAAAAAGGAAAAGTGGACTAATGGAGTGGAACGGAGGGAGTATATTAATAAGATGAGAGAAAGGTGTATGTAGGATTTTATAAGATATAATCTATCCCCCTTTAGACTTCTCCATGAGTTCAACCTTAAGCACTAGATAACAGGTGGTTCACAATTGTTATATAAGGGTTATATGACACGACATATTTTATTGGGTGCTTTAGATAGTAGACATGTTTGAATTCTTGAAAGGGACTCCTTTTCATCTATAAAATACACATCAATTAAGAAGCTCTCTCTATTTCTGTTATTATTACTATTGTAATTGTGATTGGAAGGTGTTCGGAGAGATTGCTGAAGGTCTGGAAACACTTACTAGAATAAATGAAGCCTATGTGGATGATAAGAACAAGCCCTATAAAAACATCAGGTCAGATTTATGTTACTGCTTGAAATTGGTTCGACTGTTTCAATTATTTGAGTAATTTTTTTTTATCTTCATCCTCTTCTTTAACCATTTCAACTGAGCAGGATCAAACACACTTATGTACTAGATGATCCTTTTGATGATCCTCCCCAGCTAGTTGAGTTAATTCCGGACGCTTCACCTGAAGGAAAACCAAAAGATGAAGTAATGAAATATTTTAAATCTTTTTGTTTTTCCCCCTTTTCCCGTTGCAACCTTTAGCTCACTATGAATGTTTCTAGATATGGTTTATAATGAAAAATCTATTAAATTTCTAGAGGTCATGTAGACTTGAAACTTTTAATTAAGTATTTGGAGGGTGACTATTCTCTTAAATCATTCTTCAACTTAGGAACTTACTCACTTACATATATGCCAATCTTGTAAGCCTGAAAAAAGATAGAATATAGATGCATGATACGATGTAGACTTTATCTGGTTAGTTTTGGTCCTTGTATTGACTAGGGTGATTTAAAGAAAGATTCACGTTTTATTTCCCTAGGTAAAAAACTTGGCAGATCTCATACTCTCTTTTATCTGATCTTTCATCGTCCCTTCTATTGGTCTAATTTATTAAACTCTACTTTGCTAAAAAACTATAATGTGCAGTCACTTCGATTATTATTGTAACTTTGCTCGTGATTTCTATACTGTATACTGTATTCTAGGACTTGCATATGCAAAAAAAAAAAAAAAAAAAAGGATGTAGGAATTACGTGCAATTGGTTTGCTTGACGGCTTTGTGATTGGTAATATGTTTAGGTTGATGATGATGTGAGACTGGAAGATGATTGGATCCCTATGGATGAACAACTTGATCCACAAGAGCTTGAGGAGGTTCTGCGTGAAAAGGATGCTCTTTCTCGTGCAGTAGTACTAGAGACCGTATGGATTCTTCTCTCTCATCAGTATTTACTATTTCACTGAGAACTGCAGCATAGTTATAGATACTGGCAGGCCTTTCTAGTGTGGAATGCTAATTTATGTCACAGATAGGGGACATTCCTGAAGCTGAGATAAAGCCTCCTGATAACGTGCTGTTTGTTTGCAAATTGAATCCAGTAACTGAGGTAAAAGACAATGCAGAGCCAAATGCTTTTATTTATGCAGGAAATTCTTTTTGTTGACAGCAAGACCTGGACTATCTCTTAAGATTGACCTCAATTGAAGTTGTCTGATATTGTACTTTTTTCTATCTGTAGGATGAGGACTTGCATACGATCTTTTCTCGCTTTGGAGTTATAACATCGTGAGTTTTTTAGTGTTGGAGTTATTTTATAATCTTCTTGTTACAGTTTATTGATTTACTCCCTTTGTTTCTTATCACTTAAATCGACATTCACAGTGCCGAAGTTATCCGAGATCACAAAACTGGGGACAGTTTGTGCTATGCTTTTATAGGTGAGCTTGCTTTTCCAATGGATATACTTTTATGATCTTTATATTTGTATCAGGGTAAACAAATACTTTGCCCTTATGGTTTTTATTCCTAAGTTACTTTTTTACTGCACCTTGTTTATATGGTTCTTATTCTTCAATCATTTTTCTGTGGGTTAATTTTTGTATGGTTTTAGTATATTTTGTTTTAAAAGATATGTGGCTTTTTATTGTCGTTGCTGCTTATGATCGATCTTCTCTGCTTGCAGAATTTGAGGACAAAGATGCCTGTGAACAAGCATATTTTAAGGTATATTTAGTAACTTTGAGAACCTGATACCGGGGTTTCTGCAAGAACATCCACTAATTTTAATCTGATTTGTTCTCTTTTCATTTTATATCAGTTGGTTCTCATTGGTCAGCTTTTAGTAGTCAATTGTTATTTTCCAGAGTAGTTTCATCATTTTCTGTTGCGATATATGATTAGGTGATATTCTAGTGTCACATGTTATGTCATGGTTTATGCCCTGGGTCCTTTTTGTACCTAATTTTGTCCTTGCATGTTTCTTGCACCATACGTCTCAATTACCATCTTATACATATCTCATGCTGAAGTGGCCCAACTCTGCAAGCCATGAAGCTTAGCCAATTGAACAAAAGCTTACGTTCTTTCAATCTTGCAGACAAATTTATTACATTATATTTTTTTATGCCATCCTTCATTTCATCAAACTTTTTAAAAATACTTTGTGGACTTGTCTTCTCCTGAATGGTCCCAATCGTTTCACCTTCCTATTAAATTTGATTATGTTTCTATGTTTGTCCATGTTCATATGTAAATATCACTATAGTAACTTCAGATTTAAGTGTTGAATTTGCCGCTGATGTGTATAATTCTTGCAAATGGTAAGTGGATTTAAGTTCTCGTACTAGGTAAAATCAAGAGGGTTCACATTTAAAGTAAAGTTTTATTCTGGTAAAACTGCTCTGTGATTGCTTGTCTCATCTGGTCTGTTGTTTAGAGCCAATGTGCGGTTATTATATTTACTATTTGCTTAAAACATCAGATTACTACCTTTGGGACTTCATTTTGCAACATTGACTTTAGTCCCTAACTCAGATGGACAATGCTCTTATTGATGACCGGAGGATACATGTTGACTTCAGCCAAAGTGTTGCAAAGCTATGGTCCCAATATAAAGGCAAAGGTCGAATGGGAGGAGGTAATGGTTTGTCTAGTCCCTTCTATGTGGGTTTTTCATAAACATGACTTTCTGTTTCTCTGATTAGTGCAGTTGAGTTCAACAAAAAGCTTGATTGAAAAATGGCTTGTAGTCTTCAATTTGACTTTTCTCGTTTGCTAATTCATTTTGTAGGAGCTGGGTGTTTCAAATGCGGTTCTCTTGATCACATTGCTAAGGACTGCACTGGGGATCCCAGTACCAGACAACTGCATTCTAAATACATGCTGAAAGATGACAATACTCAACGTGGTGGAGATGGAAGCACAAGGTAGTCTTGTGAAATGTAACTGGGACTTTTCTGTAAATACACGCTCCGAAATCTCACTTTTTCATATGCTTTAGGTATGAAATGGTTTTTGATGAAGATGATGATGAAGGACCAAGACATAGTAAGAGAAGAAGAGACCATAAAGATGAGCAGCATGATGAAAAGCGGCCTAATAAACAGCATGAATATAAACCTAAATATGAGGATGAAAGGAGAGGGTACTCACATGATGGGCAGAGACGACATGAACGAAGTAATGGCAGGGAAATGAACAGGAGAGGATCAAAAGAAAGAAGTAATGGCAGGGAAATGAACAGGGGAGGAGCGAAAGACTACGTGGATGATAGAATTGAGTCGAGCGATGAAAGAAGAAAGGATGCAACTTCCCATAATAGCCGAGATGAGAGAGAGCATAGAAGAAGGCATGGTAGTGGAGATGATCGTCGAGATAGAAGGGACCTCAAGGAGCACGAAAGGAAACATGGAGATGATGCTGGCTATGGATACAAGAGAGATGGAAGTAAGTATGAAAAGAAGCTTGTCGACGATGCTAGTGAGATTAAGAAGAGAAGTGATAATGAGGATGTACGAGGGAGTAGCAGGGACAGAGATCGTGTCCGTGATGATAATTACGGTCATAAACACAGAGGTGAAGAGCGACACTCTGATAAGAGAAGCTCTAGAGGTGGTGATGATAAAAGAAACGATTATCGAGATCGTGGTACGAGGCGCTGAGTTGAGTAAGAGATCTTTGCCCCATTTTTCCATTTTGCTTCTCAATGTAGACTATGTTATGATAATCTAAACACTGCAGTTGCTGTAGAATGAAAATCACAAAATACAACTTTTCATTTTCATTTTCTGAATGTATGTGGTTTCATTATATAATTATATTAAATAAACATAAAATTACATTGCTAGTTTAGAAGATATGTGTCCTTTCGTCTATAAAGCATTTGACATCATATTGCTTGCAATTTATTATGACACTTTTATTTCTATAATACTATAATTATATAGAATAAAATAAACTTGTACAAATTAAGAAAAAAAAAATAAAAAAAGTAAACAGTGTATATATTTTATTTTGATAGGAAAGTAAATCTATTTAAAAAAAATAAAGAAAAAATCGACTGAGAAGCCTTGTAAATATTTTTCATTTATTTATATTTCTTTAGTTTGCGTATAAAATAATTACAAAATTAATAAAATAGGATTATTGTAAAAATATTTGGAAGAAAGTTAAATTAGTGGAATTAGAATAAATACATTTATTTTTTGTCGAAGAAAGTTACAAATTGATTTTGAACGAAAAACTCTTTTAATCATATTATTTTTTAAGTGAAAGAAAAGGTCGAAAATAAATTCAATACAACCAACTTATGCATTGAACTAGTGAATATGTGACAAAAGTGAGACTAGTTTAGGATATTTTCAACAGAATATCATTTTTCCCATTAGCTTCCGACTCGAATTCATTTGAAAAAGTTGATGAATAGTTTCCAACTAGAATACAGTCGGAAAAAATTGACAATATATTAAATGAGGTTCGAATTCGAGCTGAGTCTTGATCAAATTCAAATATGAGTTATTTGAATAAAACTTGATCCATTAATAATCCTAATGATGTAGAGGTTAATATATGATTGTCTTATTATCAAGTATCTAGTTTAAAAAGTTGATAAAATTGGATCATTCATGAACTGAATGTTAGTTCACAAATCATAGAAAGCATGGGAAATTGATTAAAGAATTTTGAAAAATAAAAAAAATCAAACAACTAACAATTAAGTGTGTCTAGATGAAATTGATTTACACCCAGTTGAGTTCGGTCTATAAAATTAAAAGTTGTATAATGAGAATAAATGATAATGTTAATGGAAATATAATTAATGTTAATAGGATATTTGAGTGAAATTAATTCAGAAATCCAACTAATCAGTTTCCTAATCTACAAAATTGAAATGATAGAATTGTCTTCTTGTATTTGATTATAACTAAACACAGTAATTGATTTGGATCAAATTAAATCCAAATAATTAAATCCAAATAGCATCGATCACCCTTAATGTGACAAGGTGACAGACACACACATAGCGTTTTAAGTGGGATTTGAACCCATGACCTATCGGTCCCGAGCCACCACCTTCACCGCTACACCATCTCATGGGGATTTGCGGGATGTCTTTTTAGTTCTTGATATTTTTAATCATGGAGAGTGACGTAGCTTTATTTATTAATTAAAGATAATATCTCACCAGCCGATCCTTTTTTCTTTTCTTTTTTTTTCCCTTCATATTTTAATAATTTCAATATTGATTACGGATACTGGCTAAATAAAGTGGTGGAGCGAGTGAGCTGCCGTCACCACCATTTTATTTTATTAAAATGTCATCGCCACCATCAAGGACGGATTTACATAGGGGCATGGGGTGGCACCCTTTTCTTTTTTGATATAATTATCTAGTATAGTCATAATTAATATAATCACAATATGTTATGTAATATTTAATACACGCACATTTATATTTATTATATATATTGATCATAAAACTGAAATTCTATCAAAATTTTATACAATATTCGATAAAGTTTATTAGTTGAATTAATGGACCTTGTAAAAGTATTGATGTTCATAAATTATTTTCCTTAAATACTTTCTATAAAGTCTATACTGCACAAATCATTGTAAAAAAAAATTGCAAGTCTCAACCAATCATTGCGACTTAAACAATTTACTATAGTTTGTTTGGTTATTTTTACTATCAATTTTAGTAGTTAGTTTGCTATATATCCTACAAATTCATCTCACTATTTTTTTTTCAAAGTATCTTGTTTTTATACTTAAATACATAGTTTTGAGGCAAATCAAGAACACGAAATTATGCTACCCCTTGTTGAAAATCCTGCATACGTCCCTGGCCACCATAGTTGAACCCAACACCTTTGTGTTGAGTTAATATCATCACTATTACCATTTTTTTAATTTTGGCTCCTACACTGATTATGAACTTGTTTGTCTAAGTTTTCATCCAAATTTATGAACTTGATTAAAAAGTAGATAACATGTGATAAATTTGAAAACAAGCGTACACAAACATATATACACATGTTACCATTATATTAATAAAAACAAATTGAGTATCGAAAATTTGGATAGATGATTGGCTCCTATAAATTTGATAATAGAACATTGAATCTGAGTTGAGAAAAACTAATGATCAACACTTTGATTATTGGTGCACGGCGACAAGAAAAAAATAAATAAAATGCATGTGATGAGAAATTCCACAAGCATGCACACTTTTTGTCACTTAACTGTTTAGATCGATGCACTCTATCTAGTCCATTTGTAGGCGTTCCCTAATTCCATATATTGCACCTCTTAATATACTCTCTCCGTCCCATAGATTTTATCCCTTTTATTTGCGGTACGGTTATTTAGAAGAGTTGTTAGTTGTATGTAAATTAGTAGTTCCTCAAATTGTGGGTAATTCTTAATCACAAGATTTTGACTTTTCAGGAAAGGTCAGAGACAAGATCTATGAAGCAACCCAAAAAGAAAACAGGGACAAGATCTATGAGACGAAGGGAGCATTAAATTTGCGGTTTTCCTTATGATTTATACTTCATATAGAAATTGATGTCTTTTTTATACGCAATCAGTCTTATAATGCTAATTCTAATATGTATTATTATTATTATTATTATTATTATTATTATTCATATTGTTATAAAAATATATGTTGAGATAAAACTGCACGAATTATTAAGTGATTGAGTCTAGTATTATGTTCTGTTAAACTCAAACTCCATTTATGAACCTCTTCGAACGAGCCCTTTAAAACCCCCAAATTCATATATTATCCGTATCCTAAGTCTATGTAATACTCCCTCCATCCCATTTAACTTGGCTTTAAACTTTTTCGGTGAAATTATTAAGGTGAAATGAGTTTTAGTAGTAAATATGTGAGTCCTATAATTTAGATAAAGTGATTTAGTAGTAAAAATTAGTCCTACAATTTAAATAACTGATTAAAGGAATATTAAAAACATAAAAATTTTCCGTTTCAAATTGAAGACAACTTGAAAAAGAAAGATAGGCAAGATCAATAATCGTAATTAGAAGGCATATTAGCGCAGATCTAAGGTAAAACTTCCCTTTTTATATGGTAAAATCAATGATTAAGTTAGTTAAGTTTGCTAAATATATAATAACTTGGAGATACATTTTCCTACCAATACCAAATGGATTCTTCTTGCTATGCACATCACGTACCGCACTAAAATCAGATACCATCATTGTCCTTAGTCCTTAGATAGAGTCTCTTGTGGATTATTATCCTAGTTATGAGCGAATTCAAAATTTAAAATTAGTGGAGATGAAATTTTAATTTTATAGATGCAAATCTACAATTTTGAGAGAGAATACTTACTAATTAAAAAAAATTAAATTGTCTTGATTAACCTTAGATCCAAGCACAAAACCTTCGATATGATTTAAAGTTTATTACACAAGAACAAAGTGTATAAAAGTGTATCACGGGGTGTCCCCATGGGATGGCATAGCGGTGAAGGTGGGTGGCCCGGGACCGATAGGTCATGGGTTCAATTCCCACTGGATACGCTATGTGTGAGCCTGTCACCCTGTCACATTAAGGGTGGTTTAACTCTTCTGTGTGGTTTGCGGTTCTATTGCAGAGGAGCGAGGTTTACCCCGTGCGCGCACAAAAAAGTAGCGGCTGCCGGGTTCGCCGTCAAAAAAAAAAAAAAAAAAAAAGTGTATCACGGGGTCGTATAATAATAATATAAAAAGAAGATGGGATGTTAAAATCACAGCAAATATTTCGGTTGCAGTGGGTCAGAAATAACCCTACCCCCCGGTTCCGACAACAACGACCCGCCACCCACCCACTCCTAATCCTGATCGAGTATATAAGAAGCCACGCTGTCACTCTCCTCAACAACATATTATTACGCAGCCATGAATAAGAGGATCAACAGCTTGCTCCGGAGATGCAAGACGCTGTCGCGGCAGCTCAGCCGGAGCTCCTCCTACAGCAGCCTCAGATCCAAATCCGCCAGAGAAGCCGACTACTACCAGCAAGTAGGGTCGAGAGAGGAGGAGACCATCTTCGTCGGCAGCTCGAGGCGGCGCTACGTCATCAGCTCCAAGCACTTGAACCATCCTCTGCTGAGCGCCCTCATACAGAAATCCAAGAGCGATGCGGCGGATCCGGGGGTGGTGAAATGCGAGGTGGTGCTCTTTGATCACCTCCTCTGGATGCTTGAAAATGCCGACCCCAACAACCTCACTTCGGATTCTTTGGAAGAGCTGGCTGAACTCTATGTCTATTCATAATTCGTTATGTTTCTCTATAAAGATATGGAGAAACAGTTGCATTATATTACATATATATATATATATATATATATATATATATATATATATATATATATAGGGAGTGGTTTCCGTGTGAACAACCCTTATCGTGTGAACGTGTGAACACTGCACTTTAAAGACACGTATTGCACTTTCAAGGTAAATATATTGCACTTTAATACTGCACTTTACGTACTGCACTTAAAGACAAATGTACTTCACTTTAAGTATTGCATTTAATGTAGTATGTTTGCCTTTAAAGTGTGCCTTTAAAGTGCAGTACATTTGTCTTTAAAGTGCAGTGTTCACGCGTTCACCCGATAATAGGTTGTTCACATTTGAACCTTGTGGTGCTACCTAATTAATCTTATCAATCTGCATTTTAGTTTTTTAGACTGTATCATGAAGTTTGATTTCAAGATTTTAATTTTTTTTTCTTCTTTCTAATTCTTTGTGAGATTCTTGTTTTTGTATTTTGATAGCTAGGTTTTTTTTGACACGAAGGAACAACTAATGATTGTGCATTTGTGTTTTGAGTATTTGTTTACGCGAGATAGATTAAATATAAAAATGAAAATATTGTTACCATAAACCTAATTAATTTCAATAATTTTGAGTCTTGAATATGTACTAGTATTGAATTATTTGTTTACATTTTGTCCCTTTAATAAATACATTTAAAACCTGTCCCGACCAAGTGCACGTTTATATATTTAAAATATATAATCAGTAGAGGTAGATTGAATTTCTCAATCAAATTCTCGATAGAGTGCGCATATATATATATATATATATATATATATATATATATATATATATATATATATGGAGAGAGGAGATTAAATGGGAACGTCCTTTGTTGTAGGAATTAGGGACGTATTTCAGCCGTTTGATTAAGCCATCTTGCGGTTTAAATCGTAAGTTCACTTAAAAAAAAGTCAGATGCATTTTCTGTTCAATTTAAGTGCAAAAAGGATAATTTGATAATCTTTTATGTTAAGTTTAATTATAAGCTTCTTTCTCTTTTTTTTTAGATTTGTGCTCGCCTTTCTTCCGTCATTGTTGCTGCGCATCTTTCTACAAATTTTTTTGCTCGAAATCTTAAAATTTTCAATCCATTAATGGTTAAGATTGTACTTAATTCAATTTTAATGTTCTCTCCCTTAGAAGTGCAGTTATTTTATGCTAATTGTGAACTTAATTATGATAGAAAGTGCATTTAATTAAAACACATGCGATATCAAGCTTCTATACAAGTATTGTGCAATTCCTTGGCCTGCGTTAACCCCAATATTTCATAAATGCAATCAACTATAGAAGAATCGAAACTCAGTCTTAAAACAAAAGTTAGAAGCACAATCATCATGGAAAGCTAGAAAGATACATAAGAGTGCAGTTATTGTCACGCCCCAATTCCCGAGGGAAGGCAAATGGGCCGGAGCGCGACTGGGGAGGGGTGAAAGAAGCGGGAAAGAAAGGGGAAGAAATTGAGACATCTGAAATGGCAATACCACTTGTATTTATATAATCTAACTACCTCAGTAGAAACGAGAGAGGTAGAATTTAAGGTACATAGCGGAAACGTCTTAAAATAGACGATTATTTGTACAATAACATTTCAGACCAACTCAGCACCGTCACCTTCACACTGCCATCTTCAAGCTGCAAAATCATTTTTGAAAATATTTGGGCTGAGCACTAATGTACTCAGTGGGTAATGCAGCTGATAATAAACCTCTGGAAATCCTTTTCAAAACTATGAAATATTCATGCATTACTGGTATCACATAGACAGTTTTAAAATCGAAAGCAGTCTATGTATACCAAAACTTTCACTTGGCCAAACTTTTCTTCCTCAGCTATTGGTGCATTCTATACTTCTCGTTAAACTCAGGGAAACAAATTCAGCTGAGAGTAACCTCGTTCCCTTCATTAGGCTTGGGAAAAACAGATTCTCCCAAGGCTAACTTCGTGACATTTGGTGTACACTAACCCTGGCTACTTCTAGCTCAGGATCCGATCGTATTCAATACTTATGGGCAGAGCCCATTTTCATTCAAGTAGATGCACAATTCCAATAGTAAGCGAATCAATTTTCATGAACATTCATAAACTTTAACTTGCATAAATATCAGAGCTTAATAACTCAAGCATAGATTTCGTAAGTAAAATATAACCCACCTTGTTTTACTCTGCTGAATTTCTTCGATCCTCTTTTCAGTTTTTCAGTTGAACCTTCTTCTTAATTCTTCCAAAGTTTACCTTATTTCAGAGTCTGCTGAATTTTCGTATGAAATGCTGAAGGAAATCGGCGGGGAGTATCTACTATTTATAGGACCATTAAGGCTCGCCGAGTCACAAAGCTAGGTAAGCTGCTGAGTCACAAAGCTAGGTATAGGTATAGCTTTGCATGGTCATGCTATGCTGCATATGTGAAACCCACGCAGAAGAGGAGTTCAATTTCATTTTTTCTTCCTTTAGCATGAGGTGGAATAAATATCAGCCCCTATTTCTTTTCCAATTCTCGTGTGAAATTACACACTGGATAAAATAATACTTTCCTTATAATTATTTCAGCAACTAATTAAATTGTGCTAAGGAACTGGATTATCGAAACTTGGGATATCACATCCCTTCCTCCTTAAAAAAAATTTCGTCCCGAAATTTATGTACTTTTGTAAGATAATTCAGGATATTGGGACGTGATCTTGTCTTCCAGTTCCCATGTAGCTTCTTCTTCTCCATGATGATTCCATAGAACCTTTACTAATGGAATTTGTTTGTTCCTCAAAACTTGGATTTTACGGTCAAGAATTTGAGCTGGTCGTTCTTCATAGCTCATATCAGGATCTATAATCACCTCTTCATGCTTTATTACGTGCTTAGGATCATACACGTACTTTCTAAGTTGAGACACATGGAAAACATCATACACATTCCCCACATTAGGTGGTAGGGCTAATTGGTATGCCACAGGGCTTCTTCGCTTTAGGATTTCAAAAGGTCCTATGTATCTAGGACGTAACTTGCCCTTTTTACCAAATCGTATAATTCCTTTAGAAGGAGATACTTTGAGGAAAACATGATTGCCTTCATTAAATTGTAACTCTGTTCGTCTCGTATCAACATAAGATTTCTGTCTATCTTGAGCTTCTTTGATCCTTTGCTTGATTTGATCAACTTTATCAACCATCTGTTGAATTAGTTTTGGTCCCAAAAGTTTTTTTTCACCAACTTCATCCCAATAAAGTGGTGATCTGCACTTCTTGCCGTATAATGCCTCGTATGGTGCCATTCCAATCGTTGCTTGATAACTATTGTTATAAGCAAATTCTATAAGAGGCAATAAGTCTTCCTAGTGTCCACCTCTATCTATAATTACGGCACGTAACATATCTTCTAAGATTTGTATCGTTCTTTCAGATTGTCTGTCGGTTTGGGGATGGAAAGTTGTGCTGAATTTCAGCTTGGTGCCCAAAGCTTCTTGAAAGCTAGTCCAGAATTTTGACGTGAATCTAGGTTCACGATCAGATGTAATTGACACTGGTATTCCATGCAATCGCACTATTTCTTTTATATAAAGTTTTGCAAATTTCTCCAACCCAAATGGCATCTGGACCGGTAAGAAGTGTGCAGATTTGGTTAAACGATCTACTATAACCCAAATAGCAGTATTTCCACGCACAGACTTTGGTAAACTGACTACGAAATCCATATTAATGTGTTCCCATTTCCACTCAGGGATTGGTAGTGGTTGTAATAGTCCATACGGTCTTTGATGCATAGCCTTCACTTGTTGACATGCAAGACATCGTTCTACAAAGGATGCTATGTCTTTCTTCATTCCGTTCCACCAGAAGTTTTGTTTCAGATCTCTATACATTTTTGTACTTCCACGTGAGCAGTATATGGAGTGTCATGAGCTTCTCTCATGATAATATCTTTTAATTCTTCGTTTTGAGGCACACATAGTCTTCCATTGAATAAGAGAGCATTATCCTTAACCTCAGTATACGCTTGATGTTTATCTGACTTTGCTGCTATGCGCATCTTTTTCAAAAATTCATCCTCCTTCTGTGCATTGACAATTTTTGTCCTTAAATCTGATGTAGCTACAAGTTTAGCTACATATCCGGATATTCTATCCGAAGGGAAAATTACTTCCAAACTAAGGTTATCAAAATCACGAATCAGCTTCTCCTGTTGAGTAATTAAGTACCCTAGTTTAGATTGAGTTTTTCGGCTTAAGGCATCACCTACCACGTTTGCCTTACTCGGATGATAGTTGATGGTGCAATCATAGTCTTTTACTAATTCGAGTCATCTTCTTTGTCGCATGTTCAGGTCCTTTTGCTCGAAAATGTACTTCAGACTTTTGTGGTCTGTGAATATATCGCACTTAACTCCGTATAAATAGTGCCTCTAAATTTTCAACGCATGAACGACTGCAGCTAGTTCCAAGTCGTAGGTGGGGTAGTTTAGTTCATGAGGCTTTAGCTGGCGAGACGCGTATGCTATTACCCTTTGGTTTTGCATGATGACACATCCAAGTCCTAATTTTGATGCATCTGTGTATACCACGAATCCTTTATTCCCTTCGGGAATAGCTAATACAGGTGTTGTAGTTAGCTTCCTTTTTAGCTCTTGGAAACTTGTTTCAGACTCAGTTGTCCAAACAAATTTTGATCCTTTCTTGAGTAATTGCGTTATCGGTCTAGCTATTTTTGAAAATCCTTCAATAAATCTTCTATAATATCCTGCTAGGCCAAGAAAACTTCGGATCTCGTTAGTGTTGGTTGGGGATTTCCAACTATTCACTGCTTCCACCTTAGTAGGATCAACTTTAATTCCTTCGGCAGATACAATATGTCCAAGAAACATTACCTCCTTGAGCCAAAATTCACATTTGCTGAATTTGGCATAAAGTTTCTCTACACGAAGTGTTTCCAAGATGATTCTTAGATGTTCTTCATGTTTCTGTTTATTCTTTGAATAGATGAGTATATCATCTATAAATACCAAGACAAAATTGTCTAAGTATGGGTGGAAAACTCGATTCATTAAGTCCATAAAGACTGCAGGGGCATTTGTTAGTCCAAAAGGCATTACAGTGAATTCGTAATGACCATATCGTGTTCTGAAGGCGGTCTTAGGGATATCTTCTCTTCGTACCTTCAGTTGATGGTATCCTGATCGTAGATCAATTTTTGAAAACACGCTGGTGCCTTTAAGTTGGTCGAACAAATCATCTATCCTTGGTAAGGGGTATCTATTATTGATAGTTAATTTGTTTAGCTCTCTGTAGTCTATGCACATCCTCAATGTGCCATCTTTCTTTTTTACAAAAAGAATTGGTGCTCCCCAAGGGGATACACTAGGTCGGATGAAACCTATGTCCAAAAGTCCTTGTAATTGCAATTTAAGTTCTTGCAATTCTTTAGGAGCCATTCTATATGGTGCCTTAGATACTGGAGCAGCTCCAGGTTCTAAGTCTATAGTGAATTCCACTTGTCTATCCGGAGGTAAGCCTGGTAAGTCTTTTGGAAATACATCCTCAAATTCACGAACCACTGGCACCTCTTCATTTTTCTGTTGTGACTTCAGTTCTCCAGTGAAGTTGACTAGGAAAGCCTTGCAATCTTTTCTCCTTAGTATCTTAGCAGCTTCCAATGCAGAAATTATTGCTACTTCTTTCCCTATTTTTATGCCATAAAAGCTTGTTTCTTCTTTCCCAGGAGGCTGGAAAGTAAGTTTCCTTTCGTGGCAAATTATTGTTGCAAAAGACGTTTCTAACCAGTCCATTCCTAGGATTATATCAAAGTCCTTCATAGGTAGGGTATATAGATTTGCCTTAAACTTCTCATTCCCTATGTTAAGCTCTAGGTTCGAGCACATATGTTCTGAAGTCATTATATTTTGTGCAGCAGTGCTAATTTCTAAGGCATGATTCGCTATTTCTAGTATCAATTTCAACTTTTCGCATGCCAGATTAGAAATGAAGGAATGAGATGCTCCCGTATCAAACAATGTTATGACAGGTATGTTAGAGACATTAATCATACCTGCCAAGTTTCCAGGAGTCTGTGCAGCCTGCTGCTGATTAAGGGCATAGGCCCTAGCTCTTTGAGGTGGCCTTTGACCTTGATTTTGTTGGGGATTCCTGTACTGATTCTGATTTTGTCTCGGAGGACCCCCTTGGTTGGGTCTAACTGGTGCTCCTTGTCGATTCCCCGGACAGTCTTTAATATAGTGACCCCTCTGACCGCATGTAAAACAAGTATTAGTGTCGGCCTTGCATACTCCAAAGTGATTCTTGCCGCAATTCTGGCAAAACGGCTTTTGTTGTTGATCCTGTTGTCTTTGCTGGAAATTCTCCTGCCCTTGTCTCCTTCCATTGTTGTTGTTATAACCTCTATTTCTGTCATCCCACCTACGCTTATTATCAAAGGTTCGGATAGGTACTATCACATGTACTTTCTTCTCTTCTGGCATCATTGCCTCGATGTCCAGTGCTCTACTCAAAGATTGAGCATATGTCAATGGTCCTGAACTGGCCAATGACATACCTATTTCAGGTCGTAGACCTCTCCTAAATTTTTCAGACCTCTTATCTTCTGTGTCTGTCAAGTCTGGAGCGTATCGAGATAGTTGATTAAACAACCTATCATATTCTGTAACCGTTCTTTTTCCTTGTTGATTGCTTCCTAATACGGTAACTCAGAGGTATATACTTACCGTTGAATTCCTCCTGAAAATCTTCCCATTTAAATGCTTCCCATTGTGGTGGTGACAATGTTCTTCTTGTTGATTCCCACCAATAACCAGCCTCCTCTGTCAATTGGTATAGCGCACATGTTATTTTATCCTTATCCGAACAACCCATATAATCGAATATTCGTTCTAAAGACCTGATCCATTTTTCTGCCTCTACAGGATCTCCCATTCCACTAAAAGTAGGTGGATTTTGCCTTAAGAAGTCATCTCCTACTCTAGGTCGCGGTATATCCTTTGCTCCATGCCGTATTGGAATCTCTTGACGACCTTCTCTTGCATTATGGGCTTCAGGTTCTCCAACAATTTGAACTTCAGGTTGCGACATTCTGATGATTATAATATTATTAGAACAAGGTTTGAAAATGATCCATAAAATTTAGAGCGCAACCATAGAACACTTGTATCACTCAACGAAAATTTTCATTTCATTAAACATAATTTACAACATTCAACTACAATACTATTATACGGGCAATATATATACAACAAAAATGATGCCCGACTACATAACAAGAAAGGCAAAAAGGTCCCCGATTATCTACATATCGAGATTTTCCTCCACCATTTCCTTCCCTTTTCCCCGACTGACGACGTCGTGCATGCCTTTCCTCGCCATTTCCCTGGTTCTGGGAGTCTGAATTTGTTCCTCAGCGGGTAAGCCTTGCTGTGGCAACATGGATGGTCCTGCCTCGTATACTTTCTCGCCCATAGTAAACAGCAAGAGGGTGTTGTTGTCATTGGGATCTTACCCGTCATACTGGAACTGGATATTATGGCCGGAGAATCCTGTTGGGATTGCACTACAAGATCTGGTTTCTGACATAGAGAGCTTGTCACCCATGACCCATTTGTCAAATACTAAGGAGACTAAGGCCGGAAAACTGCATGCATGTTGATAGGTAACCGGGTCCCTATAGACACTAATATCTAGTTGATATTGTGTCCAAGCATGCCACTCCGAGGGTAGTTGCTCAATGAGGCGATTAGAAGCCTCAAAGTCTTTGACTTCCATCTTGGCCTCCTGCCAAAGTTCGAAGTATTTGGTGACGAATTCACCAATAGAGAGAGCTGGGTCTCTGAAGTAGTTCCTAAACCGACGTACGAGATCTGGTCGGCGAGTAGGGATGCTCTTCCTAGCGGTGACTTTTCCCGCGGCCATCTACAAAACGGTCCTTAATTAAATTTCTTGATTGGCTCAATATGGTTTAAAAAGAACAGTATTAAAATTAAGGAAAATAGCATGTGCTGTAAAGCTGAAGGAGGAAAGATAATAAGGTTATTGGTTCAGTAGAACTCATTGGCTTAGTCGTATGTTTAGCAGAGAGGTTCAATAGAGAGATTCAGTAGGAAGAAGTTCAGTAGAGAATTTCAATAGAAAAATTTAGTAGGGAAATTCAATAGCAAAATTCAGTAGGACAATTCAGTAGGAAGGTTAATAGAAAAGTTTAGTAGGAAAAATTTAGGTTTAGTAGCATTTTCGGGTTCAGTAGCTAGTTCAAGTTTAGTAGTGACGCAGTCGGAGAAACCGTCGAACAGCTAGCTCTAATTCCGAATCCACCAGAGAATTGAGAAAATTCTCGAAATTGATATTAGGATAAAAATTTGCGGCTGAAGTCTTACAAATACGTATAAATACTGCTAGCAAAGACCAAATGGCAAAACGTAAATAAACTGAAAATTCGAAAAATATTGAAATGCTGATTTCGGGCCTTAGATGATCTCAAACGCTGTTTCGTCCGGAACGCGATTCCCTTCCCGAAAAGGTATTATGGAGCCGAAACGGACACCGGACGTCCATTCTGTGTTTGCGTCTGCGCTACTCCCGCATCAAGTAGCGAGTTCAGATTCAGTAGTAGGTTCAGGTTCAGCAGTAGGTTCAGGTTCAGTAGTAGGTTCAGGTTCAGTAGTAGGTTCAGTAGAGAAATTCAGGAGAGGAGTTCAATAGAAAACTCAGTAGGAGGATTCAGTAGGAAAGTTCAGTAGGAAAGTTCAGTAGAAAAGTTCAGAAGAAAAGTTCAGTAGGAAAGTTCAGTAGCAAAGTTCAGTAGGAAAGTTCAGTAGGAAAGTTCAGTAGAAAAGTTCAGTAGGAAAGTTCAGTAGAAAAGTTCAGTAGATTGGTTTAGTATGGTTCATTAGATAGGCAATTCAGGACACCGGACGCCCATTCTGCGTTTGCGTCTGCGCTACTCCCGCATCAAGTAGCGAGTTCAGATTCAGTAGTAGGTTCAGGTTCAGCAGTAGGTTCAGGTTCAGTAGTAGGTTCAGGTTCAGTAGTAGGTTCAGTAGAGAAATTCAGGAGAGGAGTTCAATAGAAAACTCAGTAGGAGGATTCAGTAGGAAAGTTCAGTAGGAAAGTTCAGTAGAAAAGTTCAGAAGAAAAGTTCAGTAGGAAAGTTCAGTAGCAAAGTTCAGTAGGAAAGTTCAGTAGGAAAGTTCAGTAGAAAAGTTCAGTAGGAAAGTTCAGTAGAAAAGTTCAGTAGATTGGTTTAGTATGGTTCATTAGATAGGCAATTCAGTAGGGTTCAGTTCAATAGTGTCCAGTAACAGTTCAGTAACATCCAGTAGCGTCCAGTATTAGTAGGCAGCTTAGTAACGTTCAGTAATCAGTTCAGTATCGATTCAGTAGCAGTTCAGTTATGGTTCAGTAGTACCCAAATCCACATTCAGGTGTACTCTACACCTAAAAGCTCGCCTCCTTAGAGGTCCAACAGTCCTTTACTACATCTAAATGACTTAAAAATTGAAATAATTCACCTTTCAAACTTTAATCATGCGAACTCACAAGTCCCGTAAAAATCACACCCTCAACAAGGTATTTCCCATATCATTCTTTATTACGTCGTAAGGGCTGTATTACATCGTAAGGGCTCACAGGTCCCTAACACGACCAATAATTTCACATTTCAGATTTACATTCTTTTCATTTCCTCATTTATTCTCTATTTTTCAACTTGAAAATCCCTTTTTGAATTTCAATGGCAGCGGAGAGGGTGCTGAGAGTCACTGAATAACATCAGAATCTAGATTTTCTTTGAATAATAATTTGCATTTGAAACATTGAAGTCTAGCGAATCAAATCTAAACTTCCTTGAATGATAATGCATATCCTGGAAACAATCTCCCGATTCGTCTACTGAACTCAGTAGACAAGTTCAGTAGCTTGCTGAACTCAGTAGAATAAAAAGTTCAGTAGCATGTTCAGCTGAACTCAGTAGCAGAAACAGACGGCAAAATATAACAAAGACCTTAAGTCAAAAGACCAAGAACTTCAGCTCTGATAGAGACCTTAAAGAATCAAGAAATTCATCTCTGATACCACTCTGTCACGCCCCAATTCCCGAGGGAAGGCAAATGGGCCGGAGCGCGACTGGGGAGGGGTGAAAGAAGTGGGAAAGAAAGGGGAAGAAATTGAGATATCTGAAATGACAATAACACTTGTATTTATATAATCTAACTACCTCAGTAGAAACGAGAGAGGTAGAGTTTAAGGTACATAGCGGAAACGTATTAAAATAGACGAGTATTTGTACAATAACATTTCAGACCAAGTCAGCACCGTCACCTTCACACTGTCATCTTCAGCCTGCAAAATCATTTTTGAAAATATTTGGGCTGAGCACTAATGTACTCAGTGGGTAATGTAGCTGATAATAAACCTCCGAAAATCCTTTTCAAAACCATGAAATGTTCATGCATTACTGGTATCACATAGACAGTTTTAAAATCGAAAGCAGTCTATGTATACCAAAACTTTCACTTGGCCAAACTTTTCTTCCTCAACTATTGGTGCATTCTATACTTCTCGTTAAACTCATGGAAACAAATTCAGCTGAGAGTAACCTCGTTCCCTTCATTAGGCTTGGGAAAAACAGATTCTCCCAAGGCTAACTTCGTGACGTTTGGTGTACACTAACCCTGGCTACTTCTAGCTCAGGATCCGATCGTATTCAATACTTATGGGCAGAGCCCATTTTCATTCAAGTAGATGCACAATTCCAATAGTGAGCGAAGCAATTTTCATGAACATTCATAAACTTTAACTTGCATAAATATCAGAGCTTAATAACTCAAGCATAGATTTCGTAAGTAAAATATAACCCACCTTGTTTTACTCTGCTGAATTTCTTCGATCCTCTTTTCAGTTTTTCAGTTGAACCTTCTTCTTAATTCTTCCAAAGTTTACCTTATTTCAGAGTCTGCTGAATTTTCGTATGAATTGCTGAAGGAAATCAGCAGGAGTATCTACTATTTATAGGACCATTAAGATGCTGAGTCACAAAGCTAGGTAAGCTGCTGAGTCACAAAGCTAGGTATAGGTATAGCTTTGCATGGTCATGCTATGCTGCATATGTGAAACCCACGCAGAAGAGGAGTTCAATTTCATTTTTTCTTCCTTTAGCATGAGGTGGATTAAATATCAGCCCATATTTATTTTCCAATTCTCGTGTGAAATTACACACTGGATAAAATAATCATTTCCTTATAATTATTTCAGCAACTAATTAAATTGTACTAAGGAACTGGATTATCGAAACTTGGGATATCACAGTTATTTTATACCCAATGTGAACTTTATCATCATAGAAAGTACATTTAATTAAAACAAACATGCAGAAATCGGTATCAAACTTCTATTGTACGGTAAGGAGTGATAGATTGGGCCACACATGTAGGCCGGTATGAACATCGGACTACTACATGTGGAAACAAATGGCCCATAAGAACCGGTCCAACATAGGCACCAAACAAACTAACATCATTCGGGTCTGCTTTGATACCATGATAAATTGGGCCACATTTCCCTTAAAAGGCCTTGTAAAGGGAAGAGATATCAAAACTTATATAAAAGAGACATGATCTTCACCAAATCGATGTGGAACATAATAATGGGCTTTCTAACAAGGAGCAACGCGTTATTTTACATAGAATAATACTTATGAACTTTGACCAAAATCCCAAGAACTAGGACTTCAATTTCACATGAATTAGACTTCCAATTTCAAAAAATGAACATTGGAAAATAAATCATCTCTGTCTTTGACACTGTATCGTTGTGTAAGGGGTGTCGTTATCGTCGTCGCCGGCGTAGCCAAAACCACCATCTCTGGAGGCGTATTTTCCATAGCCGTTGTTCTGCAGAGAATCGTTGTGTCACTTCTAGGCGCCCCACGATCGTCCACTATGGTTTTAGAGTAGTGACGCTGCAGAAATTATATAAAAATTCAACAGGTGCTACAGTATCTTATTATTACTCTAAATCTTATTTACATCATAATTAACCTATTCTAGTTTATGGTTTAAACAAGATAAATATTTACTCTAACTCGTACTTGGCGAGTGAATCAATTAGGAAAAAAGAAAAGAACAAAGAAAGGGGATCAGATCACTTGTCCCAAAAATCGTGTCCCAACGCTGTCCCATTATTGTAAGCATCTAGCTGCCTACTATACAAATCGTAAAATTGTATAGTAGGCAACTAGATGCTTACACTAATGGGATAGCGTTGGGACACGGTTTTTGGGAGAAGTGATCTCGGCCCGAAAGAAAGGGAGTGATAGGAAGGTATAGAGGAAGCCCAATAAGTGAATAATTAAAGGGTATAGCCCAGGCCCAAGAAAGCTTTGTATTGCAAAGCCCTGCTGAAGGAGTTGAGAAAGCTTAATCAAAATGTCTCATTGCCTGCTCCTTCCTCCCTCTCTCTCTCTCTCTCTCTCTCTCTCTCTCTCTCTCTCTCTCTCTCTCTCTCTCTCTCTCTCTCTGAATATCAATTGTCGGCAAGACTATTAATGATTTCCTTCTTTTTACCATTACTTTCTCGTTACTTGTCTAGCTGGACTTGCATCTCTTATTGACATAAAATATATGCATAATTAGCATCGTTCAATAGTCTATTCCATTATTCTGAATTAATCATCATCATTACGTAGAAAAATAAATAGGAGCCACATAGAATTGAATTATACTTGTATGGTTGGTTGCAGATAAAAACAATATTAAATTTTAAAATAAGGAGGAGGGATTTCGCTTTCAACAGGTTGTTGCATTGTTGACAAAGGGTTCAAATGGCCAGCTTTTAGCATCACTTTTTAGTACAGATGTTGCCAACTCTAATTAACCTCGCTCCTAAAGAGAGAGAGAGAGAGAGAGAGAGAGAGAGAGAGAGAGAGAGAGAGAGAGAGAGAGAGAGAGAGAGTGGTCCCTAAATATCTTTGTAAATAAGATAAACACGCTAATACACATAGACGAGTACCGATTACTTGGCTATTAAAATGATGATTAGGGTGGTAAGAATTGATAATATACGAAGATATCTTTTGAACACTAATCTTCTCCATTTATTATTTTCACTGAGTGCCTAATTATGGTTTTAATATTTAATAAGAAAATTATAGAAGTGCTCTTAAATATTTAAAAATTAAAAAGAAAGTGGATGGGGGGCAGAGATCTTGAATTGGGCAGACTCAAGAAAGATAAGCAGCTAAACAACAAATGAAATGTTTGTATTTCTCCATGCATTATTATGTCTATATACTTTTCTGAACTTATCATATCTTTTCTTTTTTTTTTTGCCTTGCTTTTCTATTATATAATTTATTGTTATTATTGTTTTGTCCGTTCATGAATAACGTGGCCTACCAAAATTATGAAGATTCCACTACGGAGTTGAATAATTATGATATGAAGGAATTAAATTAACAGTAGAATCCCCTGATATATTTGTTGTACTTTGATTTTCTATTGGATAATTGAAAATATAAAGTTCAAGTGATAATTATATAGATTTGGAAATACAAATCTATATATTGGACTATTGGAGGAAACATAGCCGTTATTTTTATATCAATGAATATTATTGATATATTTATTGTTTTATAATTCTCTTTCTTTACATGATTAAATGTATATAGAAAGATCATTTGTAAATTTTTCAAGTGATTAAACTACCAAGTGGCTCGATCATATGGCTTTAGATTAAGAGATTAAGAGAGGTGGGGAGTCTGGTGACAATTTTGTAAATATTACACTTTTATAAAAGGCATTAGTGTGAAACATAATATTGAAAATATCACTCATACAAGCTTAAGTGGTACTATGTGTTTATAGTTATTTTGAATAACAAATATAAATATATAGTCATTCTTATACAAATATTTATTAAGTATATAGTAAAGTTTGAATGAAACACAATTACGAATATAATAAGTATTGTACAATTATTTACAAATATTGAAAGAATGATTGGTTATCTAAACATGCAACCAGGACTTTGTGATTGACATCGAACTAAGATTATGAATTTGTGATCGAAACTTATATCATGTGATTGTAAGTATGTGATTATGAGGGTATTTTAGTCTTTGTCATGTAGTGAATATTATTACAAAAGTTTGTTATTTTTGTATTTTTTTTTAATTACGTAGATTACCTACTACTGAAATACGTATTAAGTAAATCCTGTTGTTGTACTCTAGTCAGCAATCTTAGTGGTTATTTAAGAAATGCATTCGCATTATGATATATAAATATATAATAAAAATAAGAATAATGATGTCCGTGTGTGTGACAGTGAGTGTGTGAGGGGGAGAGAGAGAGAAGGCAGTGAAAGTGCGCCGGCGGGAGGTAGTTAATGTACAGCACACGTGAATCGCGGCCGCTAAATCCCCAAATTCTCCTCCTCTTACCAAAAGCGACCCATCAGACCCGTGACGTCACGTGATCCACTTATTGCAGTTCGTAATTCTTTTTTTTTTTCCTTTTTTTTTTGTGGATCTTATTATGAAACTATTATCATAATTTCATTATTACTTTTAAAAACGGTTATTCATGAATTCTTGAATTAAATAACTTTAGGTTATTGAATCAAATTCCATCCAAATGCACTGGGTCGATAATTTTTGAAATAATTCATAAAGATGTCTACATTATTCTAGAAACCTACATAAATTAGCAAAATATAAATATATTAGTGTGCATAATGCAGAAAAAAACACCATATTGGGGGTCCATAAATTCCCCCATACCTTATGAACCCTAATTAAATTGGTGTGAAGCCCACATGCAGGCATGTGATGTGGGGATGGGATGGTTTTATCATTTTGCCCTTTCTATTATGCCATTACACCTAATTTTAATTATATTCTTACAACATTAAATATTACATACACACATACATACATATATAACTGTTAGGAGGTTGGTCCAGCAATTGAGCACAACATGTGATATGTAGGATGGATGCTTCCCATTACAGCTATTCATATCCTAATTACGCCAATTTCTCACCACCAATACCATTTCAATTTTCTCAACAATTTAATTGGTCCCCACTTTGATGCTCACTCTCAACCCGAACCCGACCCGAATTGAACCTAACCTAACCTATCGCTAAAATGTGATTGAATTAGAGGTAATTAAGAGTGGGGGAATCAATTAATAATCTTCTCTATTTATCAATAATGGTGAGCAAATAAGACCAAATAATGTGTAGATGAGAAATTGATTGATTTTTGAAATGGAGGTAATTAGTAGTACGTTTGCTAATGTTGATCTATCTATGTAATGTACAACCCCACAAAGCACTTAGAACTAAAGCAGGTTACATGTGGGCAAGATTGGGGTTGTTTTCAAGTGAACCCTACTTTGTTTCTTCTCTCCATCTATAAAGCTGCTCTCTCCACACACACATATGTGCTATGGTGGTCCTTCTCTTTGTATGGGCATGCAACATTCAATTTCTTCCCCGCTCCTCTCTCTCTCTCTCTCTCTCTCTCTCTCTCTCTCTCATATGAATCAATTCTCCATTTCTGTGAGCAACTTTTCAAGAAACCAAAAAGTCCATGTCATGCTTTTCCACAGCTTTCTTGAACTACTAACGCATCACTTCTTGATGCAGCTTTTCTTCTCAAGAATTGGGGTTTTTAATTAAGTTCAAGAAAGCTGTGGGAAAACATGGTAATTCTGGACTGCTTCTCTCTCGGACCGGATGAATTCTATGCAGTTGAGGTCAGTTTTATTCAATCATTCAAGTTCTTGAATTCCCCATTTGCATACTTCAATTTTCATACAATTCACTGCACAATTTCCATTTCTTGAAATGTTAATATTTGATACGATATAACATGCAGAAGCTTATTCTTAGAGTTACTATAACAATTGTATAATTTATTATCCCTAGCTAATTTTGGGCATGTATATTATTTATTACTGATGAGTAGTAGTATGTATTTTGAAGTGAGAGGAAGCGGTAAAAACTGAGGTTTGTTGCAGTATTGCAGAGAAGATTCCCTGCAGCTCTTGTTTCCTCTTTGTCATCAATAATTGATATATACTTCATCTTGTTTGCTCTTTTTGTTTCCAACCCCCCCACCCCACCCCCCCAACCCCCTCTCCATCTCTGATCTCATACATTTCTGTGAAACAAAAAGGTTAGATTTTGTCACCTTCTGCAAAAATTTTAAGTTATCTCCACGTACCACGCACAGTAAAAAAGAAACAAATTTATAAAGTGCATAAATACACACTGAAACTCACCTACATTTTGCATCAAGAATCAACGGAGAAAAATGAATTCGGCAACAAAATTGGTGAATAATTTGTTAAGAAAGATTTTAACTTTCAGCTTAATTAGGTCTACTAATAATGCCTAATTAGTAGTAACACCGACAATAGTTGGTGTTCCCACCTCTGCACAAGTGGTTGATCTAGTATTCGATTCCCATTAGGATCGGTTTAAATTAATAATATTCGTGTAGATCTTCATGCAAATGAGACAGTTGTTTAGTTGGAAATGAAGGAATTAAGCTGAGAAGATCAGAAAAAAGAGATAAGGTTTACATTTCAGAAAAAGATTGTGCTGATAGTTCAGGTGCAGAAACCAATCGCCTTTTTTTGTTCCACTATTTTTTCACTTTTTACTTTTTGTTATATTTGGAGGGATTTATTGGACCACTTTAGGCTCAACACTCCAGTTCTTATTCTTCTTGTTTTCTAGGGATTTATTACCATTTTTTCTTGCCAACTTCTTCTTCTTCTTCTTGGCTCTTCATCTTATACGCATTCGCGTCGCGAATGCAGAATCATGTCTATATTTACGAAGCAGACTAGTTAATCTTGCCCGTGACAAGAATCACAACATACGGCTCAAACTTTTAGGGACCCTAAAACAAGATATTAAAATATGTTGCAATTACAAAGATGATGTAACAAATAGCCTTGTCTAGTGATTTTAATTGAATCGCCTATTTTTAATTTTTTGCTTTGTAATTGTGGAATAACAAACGGTAGCTTCATCTACTTTGGGTGTTCGAACCACCCCATAGGCTAATTCACTAGACAGTAAGGTCAACTGCGTTAACTGTCCAATAGAAAGGATTGACTCTGTTTAAATGCTTCATGTTTCAATAACCGCAAAAAATGACAAATTATGCCCTAATTTTTCTTTCTAATCTAATATAATAATTAATAACAATAAATAATATCTATATCAGAAGGTAATTTGAATTTATTAAATCAAATAGTGGAGGTAATCTTGCTATTCAAATTAGCATAATCACATTTAATTTGCATTCCCCTAATCAATATATATAATCAAGTTTACAAGATCCACTTGTAAAACTAAAATTTGTTGTTGTAATTCATTTTCAAAGGTTGCTTTCACAATCATCCATGTAGGTTGGACAAATACAATATTTTCTAGAAAATTTTGGACACTGCATGCAATTGCACATGGCAATTGGAGCAAAATATTTTTTTACTTTTTTCCATTAAAATTATTGCAATGTTTACTAAAATGTATTAGACATGGCACTAGAAATGTCGCGTCACTCCGACATGATATATTGAGATTTTTGAAGAGTTCGTATTTTCTAGTCGTCCATGGACCGAGGCGAAAACCGAGTTCATTTGTTGCATGTGGGTTCCTCCAAATAAATAAGAAGGGCAAATGCAAAAATTATACATAACGGGGTAAAAAGGGTTAACAGCATCCATGACGAAAATGCCAAGGGAGAGGCAATAATTCCGTCCCAATGTGTTTGGAACGTTACAATACAATCGTTGTCACATCCCGTTGGCATCTACTCACATAATTGATCTTCACAAACATCTCATCAACCACAAAATTATTACACACACGATTTGACATGATTTTGGTGGACCATTGGAGAACTATGTAGCACATGTAGCTTTCCAAAGCTAGCATTCAAATATGTATTGACTTTTTTGTGACAAAAAAATTAATTGATGGTCACTACTTAGAGATTGCACAAAGATTATGCTAATAATCAAGAAAATGCAATTGTCACTAATATTCACGATAACAGCTGATCTACGATTACAAGTGGGGGGAATACATTTAAACAAAATTTACATATAAAAATCAGGTTTTAACATGAGTTCGAGGGGTGGATTGGACCACTATCGATTCAAGATGTATTTATGAATGCTTATTATAACCACTTATTATTTTCTTTTGATTAAAGTTGAAATAAATTGTTTCTTATTATAAAAAACGGAGGTTTTGGTATCACTACTAGAGATCAACCCAAATTTATAGTGTTTTAGAATAAAAAGAAAAACACTCGTATGAAATGAAATGATAGATTGGGTAGTGGGTGTTTAAAGAATCTACGACACAAGTAATTTTTTAAATATTAAAAAATTGTTTATCAAGGCTAAAAAACAGATACACTTAATTAGGTAAATCGTTTGCATTTATTAAAAGACAGGCAAATCACCAGCAAGATTGCATCAATCAATCAAGACTCCTTCAACATGCTGTTGTCTCTTATTTATACCTTTCCAATGCTTGTTTTTCACCACCATAAATAGACAGATAGCTAAATAGATGAGCTTTTATACTCACATAATAAAGACAATAATTTGCAGCTAGCAATGATAATTAAAAACATTTTAATCCACACATCTACTGCTAGTTTCCATATAAGGGATTCTCCATTAAATAACACAATAATGCACTGAAATAATTGATGTAATAATCAAGATTTGCACGAGTGAGAATTAATAGAAATCAAGAACTTGTCAATTAATCGAATCATATTCCAGACTGGCTTCAACACACGAGCCGTTCAACTTGTGCATTATTTACATACGAAATAAATTAAGGGAAGGTTTATATGTTTGTCATCTCATCAAGAGAGTGGACAGGACCACAAAGACTTGTGTGTCACATAATATACTCTCTTGTATGTCAGACTTTATAAGGTGTTGATATGTGGCATATGCGGCCCACCATAATTGATTTTGATTTGATTATTTAATTAAAATGTATTCCACATGTCAAATGATTTATGGAGGTGACATACAGTGGAATATAATTGTGTGACACCAGCACAAAACATGATTGTTGAAGGATTCTTTTTAATTAACTCTTCTTTGGAAAGGAAACGTTGAAAAACCCTAGTTTTCCTAGCAATTTTTTTTCAGTTTTCCAAGGGAAATTTAGATTTGAGGGGAAAAATAGACCAGGATTTTTGTGCATCCACTTTTCTTTTGAGGGTGGTTGAACAAAAAGGCAATGCAAATTGTGTGGTCCAAGAAACAATATGCAAATAGTATTAGACAAAAGTATTATTGAGAAATTTATGGGGTGTTATTGCACTTCAATTCATAGCTTGTAATAACTACAAAATTTTATTTTATATGTTCTTGGTGAAAATACAGACTGTGAAAAAAAATTGATTTTTTTTTTTAAATCTTATTTGAAAAGGGTTTTATTGATATTAATATTAGTAAAAGCACTAGAAAAGCAAAAAATAACATGAATTAACATGCATTTACCATACGAATTCAAGATCTGAATTGCCACTATTTTACCTAAAAATCCACCACTATTGAGGAAATAACATTTAATATCACATCCTATTGAAAAAAAATCAACTGGGTTTGGTATAAAATCAGGATTGAGAAAGGAAGAAACAATAAATATATATTCAAGAAATTACATATAAACCAAAATCCAAACACTAAAATTAGAAATAAATAAATCGAAGAAGAGGGTCTTACCAGATCTGATCTGATCTGCCGACAAAGATATCACGCGTTTATTCTGTTCAACCACGCTGAAGGACTCTCTCTGTAAGTAAGAGCGAGAGCGAGAGAGAGAGAGAGAGAGAGAGAGAGAGAGAGAGAGAGAGAGAGAGAGAGAGAGAGAGAGAGATACCATGTTTGGAGTAAAAACCCCAAATTGAGATTGAATTCTCGTTAATTCTGACCCTCCTCATATCTTCCCACAGCTTTATTGAACTACTGGTTGATCTCCTGCAGTAGCAAGAATACAGAGATCTGCAGTTCAAGAAAGCTGTGGAAGAATAACAGAAGGGCCATTTCTGTAAAGGTCTCCCACAAATCATCTGCTGCAACCCTAATCTGCAGCCCTAAATAGGGTTTCTTCTAATACACAAATATATATACATGTGTGTGAATTTAGAGGGAGGGAGAGAGAGAGAAAGAAGAGAGAGAAGGGGAGAGTTGTAGGTTTACGGGACGGGAGAGAGCAGTATTTATAGGTGAAGTGGAAGTCTTTTCCACCAATCCCAAGAAGAATATTGGCCTATTCAAAAGCTGACCACTTGATCTATTATCACATGTATATTATTTTTAAATAGATAAATAAATAATATTTATTTTGTGTTTCCGTTCCAAAAATACTTGATAAAGTATTGATTTGTGGGGGCTGTTTAGTAAATTCATAAGAAAATAAATATTATAATAATATAAAAGGGAAGGATAAAACAAAGAATAGCAAATTATAGTAACAAATACTCCCTCTGTCCCGCCCGACTTGTCTTGTCTTGTATTCCTTTTCGAGCCGTTTCACCCGATTGTCTTGTTTCTTAAAAAGAAAAATAATTACTACACAAACTCCTATTTTTTCTTTATAGGACCTACTTTTCTACAGACAATCACCCACTCATCTACAAACAATCATCCATTCATTTTAATCTTCATGCCGAAAAAAAACAAGACAAGTCAGACGGGACGGAGGAAGTACTATAAATTTGATCATACGTACGTGTTACTGGGATGCAAGCTACCGGATCCAACGGTTGCCATTGCCCTACTGCGTGGCTACATACAAAAAGGTCCCTAACTAGATCTGTCCTTGCCTCCTTGGGCGAGACTATATGTATCTATCAATCTATGTATACTCATACACATAATTTCCGAGCAATCTCTATTCCAAAGTCTCAAATCTTATGTTGTCCACGATAAAAATAATCTATAGAAACGGTTATATAACATGTTCAATATAATTATCTGATTGTATAGTTACGAGACAATATTGGAATAGAGATTTTTGGGACGGAAAATCGGTCCTAAAATGATTTATTGGAAGAAAGACATATATATAATTTATCACTTTTATTTATATTATAAAATATCTTAAATTTAAACCACGTCATATTCTCAACAACGAAATTTACGCACTCCTGAATTATTGATTCTTGATTGTTTTGATTAGAAACTTGATAATTACTAATGCAAGGAATTGAATGAAATTTATTTTAAATAACTAAATTATTAGTACCAACCTTGAAATAATTGCAAATTTAGTTCATGATCATTAAAACTTGTAATAACAAACATAAATATTGCGATATCTGAAAAGTGACGTGTCAAGTCGGGATCCACGTGGATTTTTGTCCTCGGCCAAATAACAAATTGAGGTGGAAATGCTCAGTGCACTCCATGCAAATGCATTTTTTAAGCTATTAGTATGTTTTTAACCGCATAAGGAATTTTTAGCCTGCTTTCTCTAAAATAAAGTCAAATTACTTAAATTTATAAGCATAAATTGAGATAATTTTGGTATTTAAAGCATCATAAAAACTGAAATTATTATAATATTTATTTTTAAGTATTAATGCCAAAATCCTATATTTTTATTAAAAGTAAAAATTTTCAACTTTAAGTAAAATGAAATAAAAAGTACTTATAATAAGCATTTACAAACACACCAACACAAAAGCTGGTGTGGGGCAGATCACCTGGCTCAGATCCTATGTCCCAATGTTGTCTCATAACTGTAAAAATGTACCGTTTTGTAATTTACTTTTAAAAACATGGAGTTTTACAAACAATTTTATTATAAGACAGCATTAGGACATGAGATTTGGGACAACGGATCTCCTCCCCCACCCAAGGGATGGTAGGGCCCACCGCTCGCTCTCTTGCATATTATATTAGCTACGAAAGTTTTTTGTTAGAAATTTTTTAGATTGACATAAAAAAAACTTTTGGCTCATTTTATTGGATTTCTTTTCTGCTAGGTTCTGCATTTCTTAATATGTGGTGAAGTTTTTCCTCTTCATTTTTTTTATCCCTACATTTCATTTCTGTCTTTTGATGTGATGATTTTTTATTTGTGTTCTAATTTGTGGTTTTTGGCGATGGTCTAAAACTAATGCGTATGTGTTTTCTTGATATGAACAAAAATATCAATTATTTTAAACAAAAATATTCTTTGTTGTGAACAAAAAGTTTTAATTATTTTGAATAAAAGTATTACTTGGTGTGAGTAAAAGTATAACTTGTTATTAATAAGACTATCACTTGTTATAAATAAAAGTATCACTTTTTCTGAGTAATTGTATGACTTGTTCATAATTAAAGTATCGTTTAACAAGAAAACATATCAATGTATCATTTCTTATAAATAAAAGTTTAACTTCTTATTAACATGTATTACTTGTTTTTATAAAAGTATATATATCAGTAACTATCAATTGTTCATGGATCATTGAGTCAACATCCAAGATTCGATAAACGGATCCGGTCAAGCCCGACCCATCCCCACTTGGGGTTGGTTGCACGCAACCCACCTCTAAGAAGAATGCTATATCCGTTCCATTATTAGTAGTTCAAGACTTTTCGTCACGACAATTAAGAAAGTTATATTATATGTATGAAATAGTATAAAAGTATTGGACCCCACCCCACTTAATTATATTAGAATAGTAGTTAAAATATGAACCACTTGTAATGAGACGATTGAACCACCTATAAAGAGATGGATTAATGAAAGTAGTATTTAAGAAGGATTTTCTAGGAAGATATACTAACCATTAAGGATTAAGTAAGAACATATGCAGTATCATATGGGGTTAAGGATTTTCTACCTCAATTGGAATTTCACTATATATCCCACCAATCAGGCAGTGATATGTGTATTTGTGAAATTTATTTTTATTATTAAATTAGATTTTAATATCATTTTAAAATTAAATTTACTTAAATTAAAATACACATATCACCACCTGATAGATAAGACATGTAGTGAGACTCCAATTGTGAAATAGAAGATCCTCGCCGATGTGTGGTTCCTTTCTCACTCCGGTCTAATTTTCGTTTGTTTGATTTATATATCTAATAGTACTTGGGTCCACATGTGATGATCTTACGAATTGCTGCATCCAAATGGTGTTCTCCAATTGCTCTTAACTTGCAAATTTAGCTTTATTTTATGATTAAAAAATTATAAGTTCGAGTCTTGTTCATTATTCTTAAATAGATTCATAACGTACTTGTAATTATCGATTCTCCATGATTATAAAAATCATAAAAATATATATCCATATCATTGTAATTGATAAATTAATATCGTATGATCTCAAATGAATAATTTATATATGGAGGGCATAAGTAATGATTAATGGAGAATAATGATGTTTTGAAATAATTAAGATATAAAATAATAAAAATGAAAAGATGGGGAAGTCCACATGGTGGCATGTGAGGGTGACCACGGGCTCAAAGATGACATGCACTCCGTTATTTCCGGAATATGTCCGTATGATTGTTTACACATAAAATACAATCAACGCAAACGCACGCACACAAATACATATTGCTAGACTCAGCTTATTCAATCCCAATTTGGTAAGAGATTAATTAATTTCATATTTTTTTTATTTTCTCTCTCATATTTTACCATCTACTCTATTATCCTATTCACATTCTCTCTAATACTTTATCATCTGTTCTTTCTCTTATACTTTATCATTTACTTTCTTAATTTATTATGTTGAAAATGAATAAATGAAAAATAATGGGGTGCAAGGAGTAATCTAATCCATCTCCCTACTCACTAAATTAATAAATTGTTTTTTTATAGAGAGGGAAAGAAAGTGCATAACATTTTTTATAGACTATTAGATAAGATCGGAAGTTATCAAGTACGTACGTGGAATAGTGGTTAATTTTTTTTTTTTTCTAATCACGTGAAAGAAAAAGTTTGTGGGAGTTGTCTTGTGATGTTTGTATTGGTTTAGTTTAGCTGGCAAACACTAATTGTTGTTTTAGGTGGTGGATTTGAATGATGATCTCTCACACATACTATTAAGGTTATTTTTAAATATCTGTCATTTGATTGATTAGATGTCACAACTCACAACTAATCTCTTACACCTCACAACAAATAATCTAAGTAATTTATTTTCTTTTTATCCGTAAATAGTAGACTTATTGACCTGTAATTACAGCTTTCTGATTAAAGTTAGTTTCGTGGGGAACTAATACACATGGATCCTTTTTTTTTATTGTTCTATTGTTCTATTTTTTATTTTTTATTTTTATTTTTATGACGAGGAACCGTAACCGCTACCTTTGGTGCGCACATGGTAAACCTCCGCTACCTTTGGTGCGCACAGGGTAAACCTCGCTCCTGTGCAATAGCCTGCAAACCACACAGGAGAGTTAAACCACTCTTAAGGTAAGGGGTGACAGACTCACATAGCGTGTCCAATAGGATTTGAACCTATGACCTTTCGGTATCGGGTCATCCACCTTCACCGTTATGCCATCTCATGGAGACAGTTCTTATCATTTTCGTCTCTACATGACATGTGTACTAAGTAAACCGTTTTTCATATTTGTTGTTTACATTGTTCCTTTCATAGTTTTTATGCATGTAATCCATGTCCTTGAATTTTGAAATTGTGTTTTATTAGTCAGATTGTTTCTCGCATGATATTTTTATCCCACTTTTTCGTGTTCTATTAACATTTTCAACTGTAAGCATTTAAATGCTTACGATTTGAATTTTAAGTTTATCATAAGCATCTAATAAGTATTTACAGTTGAAATGTTAGTGGAACACAAATGAAACATGAGAAAGTGGGGTAGATAATCGCAATGAAATTGTATGCATCAGAGACATTCGGAAACACCACCATCTCTACGTTTAAGTTAAACTCCATTCGTCTCATTGAAATAGTTCAGTTTATATTTTTGGATTGTTTCATTAAATTTGTCTAGTTTCTTTTTTGACAAATTATTACACATTTTTTTAGGGACCCGCAAGTTTACACAACTCTATACACATCAACTGCTCTTCTTAAAAACCGAGCTGAAAAGAAATTGGACTATTTTAATGAGAAAAAGAGAGTAATTTATAATGTTTATTTTTAGATAAATCTTAGTATTTAGATAGTATTAATATTGTTTTCCTCGTTGCCCAATAAAATATAGTTGGGACAAGTAAACACTAATTTCAAGGGATCTGTCAAATTTTGAGTTCCAAGTGGAAACTTTCACCGTACCAAGTAGCTAAGTTTTCCCTTTGGACACCTTTCCAAATACTAAATTCGTCTTTACTAAAATTAAAGATACAATTAAACCTCAATAAAGTAATATTCGATAAAGTAATCTCGTTAAGATAATAATTTCTTCCGGTCCCGATATAGGTCAATGCACTAAAATAATATTCGATAAAGTAATAACCTCGTTAAATGAATATCTTTTCTCGGTTATAAGATTATTACTTTATCGAGGTTTAACTGTAGTGTAAATTGTAATTTGAACTAATCAAAAAACAAAACGTGTATACCTCATTAACATTCTCTTTTAGACGCAATTAGACTCTCTTGAGTAGTGTTTTACAATAGAGGCTATGGAAATAATTAAGTTGTTGAAGTAACGGCCGTGATAACGGCGGTTCCTAGGCAACGGTTTTTTAGGAGGGCTTCGCGGTCGGTGCTCATCTTTGGTGACAATTTGTTGAAGACTTGTATTGGAACTCTCGTTATTGCACAATTTGGTATTTGTCTTTTGTTTCAAGGAATATGAGTTGAACACTTACAACACATGCCTCCAGGGTGGATGAGTTGGTGGGAGGACAATTTCGACATTTTTTGACTAAAACTTTTAGATTCGAATCTTCTTTATTATGTTTCGTTCATGGTCTAAATGATTTACTAGGTTGTAAATTAGACTTATTGACTACGAAATAATTGAATTAAATTGAGAGGAATCTAGACGGCAACCAAACTCATCTTCACCATAGGCGATGGACCAATTCTTTGACATATTTAGATGTAATATATTCCCTCCGTCCCAAATATATATGCCTACTTTCCCTTTTCGTCTGTCCTAAATCTATATGCCTATTAGCAATTTTTGTATCTAACTAAATCTTTCACCAATTTTAATAGATCTAATTAATATAATAATATAGAAAAAGATTATTTTATCCAACTTTTATAATAGTAAATACAATTATGACATTAATTTTTTAGTAATTTACTTTAATTTACTCAAATTCAAATACCAACATTTATCTAACTTTCATATCATTAAATTTTTTCTTAATCTATGTGAAAAAGAAAATTGACATATAAAATAGGGACGGAGGGAGTACTTATTTCCCAAGTATGACGTAAATATTGTACTCCTTCTATCCCGCTAAAGTTGTCTTAGTAGCTTTCTGCACGGAGATTAAAAAATTAGTTAGTTGTATAGTTAGACGTGGGATCTTCTAATTAGACTTGAATGAATTTTCTCTTTCTTCTAATTACTCTAATAATCTCTTCTTCTTCTTTTAAATAAAACATTTTCTTCTACTACTACATTCTTATATTGATATTTCCTCTCTTCTAATTGAGATTGCTGCTAAGTTTATATAACAAATCTTAAGAGATGAAAACTTTAAGGCCCCGTTTGGGAGAGTTTAAAAATGACTTATTTCAATTTATTCTAAATAACAAGTCATTTTATGTGCGTTTTGGAGACCTTATGGAACTAACTTATTCTACTTCATAAGTTACTTTTGACTTATTTTCATAAGTTAATATTTATAACTTATGAATAACTTATAAGGAGCTTATGCAGAGATCCACCATCGAATCCTGACAGCAACAGTTTTTTACACTGAAATTTTTATTTTTTTATATTGAATAAGTTATCGTTAATGTGCGCATCCAAACGCAAACAACTGATTAAATTTAAGAATTTTTGTCATAATTCCTTATATAATAAGTCATTTTACTATAAAAACTTATTTAAGTTGTTTTTCCAAAGGGGCCTAAATATTTTGGTCAAATCAATAAATAATAGTAACAAATCATGGAGCCAAATGTTTAATCACATCAAGACTCTTCCCTCCGAAATCAGATTTTTTTTCCTACAAATACAATAGCTAATCTATACTCATTCAACAATAAACTTTATATCACCACTAAATACAGCAGAAACAAAATCAGTACAATACAAAATAGTGGAAAAGATGTTGATACAGCAACAATGAATAAAATCGTTCAATTTCTGAAGCTAAATTCGACAGCAGGAACAGTGAACAAAGGGAAGGCTCTCGAAGCAAGCCTTCTCTATGGTTGCTCTACTCGGACCGTTGGACGTCTTTGGGTTGTAGCAAAAAGAAATAAAGTAGAGGTGAGGTTCAGTTTAGTTCAAAGCCAAATCAACAAAGATTAAAGAAAGTTGTAATTGATATTGAGTTAATACAAAGCTCGACTCTGCACAAAAGGGCCACAATTCGGTAGCTAGTTAGAGGAATCAATTGCAGCAAATCAACCGTGGGAAGATGGGTTAAAAAATGTTTGATCAAAGCACACACAAATGACATGAAACCCAACCTTACTGCCCCTAACGAATTGCTTAGATTAAGGTTTTCCCTTGAAGCATTAGAATTTGATATAATTTTAAATATCTTAAGGTTCTAGTTTATGGATAACACAGTGCACATAGATGAAAAGTGGTTCTACATTACTAGAGCAAATAACAGATTCTACCTAACACTAGGAGAGATAGAACCTCATAGGACATGTCAAATCAAGAATTTCATAACAAAAATTATGTTCATGTGTGTTGTATGTAAGCCATTGTTTGGGGAAGATGGTTCAATCATTTTTTATGATAAGATTGAGATATTCCCTTTCACAAAACAAAATGCATTAGGAATTAAAAAATAGACCGGCTAGTACTTTAGAAACAAAACGCATTCAATCAGTCACCAAAAAAGTTATTAAGGAGTGCCTTATCAATAATGTATGTAAGCATTCTGTATTTTCAATACAGTTAGTTCAATACAGTTAGAGAACAAGTATGTATGGATCCATAGCATGTTCAAGTTCAGTTATCTGTAATCATAGAGATCACATCATTTATGCATGTATTTCATCCTTAGAGTTCTCATAAGCATGTAATGTAACCAACATGAATTAATGATACTAAGAAAACAATGCTTTACAGATTGTTCCTGCTATGAAGCAAAAATGGCCAACAAATGCAAACAAGTTGATTTTTATTCAACAAGATAATGTCAAGCCACATATAAAAGACACAGATCCTGATTTCATAAGGGCAACAAGCAGTAACGATTTTGATATAAGACTAATTCATTAGCCACCTAATTCACCAGATACCAATGTGAATGACTTGGGGTGGTTCCGAGCCATTCAAAGCATACAAATTGAAGATGCATTCTATAATGAAGACTATTTAGTAATTGTTGTTCTTCGCTCTTTTGAACAACTCTCTCCACATACCCTAAACAAAGCTTTCGTAAGTTTGCAAGGATTTATGGTTGAGATCATGAGGACATAATTCATATAAGATATCTCACATGAAAAAAGATATTCTCATAAGACTAGATGCACTTCAAGAGAATTGGTTATTTGAAGATCATGCCCTGGTTATAAAGAACATGGTTAATGGATTTTTTTTTTCTTAAGCAGCAACTAAAGATCAAGATGGAACAGAATGTATTAGATTTTTTTTTTTTTTTTTTTTTGCTTTGGCATATATTATACAGTAAGTTATTTTGAAGTATGTATATTTTCTGACCCTGTTATATGTCTATAGTCTATATGAAAGTTAGTTCGTATACTTTCAGTTTTTTGTACTATTTCTATAGTTTATATCTAAGTTATTTTCAGCAGAGCGTTGTAAATAAACCAAGCACCATTTACACCAATATCTGATCCATATCAAGCAATGTTGGAACTAACCTAGATACGATCCACATTAGTACAGCAGCAAGCAGGCAAGCACCATTTCACATTAGGGGAAGTTAGCATATCTTGATTAAATCGGTCACATTCATAGATGTGTAGAAAGCTATCATGTGAGCAACTTCTTATCATTTAAAAACCCATGTTTCCCACATAGACAACACAGCTGATACATGCAACAGAGGGAAAGATAGTCACAATTAGAGAAAGATCTCACCGTCTTAAAGAACGCAAGGAGGTCTATCTGGAGCAGTGGCTCGACCTTCATTCTTTGCGAATGCCGCTCTCTGCCCATTTCATCAAACCAATCCAGATTGAGACAATAAGTTGGCCTTTTCGGGATACTCAGCCGTGTAGTCCAAGATTTCACAAGAGACACACGTATTGCTCAGATCACCCATAGCCTCCACATTCACCGCCACAGGTGTAGTCTCTATTCTTACCAGAGATCGATCGTTGTTCAGATTTGGAGACAGTTTTCCAGCTTTTTCTTAATTTTTTCAATTTTTAAATAAATATACAATATTATCGAGACAACCGAAAATGAAAAATAAGACAATTTTAGCGGGACGGAGGGAGTTATTTTTAATGATGATACAATGATAAATATTTGTTGAGACCTCGAAAACATCTCCTTCAACTGCAACGTCCAAAAATAAACATATAATGGAGTATGCAGGATTTTAATTGAGAGGCAAAATTATAATACAAAATGTCAACAATATTTTATTTTATTTTTATTTTCAATATTTAACAAACATTGAAATTGTAGTACGAACTTTAATTTTTTAAGTATTTTTCTAGAATTTGAAGGAAATTACTAGTTCGAAATATCAAGATTATTCTATATGAACATACAAATTACTGGCGAAGAAGTTTGCATAATGAAGTTATATCTACATGAACATGATCTTTTGTGAAACTCCGAGTATATTTTCTGACTTTTTCATCATTATTTACTGCAAAATGTGATTAAAACTGTTTCAATAAACACAAATAAGGGTGTTTTGATATAAACATTTGTTCAGAATCTGCAGGCCCGTTTTGATATGTTGAGCTTGAATACCGTATAGGGGGACTGCGTGGCTACCTATCTCAGGGCAAAACAGAGCATTCAGAGGGGTGATGGAGGGGGGGATCTTCATCCAGAACTGTCGGCTACATGTTTGTAAATGAGTTCAATCGTGTGTATTTTTGACACATATGTCACGGTAGACTCATTTTAACTTTAATTTGGCCAATTTCTTGAAGATTAATAAGTAATTATGATAAGAAGGTTAATATTGACGAGAGTTGTTCTTGGATTTCTTAGAGATAAGTCTGAAGTCTTATTGGAGAGGGATTTATAAAGATCAATTTCATCATTTAATAATAAGTAGATAATTTTTTTTTAATTTGATTCTCATAAGGTAATTGGCCTGCAAATTACATCAAAATAACAGCAACAATGTTGACAAACCATATCAAAATAAATCATAAATGCACAAAGAATAGTAACGGCTCAATAAAATGAGATTTCATAATGAAATCAGTGGATACAATGGTGACAATCGACTCTTAAATTATTGTTATGCTATATCGTATTGAGATGAGTTCTCAACGTACAAGCATGCACCCTGGGGTTTTTACTCTGGTGGCACAAAAGGTACAACACGTTCAAGCATCAACCCCATGCGCCGGTATATTCTCTCAACCCCCCAATTCAATATTCTGATCAATCTCCATACCTACATACTTCCTAATCACGCTCAATATCTTGCTACAAAACCACAATCTCATAACTCGATCTCAATCTTGTGCACCTTCGCATCCTCCTTAGGCATCTCAATGAGGTTCAACGAAACGAGGCCCGATTCCAAGTCGTATTCAAACTCGACAATATCCGAACCCACCTTGCATAGTCTTGGCCTAGTAGAAGAGTAAGCACCAAAGCGACCACACCCCTTTGCTTCCACAAAAACCACAGCCACGGCCTCCGAGCTAAGGTTCTCGGCCCTCTCACCCGTGTTCCGTTCCACTCGATATCCATTACCCACATCGGATAGCTCTGCTACGGCCTTCACGTCATATTTAAGGCCCTCTATGGCTCCACCACCATTGAACATGTCTTTGAGGCCAAACGGTGCAAAGCTGAACCCCGGTGCGAGTACCTTGACTGGTGTCACGGTGTAGACCTCGTGCTCCAGGACCTTGAGAGAGATTGGAATGGCTACATTGTGTGGGAGAACGATGACTTCTCCGGCCCGGTGGGAGTACAGCGCCACGTTTCCATCCCAGCTGGAGTCGGGTGCCACGTCTGCAATGAGGTGGACGTCCCGTCCCCTTACGTGTCCGGTGATGGCCTCTGTTTTAGTCTGGTGGAAGGTGTTCTTCCTCTCAACACTGTTCCATGCTGCACCTTGGCAGTTGTACACACCAAGAACACCACTGAATTTGTTCATGTTCCATATCTTCAACAAGCTGCAACACAAAATTCATCAGAAAATGTACTAAACTATACTCATAATCATCAAGACCAGAATAGTATGTTATTTGATTTCAAGAACTTGGGGGCAAGTGTTGGGATGCTGACCTAACACCATCACGAGCAGGGTCTGAGAAGAGGCAGTCCTTGGTGGGGCGGCCGGGGAGGCGGGCACGAAGGATGGAGCCATCGGGGAGGACGAGCTTCTTGAGAAGATCGAAGTTGTGCTTCCCCGGTGCATCACTAACGTAGACGGGTCCACCGCTGATTGCCCTTGCTGATCCGTGGTACTCCGCCGCCGGATGCAGAGAATGGAACATGTCCCAGTCAGGCAGCATGATCTCTCCAAGGAAAACACTGTTGTATGCCACGGAAGCAATATGGATGGTGTGTGATACTGGATCACGAGGGTAGAAATCATCGGATGCTCGAACAATACCAGTTTGTTTTGAGCTGTTCCATTGCAACAAAACATCATCAGCAATAGAAATAGGAGAACTACACAAATTGTAAACTATATTTGCTGCTAGAGACTTCATCATTTTATACGGTCTTTGATAAACTGATCACAACATGTTCTTTGCAAGAAATCTCATCCATAAACTAAGCTAGAATCTACACAATACAATCAAGAAATTAAAGAGAACAGATTCTGATCTATATCTGCTGCAAGAGAGTCCATCATTCTATCTAGTCTTAATAAACTGATCCTAACATGCTCTTTGATTATGACTTAGAATCTTAAAAAAAAATCAAGAAACCCAACAAAGAGAAAAAGAAACATACCAGTAAAGAGATTCAAGATTATGGCTCATGCAGGCAATGCATCCATTATCAGGAAAGTTCCTAGCAACAGAAGCATCAAGAGCATGATGATACTGCCTAGTGATTTCAACTCTGCCTCCAAGCCCAGCTCCAAGAGTCTCCAAAATGCACTGCACATCCACCTTCACTCCATCAATCCCAGCAGCAGCCAAGTAGCTATGCAGCTCATTGTAAAACTTGTACACATTCTTGGGATTCACCAATCCCAACCCCTGAAGTGCAATAGCATCAGTCTTCCACCCGGGCTCGTTTTCAAGCACCCCCTTGGACAGCTTAGGATACTGCATAGCCGGTCCATACTCCTCCATCTCCTTCACCCCGGGCCTCACCCCGCCCCAATACCCCGTGATCGCGTGCCACACGTACACATACTTCAGCCCATGCTTCTCCTTTGCAATGTTGACTATATTCTTGATCCCTCCAGAAGGATCCTCCTTCTTTTGGAACTTCTCATTTTCCTTGATTCCGGTCAGCCTAAGAAGCTGTGTCTCCTGATCTTCTTGCTTCTTCTCGTCCAATCCTACCGACTGCCATCCGTCATCAATGATGACGAATTTGGGAGGTGTGGATCCGGCCTCGAGGCTTTCGAGGCCAGCCTCCACACCTTCTTGAGTCACCTCTTGGTAGAAGGCATCCCACGTGCACCAACCAAAGTAATCCACAATCCCGGGTAGTTTCTTCTCGTGCCTCAATCTGAAGGTGCCTAGATGCTGCTTAACCGCCTTGATCGCGTCGTGGATCGTCGCAAACGGGTCGGTTCCGGAGCTGATGTAGAGGGAATGAGTGAAGGTGGATCCGAGTGTATCAAGATCTCCACTCTCCAAACATAATTCGAGCTCATCCGCAGCGTTTCCCTGCAGACAAGCCTTGAATGGGCCTTCAATCAAAGGCAAGAATACTGTGTAAACAATCTTGTTGTCGTCGTCGCCGTCGGCGGACTCCATATGCGATCCTTGCTTCGTTTCGAGGAGTAAGAATTGTGTCTCTAGTGGAATATCTCTCCCTTTATCGCCCATTTTCTGAGCCATCCACCAGAGCTTGAAGCGGAAGCAAGCTAGGAATCGGACGTCGCGTAGGGTTCCTAGAGAAACCACGTGGTTGGACCGGTCTTCGTCGAACACCGCCCCGAGGAATACCCCTTCAACCGGCCCCGCCGCCGCGCCGGAGGTGGTTATCACATTCTCCGGCACGTTGGTGAGGATGGTCCGGTCCTTCACCACGACCTTCCTGTCAGCAATTCGAATAGCTGGCTTGATCGTCATGGCTGATTCTTTATCGGATTTGCGCTCTACCTCACTGCCCTGCAATGAATTCAGCTCAAAATTTTCAGAAATTCTCTTTCAAAAGCAGCCAAAATGTGAACTTTGTTTCGAAATTCAAACTTCAATCACCCAAATTAAACAAGAAAAATTGAAAAATTAACACGAAATGATGAGTAAAAACACGTACCCTGTAAGCAAGAACGCGATTAGGCGAAGAATAGAGAGAGAAACGCGGATTGAGGTTGAACAGAGATGGGTCTCTTCTTATATGAAATAAGAGTGTTTGATGAGAAGTGAATGCAAAAAAGGTGTTGGAGAAGGCGGTATTTATAGGTGCGGCAGGAATTCTGGAACTGTGAATTGGAATTGAGAGAGAAGAAACCACCATGTTTCGTTGACGATGGTGATGCCCCTTCTCTCTCTCCTCTCCTCTCTCCTCTCTCCTCTCTCTAAACCCGCGGTTTCTCGACTGCGATTCGCTTATTGAAATCCAACGGTCGAAAGGAGGAAACTTCCTCGGTTTGATCGATATCTAACGGATGATATATTTGCCACGTTGGATCCACGACGTGACAGTCCAGAATTCTAACCACCTAATTGTATATTTTTGGCAAATTTTGATCATTTTTGCGTCACTGATAAAAAACTAAAATTCGAAATAATAATTTGTTAGAATATTTTTTTCTGGTGTAATGGGGAATTGGTTTTGCAGGTCTCAAATTCCGGTCCATACTTCGGTCGTTGAGCTTTGTGTCGTGCAACTTGGACTAGAAAAATAGAAAGATTTATTAAAAAAAAATATTTAATCCCTATTTTTTACTAGTATAAAAAAAAATCAGTATATGAAAGTGACATTTTTGAATTCATTTATTATTAGGTGTTAATTGCTCTTATCTGGACCATTGTTATTGAATTTAATGATGGTGATCGTTTTTTGACTATAATTATTTGATTTGAATTTTGTATTTTTAATTTTGCGAAGAATATGATTCGGTTTCGTGTTTATCAATTAAATTGTGTTGTTGCAACATTTGACTTGGGGCGTGGCAGATTCGTGAATCGTGATCCTATCTTTCTAATATAGATAAGTTTAAGATTTAGTATTATTCCAAATTTGATTATGTATATTTATATATATATGGTAAAACAATTTTTATAATGCATGCATTAGATTCATACGTAAGTGTAGGCGTATGCGTGTATCTCATCCTAAATAGTAGGAATTCAAAATCATTGTATAAATTCTATAATACGTTCAAGCTTTAATTTTAGAGGCAAATACATTAAATCCCCAAACCTTTGAGGGGTATATCACTTTACCTCCTAAGTTTTTAAAAAATGCACTATACCTCCTGATTTATGAATATGAAAGCATATAACCCCCCCTAGAGTTAAATTTAATGGAAAATTTAACACCAACCTTTGAGAGTATAGCACTATACCCCCTAACCTTTAGAAAAAATTCAGTATACCACCTAAAACTGTTAAAGATTAAAGCAGTTAACCCCCTCCATCTATAAAGTGCAACGTAACATCAAGTTATCTATCATAAATCGGCACATGTTGTATGTTATAGGATATCATTTTAATTAAAATGAATCGAATCACTAAATTCTCGAAACAAAATATCGAACCAAAATAATATGCTCAGTTTTTACCTAAAAATTATCATTTAGGTTCAATTTGATTCAGTTATAAACGAAATTACTAAAAAGAGAAGAAAATAATAAAAATTATAATAAATTACATAATTCTCTATCTAGTATAAATATTATAGGAAAATGTTTAATATTTAAATAAAATTGAAATATTTTTGTTTGATTAACCGATTGGTTAAACTGAAAATAACTTAAAAATAAAGTATAAGAAACAAAATGAAAAATCGAACTAATTATTTTTGGTTTAGTTCGGTTTGGTTCGAAAACTCTATTTTGATTCAGTCAGTTATCCCTAGTTATTACAACTGTATGATAGAACCAATTAAATAGGTAATAGGGGTTAAATGATTTTGGGATTCCTACAAGATTGGTTCGTTCTTTTTTCTCTGATAGATGATCAGAACTTCGTCTGGGTTCGAATCCTACTGTGAGGTCCACTAGAGATCAGAAATTGTTGAAGAAACAACAAGATCTTTCTTTTGTCCCTTCCAGGCGATCGAAAAATAAAGAACTGGTTAATATATTCAAGATAATTACGTATTTATAAAATATTGTCTCAATTCATCATATTTCATCAGATCCGGGGTGTGATAGGGTTCTGAAGGATGAACCGGATATGGACAGTTCATTCCTTTCTTTTGTTCTTGTCTCTTTTTTCTTCTCTTTTGGTTTGTTCTTTTGTAGACTCTCCAATTTTGAATTTTTGATAGTTTGGGGGGTGTTATGTATTTTCTTTTAAAGGTAAGGAGATATAGTGTTATATCCCCAAGGTTGGGATTAAGTTTTCCATTAAGTTTAATAATAGGGAGTTATATATTTTTATGTTAATAAGTTAGAGGGTAAAATGCTTTTTTAAAAGCTTAGGGGTAAAGTTGGGAAGTTAAATGAATTTTTCTCTTAATTTTTCTTGTATTTAATAAGTTCGTTTTGTGTTCTCCTTACAAACTTACCTTCTCCGCCTACCATTTGAACTAACATGACTAGACAAATTACGAATTTCCGGTATATTTTAGCACGATAAGACGGAGTCGTTACACGTGTACCGCAAGCAATGCATGAATAAATAGTTTTCAATACAATCATTGAATGCTGATGTGTCTCCACGTAGACTTTTGCTCCGATTCGGATCCATCGTAGATCGTGGCCATCGGACGGGTGGTAATGAGTGTAACTTGATTAGGACACTCTGATTGGAATTGAAATAGTCAATAATATAATATAATATGAAAGAAACGGAATACAAGTTGAGTTGTATAATATATGTGGCGATCAGTAATTAGCTGGGTAACTGGATATTAATTAAACTTTTCATATGGTCAAAAATATCAAATTGGACCCAGAAAATAGTATAAATTAATTTGTGAAGTAGATTCCTCGTATGTAGGGTTGTAAACGAACCGAATCGAATCGAATATTACAATTTTGTATTTATATTTGATTAGTAAACGAATCGAATCGAATATTTATAATCGAATTCGAATCTTAAAATCTCGAATACGAATATCAAAAATCGAATACGAATACCGAATCGAATCAAAACTATTTGATTGTGATATTATGAAATTAATATTTAATTTATTCATTTAATTGATATTAAAAAATACATATATTAAAAAGAGGGGATGCGTTATTAAATCTTGATTTAAGTCCTTAACATAAATATTTTAAATTAAAATTATATATAAAAATAATTATTGTATATATAATTTGTATTTAATCGAATATTTACGAATATCGAATCGAATATTATAATTTTGTATTTGATTAGTAAACGAATCGAATCGAATATTTATAATCGAATTCGAATCTCAAAATCTCGAATACGAATATCAAAAATCGAATACGAATACCGAATCGAATCAAAAGTATTTGATTCGTTTACAACCCTACTCTTACGTCGCCTAAATCCATATCCTATTAATAATTATTTATATTTATAATTTAGTGCGTTGATTCAAATTGTTTGATTCATGTGGCTTCTGTGTATATCGTTTTACTTATTTTAGAATATTGACTACAATTGAATCGAGACCAATGCATGGATTCATTTAATACTTCGAGTCTGGTCTAAATAATTTTAATCTATAAATGATGATATATTGTAGATATACCAATCTTAAATTCCGCAAGAGGTTTTAACGTAGTATTTATTTTTTGGATTTGAACCAAATTTCCCTAATGTTTTTTTAAATTTAAAATTTTGAAGAATAAATTATTGACCGAACAGCTCATATGGACTTGTTAATTGTTATTGAGGAATAATAACTAATGCAATTTTTTAAAGGAATGATTTAGTTGGTATTTTTACGAATATAAGAGTAATAGATTGGAGTTCAATCTTACATCATTTCCCAATTTAAGCTAAATTGAAAAATAAAGAATCAAGAAGGTGATTTAATGCATGAAAATCATGTCATCAATTATTAATGGAGCCTATCACATCAATCATGTTTTTTCTAAATAAAAATATAATCAAATTTCATTCAAGAGTTTTCTAGAAATTAGTTTCTCATGTTACAAATTTATTTCTACGGATATGAATGAGAAGATTATAACTATTCAATCGTTCCAACTTTTTTTCCTTCACTATATCACATGATTATTTTATTTCTTTTTTTTTTGGGGGGGGGGGACATTTTTCATCCAAACTTCTGTAGCTTTTTAACAATTTGCTTTAGTCGCAAGCCAAAATTGCCGAATTAGTATTACGCATAAATATGTTGAATTGTATTTTTTTTACGTAAATATGTACAGTTAAACCTTGATAAAGTAATATTCGATAAAGTAATAATTTCGCTAAGATAATAAATTTTTCCATTTCCGATATGAATCAATGTATTAAAATAATATTCGATAAAGTAATAACCTCGTTAAATAAATATTTTTCTCGGTCCCAAGATTATTACTTTATCGAGATTTAACTGTGTATATTTACGTTCAGTTACTAAAATAAAAAAATCGGCATTAAAATGTATGAAACTTGGACGTATACGACAAAGAAATGCTAATTAAGTGTAGTTTTTGCAATTTGGAGTGTTTTCCTATATCTGTACCTGTGGAATGCTTGGGAATTGCTTCCGCCTTGGAACTCCACTAGATCACATTCTTTTAATTAGAAGATTCAAGAAACGTAGTGATAAATTGAATTGGTTTATGATCAAATTGTTACAAATTGAATTCGGTCAATGCGTTCAAAATTTAATAAATCGTGACATATCGAGTAGTCAATGTAGATTTTCTTTGAGTAAATATATTTTAATATTGGAACAAATTTCATGCGGAAGAATTCTAGAGTTAAAAAATAAATTGCATACCTGGGATTTGGAATAATATTATAGTCGAGAAATAATAACAAATCTAATTTTTGTGTTGATTTTAAAAAGATTCCTGTCAAATCAAAACCATTGTTATCAAAATCACACACCGTGTCAATCAGAAAAATGAAGATAGTTCTGTCTGTCAAATAATATCGTCATAATTCCAATTAAAAATCACTAAATTTCAATCGAACAGGTGGAAAATTTGGCCTGTTTTAATCAAATTAATGCCAATCATGAACCTATTGTTTTGAATATACAAATTCTATAATGTTCCAGAACCAATATGTGGCACAGTCTAGTGTCTAGAGAGTCCATGTCATCAATGTTCTAGAGACTAAGACGTTTCATGCGATGGACGATTTTTACTTGTCACTTTCATATGCTCCGATGCGACTTAATAATATCAAAAGGGCTTTTGCAGCGTAAAAAATGAAATACATTTATAGTCAATTACTAAAACAAAACACAAATATAGTCATTTTGCCTTTATACGGCGCAGGGCCGATGGGGGTCGATGGACATCGGCCCTGAGGAAAAAAGCCGAACCCTCCCCATCGGCCGAGAGAATGAAATTTGGCCCTCGGCCCTCGGCCGAGAAAATGTGGCTCTCGGCCCTCGGCCCTCTGCCCTTCGGCTCCCGACCCTTCGGGTCTCGGCCCTCGGCCCTCGGATGAAAGGGGCCGAGGCCGATGGAATCGTAGCCCTCCATCGGCCCTCGGCCGAGAAGAACAAGAAAAAAATGGGGCAGTTCAAATCAAAAATATATTTGTTCGAAATTGTTCGAAAATTGTTCGAAAATATCATTATTCGAAAATATAATTGTTATAAAAATTAATTGTTCGAAAGCGTCGGAATTACAAATTATAATTGTTCGAAATTACAAAATACATTCATTTAATCGTCGGAATGAGTGGTTTCGTATTAGCATTGTTCGAAGCATTTCCACGTCATCCACTCCCGATATCTTCTGATGTTGGTCTTCTGATTACCCCACTTGGGTGTAGGGTATCCACTGATGAGTCTTTCGATTGCCATACATGTAAACGGGCCAGAGCTGTTCGAATCTTGTTGCTTGAATTGTTCTGTCTGCGGCATCAAGATGAATTGGGGACTCCGTCAGCCCGGATGCGTCAAGTTGAACTTATTTGTCATCCAATAACTAGAAGCCTATTAAAAGAAAGTAAGTATTTCAGATAACTTACATCTAGTCTATTGAAAATTAAGTATTTTAGATACTTACATCTAGCAATCGTCCGATGAGCTTTCGGAGCGGCTTCAGATTTTGTTTTCTCACTTCAAAAATATGTGCGTCGGCCTTTTTGTTGAGTGAGTCATACAGTTCCAAAGTCCAGGACTCAATGCACAGGCGGACAGTTACCTAATGTGAGGCTCGCGAGGTGCATTCGTATCAAAATCAGAGGGACCGAAAAATAATCCTGTCACCAGTGCATATTCGAACTGGGAAAATCTGAGCTCTCGCCCGGATATGTGAAAACGAGCCTCCCCGGCTGGTGCCTGCACCTCGTAGCACATCAACTGATGCAATGCTAATACCGAACTTTTTCCTTTCCTCCAGCTCAAAAGGTGCCCAAACTGTCCCTCTCTAAACCGCCGGACTAAGTTATTACCCCCCGGCTCCAAATTGTAGTCTTAATCAGTTCCGGTAAAGAATCTCTCCAGTATGTAGTCACTTTTAATGTCTTCTCTCTAATCGGGAGTCGGATGTAATCGGGCTGTCAGTCGAAAAAAATACATTTTAGGGCCGAAAAAGGGCCGAGTTAACGGCCGAAGGAAGGGCCGAAAGAAGGGCCGAAGGCAGGGTCGATGGAGCTTAACCGCCATCGGCCCCCCTTCGGCCCTTCACCGGCCTTGGCTGCAAAATGCGATTATCGAATCAAATCCAATACAATGCCGAATAAAACGAACTACAAACCAATTCTATTCACAATACTCAATTTCCACACAATTTAACCAAAAAATCGACATCAATTCGACAAATTTCACAAAAATTCGACATTAATTCGACTCAAATTTCTACCCAAAAAATCGACAAAAAATTGCTCAAAATTGGACATATCAATACCAAATTTCATAGCAATGGCATACAATAGCAAATATTTCGACACCCAAATCGACAAATTTCGATAACAATTCAAGAAAAAAAAGGGACGAGATCTGGAACCTGCTCGGAGTCCATGGCTGTTCGGCGTTCGTTGCTCGGTGTTGGTTGCTCGGCGGTCGTTGCTCAGAGGTGGTGGATCGGCGGCGGCGCTGGATCGGCGGCGGTTGTTCGCCGGTGGAAATGCACTGGATCGGCCCTCGCTTCTTTTGTGATAAGGGCCAAAAGCAAAAAAAAAAAACAGGCAGTAAATACGTGTCTTCAATTATTATCGGGGCCGATGGGGAGCAATTCTGATCGACGCCCGAGTAAATCGGCCGTTATATTCGGGGCCGAAACGTAAGGCCGATAGGAGGGCCGATGGATATCGGCCACAATGGTACTTTAGCACAAGGACCCCATCGGCCCTCCATCGGCCCTAATAATGCCCATCGGCCCTTGCTCGGTCAGTGCGCCTAATAAGACAAAATGGCTAGATTTGTGTTTTTTATAACTCGATGGCTAAAATTGTTTTTTTTTCTCTTTGGCTAACAGGAGGGATTTCCACTAATATCAATGTATTCGAACCCCATCAATTTTTAAGCACATTATTAATTATGAGATTAAGGGTGCATTTGTAATCATTTATTTTAATTATTTATCTATTTTTTTGACGTATAAATAGATTTTAATTTTTTCAAAAATTTATTTTCTGCGTTAACTTTTCTAAAATTAAGTAATAAATCTGCTTAAATTTATAAGCATCTATTGAGGTGTTTTTGGTGTTTAAAGCACCATAATTTTTTAAACTACCATAAATATCTGTTTTTCAATATTAATATAAAAAACCTCCTACTTTTTGATTAACAATAGTTTTTTTTTAATTTTAAGCAAAACAAATAAAAATTACTTATAATAAACAGTTGCAAACACACCCTAAAAAGAGCAACTCGGTTAAGCACATGAGATATATAATCTCCTTGAGTGATATCCGCAATATAGCTACGTAGGCATAATCATAAATTAGGAAGAACGAAATCTACATATATATTTAGGGACGAAATTATTGTTTTTTCAAAAATATCTAGAAAATTATTTTGCAAGAATGTGTTCATAAATCGAAGGCACTTCATATCACGTTTTGAAAATTCAAGAAGCGTAAATTGCAAAAATTCGACGTTGCCAGCCTCTAAACATGATGAGAAAACGTTGGCCGTCATAAGAAAAGCGTGTTAAATAATTATCTTTCTTGTGCTTAAACTGGTAAGATGTTGAGATATTCGGAACGTGTTTGTCTCTTCGAATATAGAAATTTACGCATAAAAGGGCTTCAATGTGATTTTATGACTTTTCATTCACAAGTCACAATCATCACTCCATGTATCATTTATATTCTTCTTATATAAATGTAAATACATTCTTACTATATTATATTGCAATGTTTTTATATATGTTGCGCGTCTATTATTGTTGATTATATATGCAGTTAAACCTCGATAAAGTAATAACATTAGAACCGAGAAAAAATATTCATCTAATAAGGTTATTATTTTATCGAACATCATTATTATAATGCAATTATCCATGTCGGTACCAGAAGAAATTATTCTCTAAATGAGATTATTATTCTATTAAATATTACTTTATCGAGGTTTAACTGTATATTTATGTCATATAAACTCTATAATTTCCAAGACTTAATTTCACATTTGATGGTGATTGTGACTATGCAGTCTTTGTGGTTTTATAGAGTTCGAATTGAAGTCTCTCTCTATATCTTAACATTATGGTTTCCCTATATACAGGTGGAACCTATTTTACTCCATATATATTTAATCAATCATGGTTGTCAAATTGTTGATTATTATTATCCTTCCATCGAACATTTTTCAATCGCGTCTGTCTTTGTAATTGTGATCGATCGAATTAATTATTAAGTTACTTGTATGTTTGGGAGTGTCAATGATTGCACTTGAACATAATTAAAATGTCGATGTCTGATTCATCTTAATACATGTTTTATATTATTAATCAATCATGCGAAATAATCGAAGAAAAGTCATTAACAAATTATGCAACGACAAACTTATAACATCTCAAATCCAAATCAAATCACATCAATCATTATTAACTTTGTGATGTATAATTGCACGTTTCATGCATGGCTACCTCATGACTAACTTCCCTCCTCTTCATTACATAATTGCATAATTTACCCAATTCACCCAATTCACACTTTAACAAACTTCAAATTTAGCAAAATGACCAATTTATTCAAACTAATAAACATTGAAGACCAATAAATTAAAGAAAAAAAGATTAGGGACAAATTTATTCAAATTAGCAAACATTGGGGACCATTTGTGTCAATTTGCCTTTAAGAAATAATCTTAAGTTTCCAAAAATCTAAAAATCATAAATTTCTGAGTACGGAGTGGAACGAAAATCAAGTGAGAGATAAATTTTTGGAGATAAAGAGTATGATAATGTGGGAGGGACCCACTTTATTTTTTGTGTAAGAGTATTTTTTGCTATTTTAGGAAAGATGACAGTAATAGCGGTACAACCCAATTAAAAAAGTAGTACAGTAATAGCGGGACGGAGGAAGTAATACAATTAACACAAAATATATATATACTCTCGGATCCAAGTCGTGAAATGGGCCATAATTGAGCCGGATGTGCCATGCGCCCGTCCCACCCAAGTTTTTGTGTTTTTAAAATTAATCCATTTGTTACTGTCATGGAGATATATAAGGGGACAAATTTAATACTCTAATTTAACAAATTTATAAAGTTAATTAGGCTTCTAAGAACTACACCTCCCGGCCCTTCATGGGTCATTCATTAAACTAAACAACAACTTAAATTATATACACATATATATTAATTTTAGAAGTTAAATTCAACATTGTCAATAAAATAAATGATTATACATGAATTGAACATACAATTTTTTGTTTTGGAATAAAGTCAATTATTAGTATGTCACGTCACCTTTTAAAATTTATAAATGTAAATGAATAAAGGGTATGTTTGCAATTTTTTGATTTTACTTAAAGTTGAAAATAATTGTTTTTAAACAAAGTTACGGAGTTTTTGGAATTGATTTTAGAAATCAGATAAATTCAAAAATTATGGTACTTTAAACACCAAAAAATCTCAATAGCTACTTAATTTTAGAGAAGTAAACCCAGAAAATAGGATTTGCAAATATTAAAAAAATGCTTATGCGGTAACAAAATAGATAAGTAGTTAAAATAAGCTATTGCAAACACACCATAAAATAAGTAGTAGACTAGTTTAGTTCATAAGAAATGAGTTTTTAAACCTAAAGCCCAGTCGGCCAGCTGGATCATCGGACTAGGTCAATTAAGCCCAATTTTTTAGGTCTTAATTTTTGGGCTCAACCCAATCTAGAGTTGAAGTAAATTGGGTCAGCCTATTGAATTGAACTTGTTTAGTTCATAAGTAATGACTTTTTCTAATTTTAATGGGAGGAAGCGATAAAATGAATGCATAGATAAACAGATTTCCCTCCCATAATATGGCGCGAAAAATCCTAAGTAGTTGGACGCACTAAGCTAGGGCTTCCAATCAAACGACCAAGAAATTAATCGACCAGGAATGGCGGATTGCAGAGAGCAGATAGATGAAATCCAAGTTCTTTTATCAACGAATAACAAAGCTTCGGCATACCCTAAGCTACTGCAGTTGCAGGAAATCTCAGCCGTCGATTCTTCAGCAGTACAGAGTCTCGTAGATTCATCTAGCACCATCATATCCTCCGTTGTCTTGGATATCTCCTGTAATGACGAAGAGATGTATGGTTTCTTTCTCTTAATGTTTGATCTCTCCGTCTTTCTTTTTCCCTCTTTACTTATCTGGAGGAATACCTAATTGTTGAAAAACCGTTGGGAGTTCATTAAAAATTTGTTTTGAATCACTACTCTCTTGGTGTTATCAGAGCTGCGCAGGCTTTGAAGTGCTTGGGTTTCATGATTTACCACCCTGCCATTGTGGCTTCGATTGGAGGTAGTTCTTCATTTTGCGCTGTGTTAATGTCTAAATGTTACATATCTGCTGTATAGACTTATACTAGCTGTACTCACTACTGCAACACTTTCATAGCAAGAATAGAGCATTAACACAGTCGTCAAAGGCGTGGTAGACAAGGTACCGTATAGTAAAATGTGATACATAATACTACAGAACCTTGTTATAAGAATGCTCTATATAAGAATAACTCTCTTATAGTAATAAAAAGTTCATGGTCAAACTCGTGACCTGTTATAAATAAGAATAAATTCTACATTGTAGTATTCATGATTCTTTTAGGACCATTCTTAAGAGAATTACCTCCATATAGTACTAAATGACATTAAATTTCAAATATATTTAGTATCTGTATAAAATATCTAGAATTATTTAACTATGTTACATTAAACTTAAGATTCAACATATATGTGTAAACTTCATTTGTATAACAGCTAGCGCTTCACATGTAAATTACTGGAGATGTTAGTGTGAGGTAATTTTATTTCTGTATGATATGTAGGTCATGATGCTGATGTACTTATTGAATCACTGGTTAAGGTCATCACAACAACTAAAATCAAGGTATGATGGTTTGTTTTACTATGTATTAAGCTTTTGCTAATTTGTTAGGTGATGACAGACTTTTGCTTTGTTGATGCAGTCTGTATGTAATTTAGGTGTGTGGTGTATATCAATCCAGCAACTGAGTTCATCCATGTTGGATCAGCACTTCCATTCTTTGCTCAGGGCAGTTACCCATGCCCTTGACAACCCAAGTGGTTCTCTCTCGATAACATTTGAGGCAATGCAGGTGCATGTTCATTTTCACTTGACAGTAATAAAATGCTGCTTATCTTAAATGCAATGGTGATTTTTCATAAAGCTTGCCTTGGCATGGTTAACTTAAAACATGTCACCCCCTTTAATTTGTTCAATATCCATAGATGTCTACTGCTTTCGAAAAGAAAAGACTATATTCTAACATTAGATTTGTTATTCTGTTACTACAACACTTCTTGGGCCAGAATACAGTTATCTGGTATCTATTATTCATGGGTCTAACTGTACGGTTCACATTGTCTTTGTGATCGTTACCTCTTTCTCCTCATGGAGTTGATGGAACGTGTAATAAAACATTGGATATGGTTGAATTTATTAGCAATAAATATATATTTGTTCCATTGCATGAAGAAATGACTCATCATCCTTCCCCTTAAAAAAAAATTGTCATTATGGAAAGAATTATGTTAGATAGGTCCAGAGTGCTGCTTGGATAAATGAAATGGGATCTATAGGAGGGGTAGAACAGAGTGGAATGTCGGGTAGATGGCAATGAGTTGGTTCTGATATTTATGATAAATGTGATGGAAACAGAAACAAGAAGAAGATCATGACAATCTTGGCAGAGGAGGCCACCTTGCCATCTTTAGATTTCTTCGAGTAATATGTTGAGACCTGGAAGAACGATTATGTTTGAATTCAAGTTCTGTTGTTTGTAGAGATTTGCTGAGATATTAAATTATTACTTGGATAATTTCAGTTCGTTGACACAATCATCTTGATATTGCGTGTTCTTTCTTTTGTGGAATAGTGCTGTTCTTGACTTATTTGGGGTCGTAGAAACAATATAAACATTGATATTTCTTTGTTTTTTCCATGTAATAACACAATTCTTGACTCACCTGTGGCAAATAGCAGTCATGACCCGTCACTACCTGATCTTTGGAACATGGTCTTGGGGCATCAATAGGTCAATGTCTGACTTTCCTTACTCAAGTCCCTTAAAAAGTGTACAATCTTGTGAACTAAATTCGATTTACTGATTTTAAAATTCAGCAGCAATAAGGTATTGACTGGTTTCGGAGTCTAATTTTAGTTTGATTCTCACAGGAGATATAAAGATATGCTTGGTTTCATGAGTTATAATAGGATCTGTCCCTCATGTTGCAGTTGAACTTAGAAGTTTATACTTTCTTTGTGAAATGCTTAGCTATAACCCATACACATGGATATCACAATGTAAAGTTAATCTAACACCTAAACTTGCAATTCATCTTGTTAGGTTCAACATAGAATCTCTTTGCTGAATAAGTAGTTCTAATAATTGCATCACTTTACTGGCTAGATCTTCATTATTCATCTTTGTTTAGTTTGTGGCTGTCAGCCTCAGTACGGTTGGCGTGTCCATATTTATCCTTGCGATTCTCTTTTTCTATGATAGGCTGTGGTGAAGTTGGTCTCTTCATTAATAGAACAGATGAGAGACGCATCAAGTTTGTGGATTCCACCAATTTATAGAAGGCTTGTCAGTTTTGATAAAAGGGACAGAGATATGTCAGAGAGATGTTTGCTGAAGATTATGCCCTTAATATATCCTCTACCAGTTACTCTCTCTAAGGTGCCATGTGATATAATCCCATCAATTTGATTTCTGTTTCTTTTTTTGAAGTGAAACTCACTCTTTATGTCCAAGTTAGGATATTCTTTATTGCGTAAATGAACATAAGTAGATTGCTGCACCATGTTTCCTCAGTATCTAGTGCTTGTAATTGACATTCTTTTGTTACTTTCTGTTGTGTCTTTCATGTTAAGTTGATTTTTTCCTTTTCCTTTTTCTTTCCCTTATCTTTTCATCTTGTTGTTTTTTGTATTTGGTATAAGAATCTTTTTCAATATCTTTAAAGGGTTAAAGAGTATAATCAGGTAGCATTCTATTCTCAATGATCTAGAATTTGCCATATATGATGCTTCTGAAGCAGGCACTTGCTATGGATATGAAGAAGAAATTGCTATCTACTATGAATGAGATGTTGGAAAAAGGGATGAAGATTCCTTGTCTGCAAGCTTGGAGATGGTTTATTCGTTTTCTCGGGCCATATGTTTTGAAGAATAAACACTTGGTTAATGATATGCTGAAAATATTGAAGCTCACTTTCTCAGAGTTTGACTCTCAAGTTCAGATTGCATCCCTGGTATCATGTTCATTCATAAATAACTACTAATTTTTTTAAGCTTATGATTGTCTTTTCAGTATGATAATTGAGACTTGAGAGTATTACCTTGTATTAAGATAAACACTAGTTATAGAGTATTTCCTTTCTTTTTAAAGAAATGTATCTTATTTCTCATAAATGGGATTACCTTTTGCAATAGAGAAGGGAAGATTATATTCTGTTGTTGGAGTTGACTGATTGGGGTGATTTTTTTAAAGGGAATTGTTCTCTTTCTTTACTTTGCAGGTTGCATGGGAAGGCCTTGTTGATGCTTTAATTGGACCCACAGTTCAAGCTCTGAGGTCTTCTGGGTTTGACAACACTCAGGCTGAAACGGAGGAACATTTAAAAAGAATAAAGCTTATAATGGCACCCCTCATAGGAATAATGTCAAGTAAATGTGACGCTTCTGTCCATGCTTCCTGCTTAAGCACGTGGTCTTACCTACTGCATAAACTCGAAGCTTCTGTTAACTTTCAGCCACTGATCCGAACAGTCTGGGAGCCCATTATTGAAGTGGTATTCCAAGCTGGACCAGATAGTAAGAACATCTGGTTATGGGATTTCTGTCTGGATCACTTGGATTCTCTAGTCTCTGGAGTTAATCTAGGAATATCGGGTAACCTACAGAACAAGGAACCACTGGAATTACCACATAAAAGTTCCATGAATGGTCATATGGGTGTTGAGAAGGGCCATTTGCGATATTATCCAATGAACTGTTCTCCCTGGGAACTATCTCAACTGGAATTCTTCATTAAAATAATATCCATCATTGTAGATCGAGAATCAAATGTGACTGTTACACCTGAATCTAGAGAAATTGCAAGTAATGCAGCTCTAAGGTTATTTGGATCTCTTCTGGAAGCAGTTCAAAGAGCTTTCAGAGGTGTATCCATTACATATGAAGTAGTTATGCAATCTTTTAAAACTATATTCAGATTCCTGGAGAAAGTGTGTGATAATGTGACTTCAGACGATGAGAGCAATTATTATGGTCCTAGCACGTGCCTTAAATTTATAAAGATAGTCACTGAGAAGTTAGAACCCTCATTTTTAGAGTCTCCTCTCTACAAAATGGGCTTAGAGATTAAGTGCATCAAAAAATTGGAACTTGCAACTGAAATAAGATGTGGGTCAGTTACAGATATCTGCTTTAGAGATCTCGAGAACAGTGTTCTTCCAGTTGTTTATTTGAGTATCATCTATTTCTCTGTAGTTTTGAAGTCATCAAAGGCTCTTGAAACTGAAGTTGTATTTCAGCATATGCAAGGATATCTGAAGTTTTTGTTATCATCATATAACCATCAGGAAGTTCTTCATGCACTTATTTGTTTACTTTATAGAAACATGATGTTTAACAGCTTACAGATCTGGGTAGTAATAGCCAACTGTATTAAAGAATTGATGGACGGCAAAAAGGATCCAATATTGTTGAAAATGGAAAAGGACGAGATTGGTCACTCCATTTTGTTGCGTCTCCTGTCGTATCCATTTGTTTCATTGTCACTCGTTAATGTAAATCTTGAGCTTCAGATTGTCATTGAAGCATGGGAGTTGCTCTATGTGGCTGTTGACAGAGTTTCACAATGTCTCCATTCCCCTGCCAAGACTTTCTCTGTGGATCTTTGTGCAGTATTGAGTGGATGCATTGATCAAATTACATCAATTGCCTCAAGAAATGAGATGAAAGAAAATAAATGCAGTGATGAATTTGTTCTACTCTGTGGAAATGCTATGATATGTGTCATAAAGCAACTGGGTGGGAGTATAAGCTGTGGAGGGAGACATTGTATTGATTCTGAAGGCAGAAAATTAAGCTTTGCTAGCTGGATGCCTTTAGCAGCTCGGTAAGCGTGAATGCTGTTAAAAGTTTATACTAATGCGTTGCATGATTTTATTACCTGATCTCATTTCCCTCAAGAAATACTTAACAGCCCAATGCTGTGGTTTTGACTTTATCTATTGTGCAAAGGTCTTATAAACCTAATATGGCTTGTGCAGCCTCTTTCTGGTGTAACTCTCAACAAGAGTATAAAAGATTTTCAAAATCAGCAGTTCATTTATTTGTAGATAGTTTGTAGCTGATTGTGGTTAATAATGGCCTAAGAAATTTGGAACTTCTCACTGAATAAATACATAAAATCTATGAGCATCTATGGAGCCTGTGAAACCCATTGTTGCAAATGAGTTTCTCTTTTGGTTAGCATGTGCATGAAACTTAATTTAGTTTTGACTATTAAATTATTTTTTATCGTTTTCAATGACTAGATCTACTTAAATATGTGAGCAATCTCCTTAATCATAGATTTTATGTATTTACTCAGTGAGAAGTTGCTATGAGGAGAGGTGTAAGATTCGTTGCATTTGGTGTTCTGTCCATAGGCAACACTGAGTGGCTTCTCCACCTCCTCCTATCAATAACTAATTGCGCTCGATTAGATTTGTAGTATGTGTTTGTAATACATTGAAATGCTAATGCTTACATCTTTTCTCTAGTAAAGAATTGATAATTACTTTGGTAAACTTCCAAGGCTCAGTTACTCATGGAAACTTGAGCTTCTAGTGAATCATCTATCAGATGATCTTTTATTATCCTGCGTAATGTAATTGGTTGTGTAGATTTTTTGACATCATGAAACTCTTGCAGGTTTATGAAGCTGTTCTGGACGAATAAACAGAGAACTGACCAAACCCTTTTATCTGTGGCTTCAAGGTAGTCTGTAGTTCCAAACTTCTCATCCCTTTTGAGAACATTGCCTTAACAATTCTGCCTCTTACTTTCAGATTTTTGGAGGAACTAGGAAATTTTGTTGGATGCCTTCACCAGAAGGAAGATGTTCTTTTATTGTTTGAGGTCAGCTTTTGCTATATTACATTTCTATTATTACAATTTTTCCTTCCTGAGAAAACTAATACCGCGATCCTACGAAATTCTCGATCTCACATACTGACATCCATCAATTTTTGAGCTACCACATTCTTGTACCTATTAGTGAATCTTTTTCACTTCATTTTCCTGCTTCAATAGGAATTTTAGAAGTCACATGCAGATTATTGAATCTTTCCTTTTTCCTCAGTCCATATCAAGTCCATTGCTCGAGTGGCTATCAGGAATGCATCTTCTAGACAAGAATTCTAACTATCAACTCCAAGTTTTATGGTCTCAAATGCTTAAAAGTTTGCAGCAGAGTCAGCCATCAATCCTGTTCGACTCTTCACTCCTCCATCTCCAAGAGCCATTCCTTGAAACAGCTCTCATCCACCCTAATCCAGCCATCTCTGAGGTTACAATTAACTTCTGGAATTCAACTTATGGTGTTCAGACCAAGTTAGACTTCCCTAAAAGCCTAGTCCCAGTACTAGACAAGCTGTCCAGAAACAGAAAGATAAAAATCTGCGGCAGAAATCACTACACAGAATCTTGCACCAGCAACCTGGACAGATACATGGTGACGAACCCTCTGAAGAAATGCTCGAAGGGAGTTGAGATTTTGGGCAATCCCGAACGAGGAGCAGGGGACTCTGATAATATCTATTTGGGGGTAAAGAGAAAACAACCTGAACTGACAGAACACCAGAAAGAAGTGAGACGAGCACAGCAAGGGCGATCGAGGGATTCCAACGGACGTGGCCCTGGGATCCGAACCTACACTACTGCTGACTTCTCTCAAGGAAATGAAGAATCTCAAGATAGCCAGGTATGGTGAAGAAACGATTTTGTATACCACATTTCTAGTATTTTTCAGTGGCTTTGTTCATAGTAAAGCCAGAGGAGGTCCTTGTATATATTGATAAAAATTATGGACTGGCTTCCTGCCCTCTTTGATTAACCTCAGTAACTTTTGTAGGTAAGTATCAGTGATCATGAGATAGGGGCTGTAACAGTGATAATTATCCATGCAAATTGCCGTCTATGTACTTATATTTAGCTTTTATATTTTTTTATTATATTTCATCCCTACCTCCATAATCAATCGCCGGAGATCTTCTGGCCCAATTTTGCAAGGACCATTCAGTGGCCCACCAATCACGCGGTGCCACGTGTGTATTGATGGGTCATGTAGTTAATATTATAGTATTTGTTTAATTTTAAAAACACACGTGGCACCACCTGATTGGTGGACTATGTAGTGTTCCTTACAAATTAGACTATAAGATCCGGATTGATAATCAATATATGAGTTTTTTCTGTTCAGAATTGGAAGAGTTGGTATGCGGCTCCCTAAGCCCCGTTTGGTTGCAAGAAAAGAACAGAACCAAGAATCATGTGAAGGGTATCATTTAAATTCCTTCATACAAAATCGCAATGATTATATTTCCCATATTTCTCCAAAATCTTAAACCCCAAAGTACCACTATCTTGATTCCTTCCCTAAGATATGGTTTGAATTTTTATTAATACATGATGACAAATAGGATCTATACGATTCTACATACCCTTCTATACATAGATTCATAGTTGCCGTTAAGATTTGCCGATTTAAAATTGAATTGTACAAATACCCATAAGAATCAATATCAATCCTTATATGAAAATATGTATTCATGCATATCTCCCCTATGCACATGCAATGCGTAAAATTCCAACTTTACATTTTTGTCATTACATATCCATTACAAAACAAAAATTTATATTAGAGACTAAATTCAAATATGATTATTCAATGAGTAAGATGAAGGGTACAAATTAATTCATATTCTTATACAAGGATAATTTAGTTCTTATACAATGATATGGTTCTCATTTGATCCGTCTCATATTTTGTATGTGAAAGTAAGATTACTACCTTAAAAAATATGCTGGAAAGTGCAAAAATATACACAAGTGTCAACCTAATTTTAAAAAACATACACTGTTTAGTTTTTACTAACTGCAAATGTATACAAAAATTATATCCCACCCAGTCGGACACATTCACATTCATCATCCTTGTTTGCATAAGTCATAAACAAACAAATTAAACATAATTCTAAAGCCATTGACAATCCAAATTAAACACTATTCAAAATATAGCAGGCTCGACATTTCACTTTGAGTCTTTCACACACCAATCCGGCTCGTCTGAGCACTCTCTGTCCGTTGGCTGAATTCTCGTGCCACAGTACCTCTTTCATGTTCTTCACAATTCTATGTGTAAACAAAGATGAAAATAAGCAACATATTGAAAAGTTATATATTTAAATATTTTATTATTTAACAAGACCTCTTTCATATTCTTCACATAATTCGTCTTCAAACATGTCTTCTTCATCATCCTTTATTATTACATTCACATCAGCTAAGCTGGATGGGTTATCCATTGTGCAACTTACTATATTATCAAAATGTGATATGACTTTTGTAAACTTTTGCATTTTGTAAAAAGTGTGTATTTTTTAAATTAGGTTGAGACTTGTGTATGTTTTTGCACTTTTTACAAGATGCAAAAGTATACACAAGACAATCCTTTTGCATCACATTAAGTTAGGAAATAATAAAAGTTTTGAATGATCTCAAACCCCTATTGATAGATGAATCACTATTATGTAATTGATTAGTTTTTTTACTCAATCCGAACATGCATAGACATATTGATTAGTTCAGGTTAGGATCATTCAGTCTTAGAAGAACATACTAACTCAAGCTTAGTTAAGACTGAGTAATTCCAGACTGAACTGAACGCTGAATCGGGAACTTCATCCGAAGTATTATCTGAAGTATCGCGATGAATTGACTAAGTACAAGGACAAGGCACGAAATTCAAAGTAGATGGTCAACAGAGGAAAGACAACTACCGAATCAACATTGACCAATACAAGACAGTCATGTCAGCCCTTGTCGCTTTATCCGAAGAATACCTTATCGCTTTATCCGAAGAATACCTTATCGCTTTATCCGAAGAAGCACGCATTACGCGACGCGTGTACATGCATTCAATGCAGAAGAAAGTTGCGAATGCGGAGCCAATAAGAGGTCGATCTTCGTTCAACGGATCTCTTCTTAGCTCGCCTATAAATACAGAATGCCTCTCATCCTTGAGGGTTAACGGAATTTCAAAGAGCTTAAAGTATTCTACACTCAAAGCAAGAACAAGTTGATAGCCTTCACATCTTACTGTTTCATTGCTTGAAATTCCATTTTGTTCATATTCCAAATGATCCTACTTCCATATCACAAGCTTGGAATCAAGAGTATCTAAGACTCTTGTTAAGTTGAACAATCTCAAACCAAACGGATAATATTGATAGACTAGATAGTTTGATGGATTGATAGATAGTTTGTATTTGATCTGTTCTTGACAGTCTTCAAGTATCCTTAGTGGATATCTGTAGATGCAGAAAAGTGGATGTAGGATCTTGTGAATCCGACCACTATAACTCCTTGTGTCTTTACATTCTGCACTCTTTATCAGCTTATCGTATGAACTTACAGCTACATTAATTACTGTTGCATTGAAAAATATTTTTAAAGGGGCGTACAACTATTCCGCATTCACTAACTCACATCAGTTAGTCTCTACTCTATCTGAAAAACAAGAAAACCCCCCTTACACCTGAGTTCACACTAGGACCAACACATTCACATTAGCTAAACTGGATGCGTAGTTCACACGTTTTTAGATACGTCTTCTTCATCATATGCCTAATTGCACTGTCATTGGCAGATGCGTTTGTCTATTGTGCAACTTACTCCCAATCCTCAAGTGATTGAATAATTAATTGTTCCTCCAATATCTTCGCCCTTGTGACTGCATGTGTTTCACAAAGCTAATGATCTTCTTGTTCAATCTCCATCTTTCGTCGATGAAGTGTGCTGCAAAACACAAAAATAAAAAGTATGAATATAGTTATTCAATAATAATAAAAAATAAAATAAAATTTCACTTTCCTGATTACAAATTACAACCTGTAACACAAATGCAACTTGTTTTATTCACTCCATTCCACCAATCACTCGTGACTGACACTCTTTCAATATCTTTCTTTTTGAAAAATATCTTCAATTTCTCTCCAAAAAGAGCATGAGGCAGTCCTCTCTTACCGTCGGCCAAGATGAGAGCCTGAAGTTTAGACATACGGTAAGCTAAACAATTTGAAGCCTATTCGCTCAACGAACCAGAATGAAAGCTCATCCAATATGATCATCTCAACCAACTTCATTCAACATTTTGCTTGGTCGACTTTCCGACAAGTCAACTCCCCCTTTCCATCGGCCCCGGGTTGAAGATTGAGTTGTGTTTGATTGGTTGTTGATTCATGTTTTTTCTTACACGACTTATACTGAATCCTCAAACGGGATGTGCCGTTTGTTTTTTAATTGGCTTTAATGAAGGCTCCATAGACATCACATTTTCACTTTCTAACTATCCGTGGAGGCCCACCAACGTCGATCATGATCTCCGACCTATTGCCTGTTGGAACTTTCCGTTTTCTAATGTTTGCTCTCGGGTTATTTCCTCAAGCCTATCTCTTCTACCTACGTAGTATCACTAGCATCGACATCAACATCCACCCTATTGCTTGCTTGAGATTGAGATGGGTCCATGACCTTGATCTAAATTAGAACAAATTGAAATGGAAAACCAAACCATTACCAAAGGTCCAAAGCACATTGATATTAATTAATAATATTAAAGGCTAGAACAACTCAACAAGCAAGCAGTATACTCAACTCAAGTACTCAACTCAACACATTGACCTCAAATCAGATTCTAATTTCAACAAGCATTAGTGCAATACACTCAATAGTCAGTCAATACACTACACAAACACAAGTAGGAAATCGGTGCATCACTTAATTCCAGAGCACAACCAACACATAACTGCAAATAGAAGAAACGCCAAACTCTAGTCTCTACTAACCTACTCTAGAAGAAACTTCAAACTCTCTACTGATCTACTCCTCATAATCATATATGATAATTTGATATAACTCGTGAAAGAAGAATCAATAGGTACACGTGGTAACATAAATATAGAAGAAATCAAGAAAATCAGTGGATGGAGCCAAATGTACATTGAATATATAATTGGGTCAATTGGCAGCATCACTCATATTATTAACAAGGATGGTAAATTAATCGACAATTAACCAAAACAATTATCCCAAATACCGTGTTATTTGCGAAAATGAATCCTAATATCTCTACAGTATACTAAAGAACGGTATTTTGATATCCCAATCCCACCAGTATCATACATTTAGACCGCGTCTTAAGAAAGATTCTCTATGTTATAGTAGAATTTTGAGAGTCAAACATGCATAAATATTGCCTATATAATTAGCTGCCTTTTTTGTTCACTAGCGTTAAAAGGCCCTAATGCTAGATTATTAATAGCTAAGACTTTTAAAATAAATAGATAGTATATCTGTTAAAACAACGATAACTTATTTAGAGTATTTTGTACTCCCTCCGTCCCACTCATCTAGACACGTTTTCTTTTTCGTGACGTCTCATTTAAAATGATACGTTTCCTTAAAAATAAATAACTTTAAAAAATATTATTAAATTATCTCTTACTTTTTTATTTTCTCTCTTACTTTATCATTTATCTCTCATACTTTATCATTTACTTTCTTACAAACTCATTTATCTTCTCTCTCATACTTTATCCCTCTCTCATACTTTATCATCCACTTTCTTAATTCTCATCCTGAAAAGAAATGCGTCAAGTCAAGATGAGTGGAACGGAGGGAGTATTAAAAAACAAAATTATATTATTTATAAAAAAGTAATTACGAAGTTTAGTTGTAATTAATTCATCAAGAATGTAACAATAATATGAGAATACGTGTGCGCACGTGGGATGCATATTATTTCAGTTTCAAGGAAAAGGGATCCTTTTCTTCTTCTTTATGGAACGATTAACTGCTTCCGAAGTTCTCACCTTTTCCAATTTCTCATCGTTTTTTCACTGAAAAAGGTGTTTTTATCAGAATTCTACTAGCCCGTTTTCAGCGCCGCGTTTCCGCCGCGCCGAACTCGATCGAAGGTAAAAAGCAACTAGTTCCATCTTGCTGTTTTGAGGGTTTATTCCTATTTGGTGTGAATAATCGATCTATCCTTTTCATATTGGAGTTTTTGTAGATGCAAGGGTTTTGCAGTTTTTTGGTGGAAGAAAAGTGATCTTTGGTTTCGATTATGTTGGGATTTATTAAATGCGTTTTGTTTTTTTTATGTTTAATCGATCTGGGGTTCTGTTTCTCGTCTTGTTTGGCACTATTTGATGTGTTGGAATTCGTTAGATTATGGGGTTCGTCTTGTGTTTGTTTCTCCGTTAGATTTCGCATTTTGTGCTGTGATGATTCCAGATTTTGTTTCTTATTTCCTTCTTTTTGATCACTTTATGTAGTTGGTTTTCATTTTCCTTTTCATTTCCTTTACTTGCAGCACTGGCTTCATTTACTTCAAGTTTTTCTATCTATTTATTTGTTTGGGGGTTGTATGATATTTTATTTGCCTTTTTGAATTTCTCAATTCATTTCCAGACCTAGTTGCTTATGATCTCTGACTAACGCTTCTTTTCTTTTAAAAAAACTGATTACAATGACTCGGTTTTGACTGGAAAATCAAATTAACTGGTCATATATTATTTGCTCATTTTTCTAATACCTTAGGCTTAGCCATAAACTTCTTTTTAGTTGAAGGGGACCTGGATAGAGATGAAAATACGTTGCTTAAAGCATGTTGAGAATACTTAAAACAATTCCCTTGCTAATTTGACGTGCATATAAGAAATGTGCTGACTTGGTGATGTAATGTGCAGAAGATGTCTGGAGAGTCCAAGAATGAACCGGCGGAGTCTGTGACATCTACAGAAGCTGAGATTAAGAAGAGCAAGAAAAGGAAAGGAGTCATATCTAGATTATGGAGAGCAATATTTAGAGCACGTGGTGACGATTTTGAAAAGAGATTGCAACATATATCTAAGGAAGAAGCTGTTGTTCTTGCCCGAATTACAAGACGTTCTCATAGTTGGCGGAGCACAGTTAGGCATTTTATTATGATTTCTATTGTTTCGGAGGTAACCATACTATTTTCTGATTGATTTAAGGGAGTCACTTTTCTATCTTCGCTACCTGATATCATACTTCAGCAAACAATTTTAGATTGTTATTACATTCCTAAACTTAGTTGATGCTCAAAGTACATCTATAGGGTTTAGTTATGGTACAGTGGTTACTAGATCTCCTTTGTAATGTTTAGCAAGTGACGTCTCTGTTTGATATGTTGCTAATGCTTTGAAGTGGTGGACTATATTTCCATGTATCACCTCTCAGTACCCTTGATATCTATTCTTCCCTATAGTTCCTTTTTGTGGGTTATCTTTCATAAAACCCAATACTTCAGTGGTTTTTAGGTTGCTTAGCCTACGATTACCATTATTTCCCGACATTTAAATACCTGCATGGCATCTTCACTCAATAGAATGATAGAAAATGCAATGACTTATCCTACCCTAGTCTAGATGATTGTTTTGCTTGACAGTCTCCTTATGCCATAGTTGGGATTTAAAATCAGGAGTTCCCATAAGTGGCTTCATGATTGAAGGCAAAATAGTGACTCATTTTTACTATCAGTTGCCTCTTATATTATCTTGCATTGTTACTTATTTACATGTGGTTAGGTATTCAACGTACCAGGACAACACACTCATTTAAATCTTAGCTTTTGTGAAACCAAGTAGGCCTAGTTGTCATGAAGACAAGGATATCTCCGCCATGGTTTGGGTCTTTTGTTGCGGTTCATACTTGATATATGATATCTGTTGTTGCTGGATTGGTGAATTCTTAATGCAAATGCTTGTTTTAGAAAGGAATGGGTGTTACCTTTCACTTCCTCTCGCTGGTAATTCACAGAATCAGTTTTGACCCATTTCGGTTTTCCAGGCAATTGCAGTGGGTTATGCTATCGTGACCACAAGATCGTTAGACTTGAATTGGCATTTGAGGGCATTGCGGGTGTTACCTATGTTTCTGCTGCCAGTATTATTTTTCATTTTTTACTCGGCAGTTAGAAGCTTCTCAAGGATGCGTAAGTATTCTAGTGTTCCTTGTACTGGCTATTGCAAAAAGTTTTTAGTACCTATCAAAATATGAACTCTTTTTTAAAACACCAAACTTGCAATGTAGCGGTAAGATACTATGCATATTTATTTTAAGTTCCAGTGTGATTTATCTTATTTTCTTGTTCTTCTGTGATAGAATTTATTAGTTGAGGCAGCAAAAATAAACATGTTTTTTAAAAAAAAATTTATAAGATGTTTTCCAAATTGTTTGATTTTTTTTCTGGCGGAAGATTTTGGATGAATATACATGGAGTTGCCTAAATTCAAGAGAAGCTAATTTTCTTCTGTCAAGAAGGTCATGAGCTGGAGTCATGGATACAATCTTGTGGTAGTTATTTTAATGGGATAATAGGGTTGCTCTTCTTTTAAGGAAACTTGTATGGATGCAATAAATACTCATAGGAATGATAACCATGTTTCTGCATTCCACTATTAAAAAAGATTAAGTTCGTGGTTTAAAAACTTCCCGTACTGATAAACATGAAACTTTTATCTGTTGTATGGACGAAGTTGTACTTTAGAAAATCCAGTAGGCTTATGGAAACTATTTCTTAAATCATCACAACTGGACTTGCTTTTGGTTTTAATCATTGTTGAAGCAAATCTAGAATGTAATATTCATTGTGCCTACCCCTTTCTGAAATGTAGGGAGCAATATAGTTTGCTTCACTCGAAAGGGAGATGAGGGAAGAGAGCTGATTACTCTTTCTTCATAATTCATTTCTTATCTCTCACTTGATTTTATCTTTATAGCCAAATATCATGCCTCAATTGATCGTAGTACTTAACATCTTAGTCTACCTCAACCATTTCCAGCTCTTTTGTTTAATCTGTGTCAATTGTTCTAGATATGTATTGTAGAGCCATTGGTATGTCGTAGATAAAAACCATATGTGACCTTGATAGGAGCTGTGTCACATTTTGGGAAATGTCATTTACAGGTGACAACAAGGACCACAAAACTTTGGAAAACCTTCGGGCTGAGAGACAAGCAAAAATCAATGAACTGAAAGAGAAAACAAATTACTATACAACTCAACAGCTAATACAGGTAAGGTGTGAGAGTCAGTTACTCTCTTGTTTAGATTGATTATTTATACCTTGTTTATGCATCTTGAATCTGCTCTTTTTCTTAAATACATAAACTATAAATAAAGTCTTAAAACAATTAAGACTAGAATTAGCTATCTAATAGGAGGTATCTATTCCTTATCTTAAGTTTATATCAGGTTCATTTTGGATTTTTTTAAGACACTCCTTTTTATTCCATTTAAATACTGGGTGGGCCTCATCTTGATACCAAAACTACATCCACATCTTTTCACTTTAATGGCTGTAAAAAAACTTTACTTTTATGAAACTCTTTTCCCCCCCTTTCTAAAAGATACTCAAATATAGCTTGAGACTTTTGAAGTTTGTCCAAGTAATAGACTCCTTTATTGCTTGTTGCAAAAACATTCCTATTTTTCCTTTTCTTTTGTGACACTTAGATATATCAAGGTATGCTGGTAAGATAATAAGATTTGTAATTATACAATTATCCTTTTCTTCTTCTGTTCTGTTTGGTTTGGAAATAGTGATGGCAGAAGAATTACTTGGCTGTTCATTAATTAATTTATGTTGTATGTGACATGTGGCAAGTCTTTTTGTTTTTTCTTTTGTACAAACAATTGCCGAACTTCTGATCAGTCAAAATGAGAGTGCATATTAAGAATTTATCAAATGTCATCATTGTGTCGAAAGTTCCTAGTGAGTGAATTTATTTGCTAGACAACGCAAACAACACTCCCAAAATAAGGTAGGTCGTTGCGATTCTAAAAAAAATATAATAGATTCTTACATGGAGTCTTCAGTGCAGAGGTATGATCCTGACCCAGCAGCCAAAGCAGCAGCTGCCACTGTGCTGGCATCCAAGTTGGGTGCAGATTCTGGTCTGAAAGTATACGTGGGAGATGATTCTAACACCAACCCGAATACTGGAAAGAGCAATGACGTGGAACTGACAACTACTACTGGACTACGCAACAGAAATCAGCCCCACTCAAAGAACATCAGCACGGACACTGGATTTACTGATCATCACGAAGAAGGGATGCTCAGCCCTCCCGGGTTTGAGGGTATGGACGCGTCTCACCAACATCCAATGGTTGTTCAGCATCATTCTAAATCAGGTCTGAATCCACAAGACAGAGGATGGATTGCTAGACTCGCTGCATTGCTTGTGGGAGAGGATCCAACCCAATCTTATGCTCTTATATGTGGAAACTGTTATATGCACAACGGTAATTAGAATATACATACATCGTTATTTATTTATATTCATGAATTGAATCCATGTGGCTATACAGACATTACGGTGGTGAATTTGCTATAAAAATGTGCTTGCATTTGTAGGGCTGGCAAGGAAAGAGGACTTTCCATTTATCACTTACTACTGCCCACATTGCAAGGCCTTGAATCAGCCAAAGCAGGCTGATGGTCGCCTTTCTGCATCGAACTCCCCTACTATAACACCCTCCAAGGCAACCCTGAATGCTGCTAAAGTTGTACCAAGTGAAGGAGGTTTTATCAACTCCCATACTGAAACAACCTCCAAGCTAACCGCGGATGCTGCAAAAGTTGTACCGAACAGAGGAGGTTCGACCAAACCCCTTACCACTGTAACAACGTCTAAGGCAACTGTGGATGCTCCAGAAGTTGTACCAAGTGAAGGAGGTTCAGCCGATTCCCCTACAACAACCTCCAAGCTAACGGATGTGGGTGCTTCAGAAGTTGTACATACTGAAGGAGGTTCGACTGGCGATAAGGCCTCGCCGAGCAGCAGTCCTGTAGCTGCTAATGCTGGAGAAACTTCAGAGAATTGAAGGTATTCATTTGGGGCGGTGGCGGAGTGTTGTTTGTGTGGGTGTGTGCACGCGCCGCCTGTGGTCCGGCTGTTGATAAAAAAAAAAAAAAATGATTGCATGAGAAGTATGAGGTTCATTTTTCTCTGATGCGGAGGTGTTGAAAATTGCTTATGACGATAATAGATGTAGTCTTGGGTGCAGTTTATAACCGACTGATTTTGCATTTATGTAATAATAACATACTAAAAAACTTTTAATGCATCGTGATCGTATATGTATTTATAACATGACGAGGGGAGAAACCCTAATTGTTATTCCATCCCTAGCCCTCACACAATGGCGAAGTCAGGAATAAATTGAGCCGGGTCAAAAACCAAGTAAGAAATAAAAGTGATTAAAAAGGGGGATCAAATATAAGTAAAAGCAATTAGATGATTTCTTTTACTACAAAATATATATGATATTATTTGAACCGAGTCAACTGACTCCATTGGCGTGGTTGTAGCTTCGCGCCCTCACACATACATGCATATGCTTACAAAATACCATGTGATTATATAAATATGATACTCCTTTTGTGGTAGACATATTATCTTTTCTTTTGTTGATTGGATATGAAAATGGGCCAGGAACTCCACACGTCGTACGTAGTGTCATGTCTGATCGCATGTATACATACATCGATACATATATATAACAGTGCTATATATATTTTATATAGGGTTATTTGCCTCAAAATACACAAACTTTATCCATTTTCTCCTTTTGCACATTAACTGTAAAATCCGTCTGTAAATTCATGAACTTTCAATTTATTTCAAATTGCACACGTGCAATATTTATTCCCAAATCAAAGCTGACTTGGCAGCCGGAAAATCCAACGTGTCTAGCTGTCCGATGAGTAAAACGACGTCGTATAATTAAAATGCCTAAACGACGTCGTTTTGTTCATTTTTTTTTCTCCATTTTTTTAATAACTGGAAATTATCAAATTAATGAGTAGAATGAGCTAAATAAATATGTATATCAAACACAAATCGCCTAAAACTCAAATCCAATCACAAAACTAACACCAAATCGACTAGATCTGCACAAATCACTCATACGATCTCTTCTATAAACAGACTCACTATTACGTACGGAAATATTTCAGATCCTGAGCACAGATCAAAATACAATTGAAGCAGCGGCGAGAGTGCAGCCGACTAAGAACTCCGGCGTCGCAACTTCGGCGGAGGAAGCAGGAGCGGGTGCCGGCGCCTCCTGCGCCGCCGCGGTTCCTACGAGAGCGAAAATCGCCGCCGCGACCATGAGAGCTCGGCCTTGAGACGCCGCCATTACACCATGGGAAAGTGTAGAATGAAGTCAGAAAAATTAAAGGCGGAGCAATTTTTTTTTCCCAGTTCACAACTATGAATATTTTTATATTTAATGTATCCGATTATATACTAATAAATAAATTATTCATTATACAAAACATTAATTTATACTTAATGATAAAATTGAAACAAAAGAGCATAAGTAGTCTACTGTACTTGAAAGAGAATTTTAAATTAATAAGTATTTAGTTATACCTTAAGTGCCATATAATTTTGAATCTAGCATCGAAATCAAACTTGACTAAATTAAATCCAAAAATCAATCGTATTTGTTGGAAAAGAAAATATTAAATGAAATATGAACTTTATGTATAAATTGAAATGAAAATTTAAGTTTATGTGCAAATTGAAATCAAATTGAAAGTTCATGTGCAAAACGGGAAAATTCACAAAGTTTGTGTATTTAAATTTCAGATTTTTGCTTCAACGCTGACTGGATAGCCACGTGTGCAGACACGTCACGTAGGAAATTGTCACGTCAACTTTGATTTCGCCGGGTTTTTGACCGGTGTGAAATTTGAAACAAATTGAAAGTTCATATATTTACTGGCGAATTTTAAAATTCGTGTGCAAAATAGGAAAATGAAGAAAGTTCGTGTATTTTGAGGCAAATAACCCTTTTATATATCATCCAAAATCCAGTGAACCAGATTTATCCTTTTCTTTTTTGAGAATGGAATCGCATATGACTTTCGAAAAAGTGACGTTTTGATTAGAGTCCGCGGTGAAATGTCCATCTGGGAAAAGAAAAACACATTTATACCCAATTCTTATATTTAACTACACTATATACCCAAGAAGACGAAAATACCCTTACTATAGGGATGGTCCGATCAGTGAACAGAGGGCCCGATCAGGGTCCGACCGGTCGGACACGGCCGACCAAGCCCAATCACTATACAATGGACAAGGGCCGATCACTATTCAAATGGCATGATCGGTCATGCCCTATCACAAGGGCATGATCGGTGCCCTATCACAAGGGCATGATCGGTCATGCCCTATCATGCCCTGGCCGATCACTATCAGGCCATGATCGGGCATGTCCGATCGGTCGGACACATGACATGGTCCGATCACGGTCCGATCATGGCCTGACACTTTTAAGTGAGAGAAGTGAAAAAGTGGGAATATTTTAGTAAATTTGGGTATATAGTGGATAGTTTTTATAACGTTGGGTAATTTTGTAGTTGTAATAGTCAAATAAGGTATATTGATATATTATCACTTTTGATTATACAATGTTAAAGTGCTCTTGTGACCTGATCGTGACAAATCGCAACTTTCAGACTTGATGCATGATGGTTGGTGAGTTTTCAATTAAACACTTTTGTCTTCATATTTAACGTTTTACATAATAATTAAATATTCTACTCATTAGAAAAAGATTTCATGCTTTCCAGTAGCACGTAGGATTCATCGATATAATCATTACGTTTAAATTCGTTCTCACGCGTCTATTTCTCGAAAGCCAAGTTTTTGGTGAAATCGTAATCAGTGATTTATTATTAACCTCCTAATAAAAATATATTCATGAGATATAATATTTCGCTATTAATTATTAATTTTAAGGTTTTAACTAAGTATCTGAATATATAGCTAGAATGGGACACTATAATAGGAACGCTAATCACATAGTGAATGATCTTGATTTGCTTAATTTGTACAACGTTCAGTATTGAATGTATCAAATCATCAAGATTCAAGGTTGTTTTAATTCTATTCAGATATGGAATGACATAGCAGTCAAGGTATTTACTATATGATCAAAGATCACGTGTTCAAATTTCACCGGCTTCTACATAAATTAATTCATTATAAACCATAATCTTAAAAGGATTTAAACAAACCGACCAACGTGAATGATGAGATGGAGAGAGTATATATTACTAGCTGTAATTCTAATATATTCAACTATAACATAAACCCCTAGTAATAAATTAATCATCAAAAGTAAAAATCCAAAAATAAAAATAAAAATAAGTACTCCCTCCGTCCCATAGAAAGTGTGTTATTTCTACGGGGTACGGAGATTAAGAAAATGAGATTGTGTGGTGTATATTGTTTGACTTTTTAACTTATTAATTTTGGTTCATATATTATTTACTTTTTTAAGAAACAAGACGCTTTCTGTGGGACGGTTCGAAAAAGGAAAATAAGACACTTTATATGGAACGGAGAGAGTAATAAACGAAAAAAGCAAAACATCCAATCTTTCAATTTCTTCCTCGTAAACACCAACTCACCAAGTAATACATTATATGAAATAATTCCACAAATGAAATGGCGTTGAGCATTAGGAAAAATAATCAAAAACACGATAAGATGAACTAAATAGAAACCAAGAATTCCACATCTCTCGATTCGAAATGTCTTAGCTCGATCTAGCTACAAGTCTGCTCCACAAAAGAACATAATTTATCAGAATATAGCAAGAAACTAATTAAGAGCTCCATTTTCATCTCTTCTATACGTACCACGTGTACAACATGACATATTAATACACACATATTATGAAGTACGGAAAAAACGACATTATTCGCCCATATAATAATAATAATAATAATAATGGACCTGAGTTTAGAGAGAGCAAGTGTAGCCCGGCGGCGGCGTCTTGCCGCAGGTGAGGAGGAGCTGGAGAGCGAGAGGGACATAAATGTTGAGATTGAGGGCCTTTATCTTAAGTGCAGTGCACAAACAGACCGCAGCTTCGATCTCAACGAGCCCAGAAATCAATGGGCAGCACTCGTTGGTAGCAGGGTCACCCAGTCCGATGTGGATCAGCCCGCCAAGAAGATCCACGCATGCACCCAGCTTCAGCGAGTCCACCGGACACGTGGCGGCTGCAGGGGCCGGGGCCGGGTTCGGTGGGCCAGTCACTGGAGGGACAACGGGCACCTTGGGGACGGTGACCGGGGGCGGCTTGATGGGGGGTTTCACGATGGGGGGCAATTTGGTGGGGGGTTTGGAGGTGGGGGGTTTCACGATGGGGGGCAATTTGGTGGGGGGTTTGGAGGTGGGGGGGTTTCACGGTGGGGGGGCAACTTGGTGGGGGGTTTCACGATGGGGGGCAATTTGGTGGGGGGTTTGGAGGTGGGGGGTTTCGCGGTGGGGGGCAACTTGGTGGGGGGTTTAGGGGAGGGGTGGGGGTGGGAGCAGTAGCCGCATTCGGGGTCGAGAACGGGGGAGGCGGCGGAGAAGGAGAGGAGGGAGATGAGGAGGAGGGCAGAGAGCTTGGAGGAATCCATGGTGGTTGATTGGTTTGAAGAAATGGTGAGAAGATGGTGGAGTTAAATAGGAAGAAGAATGGGAGGGGGGAAGAATACAAAATAACCCTAGATACAAACCCAAGCACGTGAAGATGAGGGAAATGCCAAAATTGCTAGTTGTCACACCGCCATGCAGATTATTCTTATTTTTTAAGTGATTATATATTTATCGAACGTATAGCGTAAAATATGATATGTAACATAAAAGTGTGCACAATAGAAGTCTAGTAGCCTAATTTGATGTTTGTGATTGGCTTTGTAAGTGTAATGCATGCACCGTATTTACATGCACAAACCGGAGAAATGCAAAAAAATATTGTGTTCATATAATACTTGGAATTATATTATGTGTTTATTATATTGCAATAAATACGTCGTCTCTTCAATAATATTATACTTACCAAAATTCTTGTCATATTTTTTCATGGATATTTTCTAATTTCTCGTTGCTTATTTCAAGTATTTGGTTAAAAAATCTAGTAATTTAGTAATTCTTTGCCCTTATTTGACTTTTCATGGTGGACAAACTTCAAATTGGGGGTTTATTTTTAGATATTTTATATAGAAAATAAAATCTTACACAATAACTGGAGAGAGTGAATCTTACATACAAAATAACATAGAAACCATGTACATTTCACAGATATTAATGAATTTATAAGGGCTGCTACTACTTAATTACAAAATAACATAGGAACTACCCTCACAAGTTTGAAATATAAAAACATCAACCAAGTAATATTTTCTCCACTTCTATATTTCTTCCTCGGATCACCTTCTCATAGTGTTCTTCTGCAACTTCAACCATCTGCTCACTTATCCGGTTATGGGAGGCCATGCACTATCTGAGTCTTAGGATTGCAATTTGTTTTTATATTCTGTTAGGCCACACAACCAAGTCCCTACACATAAGAAATACTTAGTGTGCAGATAAATGTTATGAAATGTGCAAAGAATTCTACCTAATTTTACCTAAGTTCTTTCTGTTTCACTTTGTTTTCCACTTTCCTCAACCAAAAACTGTTTCATCACAAGTTTCATTTTTACATGAAATGTGCATTCTTACAAACTGTTCATAATAAATATTCTGCTTTCCTCAGAAGTGCATGCATTTCAATACTTATCAGCGGATTAAGCCCTAATTTCAATTTCTCCAGAGACACATTGCATACATTTTTAAAGGAAATGTTCATATCATACATTTTTACATGAAATGTGAGTGCATGCATTTCAATACTTATCAGCGGATTAAGCCCTAATTTCAATTTCTCCAGAGACACATTGCATACATTTTTAAAGGAAATGTTCATATCATACATTTTTACATGAAATGTGCATACTCTTTCAAGACAAATGTGTATTGTATATATTTGACATGAAATGTGCATATTCTTTCAAGACAAATGTGCATTCTTTCAAACCGTTTTTATTTCAAATGCCAGATACGAACATTTCTTACAGAACGGAACAAAAAAAATCCTAATCCACAAATTCCAATCAATGAACCTAGATAACATTTTTCGGACAATGTTTGCAACACAATCACAAATTTCATCCAACCAGAAAATCAAGAACCCAGATCGATTTCAGAATCATAAATTTCAGCCCAATCGATTTCAGAATCAAAAACCCAGATCGATTTCAGAATCAAAAACCCAGAATGATTTCAGAATCAAAAACCCATATCGATTTCGGAATCAAAAACCCATATCAATTTCAGAATAAAAAACTCAGTTCATCAAACCCTACTTAATTGATAATTAACACAAACTTCAAAATCATTCATTCTAATTCGCATCACATACCTTAGATTCACATAATACATTTTCTCTCTTTGGACGGATTTTGACGCGCCCCTTTCGTCTTCAAGGAACCAAATCCCTACGCTTAGGAACTGAAACTTCGTCTTCAATTGAATTTTGAGAGGGAAGAGATGGCTTCTTCACGCGTCGGCATGAGTTCGAAAGCCTTCTTCACGAGTCGCTTTCGCCAATTTGAGAGGGTAGAGAAGGCTACTGTATTTAATTGAATTAGAACCGTTCAATATCAATGGTAAAAGACAAATGAATTTTCTACACATTTCACTCCCCAATTTACCCTTAATGAGGTGGGTGTTTCAAAAATAAATGACAAATGAAATACAATTTCAAGATAATCTAGACCTTCTATAACTCTAGATCAAGGATTGTTCTTAATTCTCTCTATATTTTCATCTACCATTAGTTGATTTAAAGCCAATTAGAGTATCAAACTAATTATGAAGTAATCAAGCTATATAAGTAAATATAGTGAGTGGAAGGATTCAATCTCCTAATTTCTCCCCAACTTAAATACATAAATAAATAAACTATTAAGCATATCAGTGTTTCATTTGTATTTCCTTACATCCATCAATACAAGTCTCGAGTATTATATAAACCAATGGAAACATAACAGTGCACCACGTAATACTATATATGTAACGCTAAATCTAAATTATATATTTAACTCTGTGTAGCTCTGATAACTACTATTTTAAAATGTAAAGATCACGTTTTTTTTATAATTCCTAGCTATTTCCCAAAATTAAATCTCCAGATTCATCAGCCCTAATTAATTAAAATACCCTCATTCAGTATTCAAATCCTTATTAACCTATTTATGCTTCTTTTTTTTTCCTTGTGCATAATTTTGCTTAATTACATACAAATATAGGATATTTTATCGTTTTTATTTCGTAGATCCAATCAAGTCCTTGCAACTTTGATTTGCTCATTTAATGAGTTGTCGGTCTGGGGCCACTCATGACCACCAAAAAAAGACATTCCAGTTACCAGTTTGAGCAACCATACATCTACAGCACATAGTTTTCCACTTCCCAATCAATAATTGTGTTACAACTTGTCATTTCATGCCCAGAAAACATGGAGCGACTTGTTTGTATCACTTTTGTATATTCTTGTATATATCACACCACAAGGGTAATATGACTCACTTGATTTAATGTCACATGTCAATACCTTTGTGGTATGGTACACAAGGGTATACGAAAGTAGTACACACAAAGATATACGAAAGTGGTACACACAAACTTTTGTGCAGAAAACATGATGCACTTCATTGTATTCACAAATTAATTTTATTCTCCTATATTAATTTGACAAGTTAGATTGTTCATCTTATTAATATTCATTTTTGGACTGTCCAACTCTAATTGTCCATTTTCTTTTTAGTAACCCAATTGGACAATTGAAGTGGAACGGAGAGAATAGTATTGCATCTAATATTTTACAATATTTATAGATTAATAATGCGTTGCTCCATTATTAAAAATGGTTATACCTAAAATAATACTCTAATACTTCCTCCGTTTCATAGAAAATATCTATTTTATTTATGACACGATTATTAAGGAGAGTTGTTAGTTGTTTACAAAGTTGTACTCCTTTAGTCCCACCTCACTTTCCTTTTCGAGTCGTCCCACGATTATTATCTCATCCCTTAAAATAGCAAATTATTAAAAATACTTTATTTGTGGGTTCTACATCTTTACACATAAGTAATAACTTTCCTAGATTACCACGTAAACAAAAATGGGATAAGAATGGTGGGATGGAGGGAGTATAAAATTATAGATCTCTCGAATAGAAAAGATGACACTTTCTATATGACAGCTGAAAATGGAATAAGAGACATTTTCTATAGGACGGAGGGAGTATAATCTAATGGATCACTCTAATATTACACATAAAATATAATTTTTTTAATTTTCATATCCAAAAGTTTTGAGTCACTTATATTGCGACGAAAAAAGTAATTATACATACTTATGATAGACAAAATAAAAAAATCCGTAGCAGAGTATCTCAATTTTTGATATTTTAATATGAGGATATATTTATGGGCGCTTTTACCTTTCTGAGTCCAGTTGTCGTGGATTATGTTGTGAAATCTCATGCATTATTATTTGGTTTCCCCATACATTACTGTCGCTGCTGCAGCTCATAAGATTCATTTATCAATAATTTAATTTAAACTATTTAAGAACTATATATATTTCTCTCTTATTAATTTAGTTACTAGCATGGATGGATCTCACGATATATTTAAAAGTTTTATATTGTGAATTTAAAATCTTTCAATCTTTCTTTGCTGACTCACTTCACTTTGAATGTAGTAATAAAATTGTAAATTTCCGACTATTGAATATAAGTTTGGATCAGAATATGAATATGAATAAGGACAAGTGTCAATGTCCTTATTTTTGGTTTATTTAATTGACTTTTAACTATGAGACAACCTGCGTAGCCCACAAGATGCATGAATGATTGTATAATACAACATGAGTGATTAATGCATAGAATTTCTACCGCTCATATTTTCTTTGCTGAACGGTCTCGTTGGTCCCAGACAACTCTACTGATCAAATCAGCATGTAAAGTTGTGGTCTGTGCTTGCCCCCCCCCGATTCATTGACTCTTCATTTGCATATAAACGATTTTCTTTGCTGAACGGTTGTCGCACGCTTCTTTTGGCTTATTTGGCAAAATATCATGAAGTCGGCACGAGATCACCCGTCCCAGTGCAGGGCCGGCTCTAGGGATAAAGCCGGTGAAGCCACCGGTTTAGGCCCCGGCCGAGAGCAAGGCCCCGTTGAGCATGTGTCTTTTTTGCATCTTAGTCTTGTATTCTTATATATACTTTTGTTTCGCATAAAAAATATTAATGAAAGGTCTAGTTAAGTGTAGAACACTGTTTTTTTTTTTTGCAGTCTTGGGTTCAAACCCTATTTCTAACAATTTTTTTCTTTTACACAGAAAAATAATAGATATGAGAGTTGAAGATTCAAACCCGGGTGACTTAATAAAATCATTAGTATTCTTCCACTCAAACACATCAATTCATTGTACTTTTTATGCAACAAAATATATTTTAATGTTGTGCTTTAGGCCCCTGAAAATTTTGAGCCGGCCCTGTCCCAGTGTTATCCCATAAGGATAAATATTTAGATGGTTACGGTACAATTTTACGATTTGTACAGTAAACATCGAGAAACTTACTCTATGTGACAACAATGGTATAAAGTTTTTGCGACATGTGATCTGATCCATGAAGTCTTATTTTTTAACGACCACATGAAGTTTATCCTACTTAATTTAACCTAGTAGACTAGTTGACTAATATTTTATATAAAGTTATGATTATTAACAATATAATTCGCAGAAATGTTTGTAAAATTTGAGGAAATACAATTTAGCAGCTAAAATTTGTCTCTAATTTTTTGTATAGATTTAAAAGACCATAAATATAAAATCCTTTTTATTCGGTTCTAAATTAGATCAATTGTATTGGGGCCTGTCCAATTTTAATATATATGGGACTGGACTCTGCTTTACTGGGAAAGTATTTGAGAGTGATTGGGCTGACTGTAATGGCATCAAGTCCGCACACTAAATCACTAATCTGATAAAATATGTAGGATTGGAAATATCAATTAAATATCAAAAGTATATTTTCTAATCCATCAATTATCATGTTGTGTTCATATAGAGAATATTCTGTTTAGTTTTGTTCCTTAAATCAAATGTAATGAAAGGTTAATTTCCACCATAATTAGATAAGTCTTGTGTGTCATTTATTCCTCTCAAAACATTAAGGCCTTACACATTGTTGTGTTAGATTACTTCACCTCAAAGAGTGATGCATATAGCTTTGGTGTGGCGCTGCTGGAGATGTTGACCGGTAGAAGGTCAGCGGACACGAAAGTTGTATGAAGTAGTGGACCCTCGAAGGTGTGCCGAAAGTGGCTGACTTAATAAAGAATCTTCATATATTCCTTGTGCTAAAGATTCTTTATTAGTGTCAAATTCAAGCTAGAATCTGCCAAAGTAAAGTGAAACTTTACTAGTCATAAAAGTGAAGGAATAACTGTGGTTTTGTGTCACTAATTAAGTTTAGTGAGATAGTCCCCACTTTACATTACGTACATTTGGCTACGTACTCATATGTTAGTGCACTTCGTGTTATAACTTTAAAAAGCAGTTTGAGTTTACCACAATTGTGTACTCTCGCACGTACCACGCCACAAAAGTATCGACATGTAGTGTTTTTCATTAGAAAAAGTGGGCCACATATGTTAGATGCCAACACACCTTTATAGTGTGATACACATAAGAGTACACAATTGTGATACACCTAAACCTTTGTGCATTTTGATAAATTGATTTGTTAAGAAATACAATTAAGATGTTTCCTCTTGCTATTAGGCCTACTTATATATTTGTTTCGGGTCATAATTCCAATTGGCTTTCCCTTTTCTACCAAATCCTTCTTCTTAAGTCTTACCAACTTCAATTTTGGCCCCCTCTCTCATAAATCTTTAGTTTGTGCAACATTTAGGTAATAAAACAACAATACTCTTCAAATTTGTAAAGCAATAAAAATAATCATATCATTTTAACTCATATTCTCTTTAAACAAAAGTCGACAGCAGTACTTCACAAACTAATGAAACATTTAATTCAATCAAATGTTTTTACTCTATATGCATAACTTCTGTCTATTGTTTTATTAATCTAGTACGTTCTACCGTTAAAACTCGATAAAAGAATATTCGATAGAGTAATAAATTCGCTTAGATAATACCCCTCCTTCCTATTTGCCTTTTTTGTTATTCCTTTTGGATTGTGTCACTTAAAATGAAAAATAATTATTACACAAACTCTCACTTTTTCTTTGTGAAACATATTTCTTTCTACAATCACCCACTCATCTTAATCTCTGTGCCGAAAAGAAATAGGACAAGTCCAGCGGGACGGAAGGAGTAATTTATTACAGTCTCAACTTAAGTTGATGGACTAAAATAATATTCGATAAAGTAATAACCTTTTTAAACGAATTTTTTCTCCAATCCCAAGATTATTACTGTTGAGAGATTTAACTGTATTCAATCAACTAAATATCTTGAGATCGAGAACCTTTCCAATTACCATCGAATAAGACCCGACCGACAAATAGTGCAAGTAGACGTTACCTTCCTAAAATCCAACTTTCATCAAATCAGAAATTTGGGGACCTCTCTCTCTCAATGAAATAACTTTCAAAATTGGGGACCTCTTTGGAAATAAATCACAACAATATTAATAATATAGTGGTTTATAAGGAAAGTAATTTCAATTAATAGCACCATTTTTTTTTCATTCAACTCGATTATTTTCTCCACTTGTTTTAGAGATTTGTAATATTTTTAGGCATTTCCACTTGAGGGAATTGGAGAAATTAATTTTCCGTCATTAAAATCTCGGCAATACTAGGTGTAGACGTGGCGGGAAGCCCATATGTAGAATATGACTAATCCAGTCGACAAAGAATTCATTGCTCCCCGTGTTGGGCTTATCTCGTGAAACGCACGTGACTTGTGTCCCCTCAATCTGTTGTTGATATCATCTTCTGGGATTGCATTTGGTTTGAAACAGACAATGTCAAGCTCTTGGGTAGCAACCCCTACTAAGACCAAGTACCCTCTGCATTAAATCCCACTGGAACCGATAGGTCATGAGTTCAAATCCCACTACAACCGTTATGTGTTGCATGTTACCTATGGTTAGTCTAGGATGGTTAAACTCTCTTGTATAGTTTGCAGGCTATTGCACAGGAGCAGGATTTACCCAGTGCGAATTTCGATAGCGGCTGCGGGTTACCTTCGTTATCCAAAAAAAGTTCCCTCTGCATTAAATCACGTACATGCATACATACATACGAATGTGTCCATTTATGTGTGTGTTCGTGCGTGTGCAGTCATTATAGACATAATTGTCTTATTTAGGCCTCAAACATATACAAAACATATAAACAGTGGGAGCATGTGCTTCTTGAGTTGTTATTTTCTTATTGCCATTAAGTTAGTCCTCCAATTGTAATATATACAAATTATTCTTTTCTTCTCACTCCGATTGTCTAGTATTCTTTTTCATACTGTTTCATTCTAATTGTTCATTTTCCTTTTTAAGTAAAATACCATTCTACAAAAGTTAATGAATCCCATTAATTACTTTATTGTTCCTTTATATACAACCAATAGTTTTCTTAGTCTAAATATCGAAAAGAAACTGAACAATTCGGGTGGATGAAGAGAGTAATATATAGGGAATTTTTACCATTAAGTACATATTGTTTTTTTTAAAAAGAGGGTATCCTAAGGGAGTTTTGGTGAACCTTAAAATGCGTGCCTAGACAAAGAAATGTAATTTAGGAAACATATCGTACGTATTTGACGAAAGCATTGTGTTGAGGGGATGAATGAAAATGCACCCACTTTTACCTTGTCGTTTTTGTCATGCACAACACAATGGACTTGCCGTTTCACAAGTCACAACTATCAACACCTTAACCGGAAATGCTTACCTATTTATGGGTATATTGTTTTATATTTAGGGTTAGCTGACAAGTAAAGCCCATGACGCCAATCAATACTCTGTTACACACCTTAAATAAATGATATATGTCTGTTGTAAAATTATTATGATTATGACACATATTGATATAAATTATAGGGCATACAATTTTTTTTTTCCAAAATCTTATGGTGTGTACTTTAATTAAGATTAATTTCCGCCAAATCAGACCACCATTAGCCTTTTGATGAAACCTAATCACCAAATCAAGGGTGAGAAATGTGGAGTGTGGGCCCGGGCAAGAGAAACTGTTGCAAAGGTAATAAAAATATTAGCATTAAATGCGTGCCGGTTGAGTAGGCAGCAAAAGAGCGAATAGATATGGTAAAAAAAAGAATCAATAGACGGAGTGAGAAAAATTGCAAAAAGAATGAAGAGAGAGAAAGAGGGATTCGGCAATTGGGAACAGCATCGCATTTGTGTCGGCTAAAACTCGGGTCATGATGCCGACATCCTTGTGAAAATGTTGCCCACATCTCCACACACTCTCTCTCTCTCTCTCTATATATATATATATAGATATAGATACACCCACCCTTGTTATAATTGGAGTGTGTTCTCTTCTTCCTTCCTTGTTGCTACACATTCGATATGGAGCTCCAACTGGAACTCGCACTCTCAGTTCCCGGTCAAGGATCCGACCCGATCCAAGATAGTACCCGCCGCAAAAAGCGCAGTTCCGATGGAAATGGTGGAACGAGAGAAGAATTTGTGGTGGGTTGGCCGCCGGTGAAGTCGTGGAGGAAGCAGCTGTGCCACCACAACCGCCGCGCTGGCGCCACTAAGTATGTGAACGTCGACAATGGCGGCGCGGGGAGGGGGCTAAATTCTATGCACGTAAAAGTGAAAATGGAAGGGGTTGGGATAACAAGGAAGATTGATCTGAGCGTCCATCGGTCCTATCGCACGCTCTCTCCCAAACTCATTGCTTTGTTTGGAAAATGTCTATTTTCAACCACTTCAATTTATTTTATTTCAGACCAAGTCATTTGAATATCGTTGTCAAAAACAAAATGCTCTGAATTTTATTTGTTGAATTGCAGGCAAGGAGAATTCAGAGTACAAACTCATGTATCAAAATAACCAAGGCGAATGGCTACATGCAAGAGATGTACCGTGGGAGTACGTCCATTTTATTTTATTAAAGAACGACAATTAATCATTTAGTTTTATTGAAATGGTCAAATGGTCTTTGCAGATGTTTCATGAGGTCAGCTCAACGTTTGAAGCTGGTAAGGAATGGCTACTCAGAAAGATCCTACCTGTAGTTATACGCTGATTTTGTTGATAGGAGTACCGATGCATAAAATTTTTCTATGTTTCTTTGTTTAAATGTTGCATTTCCAATGAAATTATGTTTATAAGTTACATGTAGTGTCGTTTATATATGTTGTGTGACCAATGAATGGTTAGTTGCGAATCCAAGGTTAATAATTTAAAATGTTTTAGATAGGGGATCACATAACAATTTTTTGAAAAATTAAATAAAATACTACAGGGGAAGTGCATAGTTGAGGTGTTCGCTTAAATAGTCGAATCCACTAAAAAAATATATAAAAATAGTCAAGTGTTAAAATTATATTCACAAAATAGTATAGTTTACAAAAATGCCCTCTATTTTTCGTTAGAATTTTGAGTGGAAAAATAATTTCAGATATTTTTTATGGATTTGTGCCATAAATGATTAATTTACGTGTAGAATTTTTTTTTTTTTTCAAAAAATGAGTGTCTAGGGGCTCAATGAATATACTAGTCACTTGATTTCGAAAATACACTCAATGCCAAAGGTGTGCCTTCGAGTACTTATACAAGACCTCAAGTTTCGAGATAAATAAAACACAACAAGGAATACTTTATTCTTGAAATTCGGTTGAATGTCGATGGCATACCTAAGAGTGCCTATAGGTTTTCTGATAAAATGGCACGCCTCTAAATTCTTAACTAAATGCAAATGGTTAGAAACCACAAATGTGTGCCTATGTTGTGTGCAGTACCCATTTAGTTTTTTCTACTGATATGACTTGTTTGAAAAAGCTACAACTTACACCTTTCCTGTGCCAATGATTGTCCTCGACAACAAAGAGTGTTGCAGGGAGCCACTAGAGTGTCTATGGTTGAGAGGACATGTCTTTCTGAAGCTTATATGTTAGGTTATAGCCATGTCCAATCTACCCCTCCATTTTCTCGCGTGCCTATGAGTGTTTATTGTGTGCCTACACTATTTCTTCCCGAAACTGATTGTTGATTAAACTACAAAACACGTGAGAATTTTCATGCACTCTCGTTTGTGTATAAAGAATGACAAACTCGACACAAAACATTCATATTACACAACAAAAGTTCTCAAATACACTCATACCTATTTCTAAAATATGAAAATTTTCACCTATTATTGTCAAACTCAGCAGCAAATTTGATCACCAATCGAATTATGTCGGCGACCATGAATTCATGGTTTATATTCCTTCAAACAGTATTCTCTCGTACATCTCCAATAGAGCATTGTCAGAATACTTGTTGCTTATTCTCTTTCGCCCGACTTCTTTATCTACTATACCACAGCTAGGGGTGTCGGTCGGTACGGGATCGGGATCCCGAATCGGGATCCCGATCCCAAAATTAGGCAAAATCCAATCTCAATACCGATTCCATAGCGGTATTGGGATATCGGTATTTGGGACGGTAAAATTGGGATCGATATTCGGGATTACCGAAAATTCCGAATATTGATTTCCTTTAAAAAAAAACTGCTCCTTGCCAGATTGAAACTTCGAACCCAAGACCATTTAGTAGAGTGAATACTAACTACAATCGAGCAACCAATGACGCTACATATATCGAGCAACCCAAGACTATTGCTTGCTTGAGATTGAGAGGGATACATGACCTTGATCTAAATTACAGAAATTTATCAGGGCATAGAAATTTAGGATATTTGCAAGTAATAGCAAGAACAAAGAATTCGGTTTTCTATTAAAAAACAAAGTGCACTGCGTCCTCAAATTGATATATATATATATATATATATATATATATATATATATATATATATATATATAGCATACTGGAGTAGGTGACAACAAAAAATAATGTGGAGAACAATTTCTTTAATAAAGAAGAAAGGTCTTTACCTAGAAAATATTAACTTATTATTAGTTAATATAATAGTTGTTATAAATTATAATTATATTTATAAGTCTATAAATGTATTAATTATTTCATAAAAAAATCGGTATTTCGGTAATCTCGAGTTCGGTATCGGTTATCCCGAATCCCGATTACCTTACGAAAATGAATCCCGATACCATCCCGTTTCCCAAAAAATGGTATTTCGATATCCCAATCCCGTCGGTTTCGGTACGGGATTGGGATAATCCCGAATCCCAATACCATTTAGACACCCCAAACCACAGCACTACGAAAAACAAGTAGGATAATGAAGGCCATCATCGGCCATGATATTGATTTAATGCGTTTGTGCGCTGTCGTCGTAGAGCCGGTTGTATTTCTTGGTTATCCTGAAGTACAAAATGTAACATCCCGAAATTTTACCTATAAATAAATAAATAAATAAAATAAAATGCATTTACATTTCATGCATAATATCACGAGTTTAGTTCTGTAAGTCGCACCTTAGAAAAATGAGAATGAAAATTAAAACATCTATGTTATTTTTCATTAAATTATTTTTGTTATGTAAATTTATTTTGAATTTCCTGAACCTACTAGGATTAATGAAAGAATAGAAAAATGAGAATGAAAATTAAAACATTTATCTTATTTTTCATTAAATTATTTTTATTATGTAAATTTATTTTGAATTTCCTGAACCTACTAGGATTAATGAAAGAATATAATAATTTATATTATATAAGTTATTAGGAGATAATTTAAAGTATATTTTGTGAATAAAATAGATATTATACTAGTGTTATACATGTTTTAGGATAAAATCTAATTGTGCCTATCCATATCCTAATTTATCTAGGATTGAATGTCTTATATGGTAAGTGATATAATAAATATTATATAATATATATAAGGACAAAAATAATTATGGATAAAATATAGTTGATGCCTTTTATAATTAGGTATGTTTAGATAATTTATCCTAAGCCTATAAATACACTCTTAGTCACCCATAAAATAGTTTCACATAAACTTTTCGAAAAATTTGTCAACATACCTGCGAACTGTTTCAAGAAATATTTACACATCTTCCCGGTATCCTATCGTGGTGAAATTTTAGGCAAAGCTTTATAGGTATGTCTTTTAGATCTCTGTAAATTTTGGTGATTTTTAGACAATTCCCTATATTTTAATAAATATTTACTTTTACACTGCCGAAAAACCATGCATCCGGGATAGGATTTAGCAAAATATTTATATCTCACTCCACAAAATTGATTTTGACTTGATTCTTTTTCCTAACTACTCCACACACGTTGGGGTTTTTAAAAATATTTATTTTGTATTTTTAAATTATGTTTATGAAAGCAGTTTGATACAAATGTCCGGGTAGTCAATCGGAGCATGCATTTTCGTATTCAGATTTTGGTGGAAACTATTCTGTATTTTATGAAGTTGTTACTTATCCATAGAGATTGAAATTTTGGTATGATATTTCTACGTATGTCCCCTAGATGTATGTTAAATCTTAGAATTTTTAAGATATGTTTAGTTCCCGAAGCTTATAGTTAAAGGTCAGTAGGTCAGAAACCGCCTTTGTTGACGCAGTAGGTACTGTTTTGGTTATAATTCTTAGAGGACTTATTATTTTTATATGAAACCAAATCTGGAATAATTTAGAATCATTAAAGAATCTACATATAGAAAATTAGAATTTATGGAATGAATTCATGTTCTGTGGAAATTTTTTTAAAATAGGTATTCTGCACTAGTTAAAATAAAACATAGAAACCTAGTATATAGATATGATATTGTTTGCAACCTAATAACTATAAGGTATCGTTGTATATGTCATGTTATAAGCTTAATACTAGAATAAGTCGTTAGAACTCGGAGTTATTTAGAAACGAGAAGTAGAAGTAAGTATTGATATACTTATTTGCATCCCATGTACAAAACGATTAATTGTTTCATGCATTTCACGACATTAAGATTTGAATTATGTCATGTTAGGATTGGCGCGCAGGACTTAATCCATTGATATACATATTTTCATTCACTTAAAAAGGTTAAGGTGGGGTCTTTTACTTTTATCCTTATACAATATACTATTTTTCTCATGCGTTATTCAGTACAGGAAGAGCCTTCGGGCTATTCACGCAGTAAAACCTTCGGGTTAGCCTTCGGACAATTCACGCAGAAAAACTTTCGGGTTAGCCTTCGGGCAATTCATGCAGTAAAACCTTCGGGTTAGCCCTCGGACATTCACGCAATCAAACCTTCGGGTTAAGCCTCCGGGCTTGCATGTCTAATTTCTCATGTTAAATCATTTATAGTTTATAGTTTGGATAATGTTGACCCTACTGAGTAGTCGTACTCACCCCCTTATATTTTCAACTTTTCAGATCATGGTCCGACAGATGCTTGAAGTGGCAGATGGTGATGGTCACCCATGAAAGGATCTAAAAATGTTTTTTTAAGCATTAATTTAGTTTTATATTGAACTATGCATTTGTCTTTATTTAATTCCGCAAACTAGTAGGTGCACATGTTTTTGACTCAAGACTTTCGCTATTATGAAATGCATTAAAACCTTATTGCTTTTATAAATCTATTATTTTTGAAAATTAACTTGAGAAGATTAAATTTATGCACGAGGTGACGTCCCCTTAAAAGTTATGAAAATTGGGGCGTTACAGATTGGTATCAGAGCAGGTCTACTTTCCTGTAGACTTGTTTCATGTTATGTAGGAAATTGACATCATCACTGCCACAACATCGTGCCGGCGAGGTAAGAAAGATTTTCTAAGTGAATTTTGACGCATAATATTGAAAGCATTTTTCTAGCATGACATGAGCATAATTTTTATGTAATTAAATTATGTAAAATATTTAAAGTCCTCGAAGATGTTGCCTTAAGATAAGAACCTAGAGGCCTTACATAGTTGAACTTGAAAAAGTGAAAATATAGAGGGGTGAGTACGACTACTCAGTGGGGTCAATATTATCCAAACTATAAACTATAAAGTATTTAACATGAGAAATTAGACATGCAAGCCCGGAGGCTTAACCCGAAGGTTTTACTGCTGTGAATTGCCCGAAGGCTAACCCGAAGGTTTTACTGCTGTGAATTACCCGAAGGCTAACCCGAAGGTTTTACTGTTGTGAATTGCCCGAAGGCTAACCCGAAGGTTTTACTGCATGAATTGCCCGAAGGCTCTGCCTGTACTGAATAACGCATGAGAAAAACAGTATAGTGTATAATAAGGATAAAAATAAAACCCCACCTTAACCTTTTTGAGTGAATGAAAAAATGTATATCAATGGATTAAGTCCTGCGCCAATCCTAACATGAAATAATTCAGATCTTAATGTCGTGATATGCATGAAACAATATCATAGCTATATACTAAGTTTCTATGTTCTATTTTAACTCGTGCAGAATACCTATTTTAAAAGAGTTCCACAGAACATGAATTCATTCCATAAATTCTAATTTTCTATATATATATTCTTTAATGAGTCTAAATCATTCCAGATTTGGTTTCATATAAAAATAATAAGTCCTCTAAGAGTTATAGTCAAAACAGTACATACTGCGTCAACAAAGGCGGTTTCTGACCTATTGACCTTTAACTATAAGCTTCAGGAACTAAACATATTTTAAAAATTCTAAGATTTAACACACATCTAGGGGAAATACGTAGAAATATTATGTCAAAATTTCAATCTCTATAGATAAGTAACGACTTCATAAAATACAAAATAGTTTCCACCGAAAACTGAATACGAAAATGCATGCTCCGACTGACTACCCGGACATTTGTATTAAACTGCTTTCATACACATATGTTAAAAATACTAAATAAATAGTTTTACAAATCCCTACGTGTTTAGAGTATTTCGGAAAAAGAATCAAGTGAAAACCATTTTTGTGGAGTGAGATATAAACATTTTACTAAGCCCTATCCAGAGAGCATGGTTTCTCGGTAGTGTAAAAGTAAAAATTCATTAAAAATATAAAGACTTGTTTAAAAATTCCCAAAATTTACAGAAATCTTAAAGACATCCTAAATTGTATCTCTATAATTTTCTGAAATTTTTCAAGTAGCTTAAGATCATGTATTTGGCCTTGGAACTCTCGGCAGAAAAGGTAAAATTGCTGGACAGATTTATGTTCTCATGAAACTTAAACATTTTAACAACCAAAGTATTGACATAATAGAATCGAACACATCAAGAAACAAATTAACAAATATATAGTACACGTATCCTAAAAATTCTATATTTTTAACATGAATGACCTAACATATAGTATATCCTATTAAAATTCAGCATGGTCGAAAATAACATAAAGAAAACATGAAAAATAATTTTCCTATCAAGCTCATGAACATGCTGTCAAAAACTGGCAGGTTACGAAGAACAATTTTTAACAAATATTTATCATTCTTTTAAAATTCTACAAAAATTATTAAGTATACTATACATACCGAGGAAGATGATCCTAAATTTTCACGACGATATGACGAGGGGAAGATATGGAAATAATTCTTGAAACAGTTCGCTGATATGTTGGCAGTTTTTCAAAAATTTTATGGGATGCTATATTATGAGCGACTAAGGGGTATTTATAGGCCTAGAAATCATTATCTAAAGATCCCTAATCAAATAAGGTATCAAATATATTTTATCCATAATTATTTTCGTCCATATATAATTTATATAGAATTTAGTCTATCACCTACCATATAAGAGATTCAATCCTAGTTGGTTTAGGAAATCCAAAATAAATAAATATTATTCTTGCCTAATAATTCTAATATTATTTCTATCTCAACAAAATAATATAATCATAATATTATATAAATAAACATATTCAAAGTTCAAAATAAATTTACATAATAAAAATAATTTAATGAAAAATAACATAGATGTTTTAATTTTCATTCTCATTTTTCTAAGGCGCGACTTACAGAACTAAACCCGTGATATTATGCATGAAATGCAAATGCATTTTATTTACTTATTTATTTATTTATAGGTAAAATTTCGGGGTGTTACAACTTACCATCCACAAACTGAGGGACAGTCTGAAAGAACCATTCAGACTTTGGAGGATATGTTGCGAGTATGCGTTATGGATTTTGGAACCAATTGGGAGAAACATTTGTCCTTAGTGGAATTTGCATATAATAATAGCTATCAAGCAAGCATAGGGATGACGCCTTTTGAAGCATTGTATGGAAGAAAGTGTAGATCGCCACTCCATTGGGATGAGGTTAGCGAGAAAAGAATATTGAGACCTGAGATCGTCGAAAGAACCATGAGAGTGATTTCAAAGATTAGAGAGAGAATCAAGATAGACAAAAGCCCTATGCTGATTTGAAGAGGAAGGATATAGAGTTCGAAAAAGGTGACAAAGTGTTCCTCAAGTTGTCACCAATGAAAGGAGTAGTGCGAATTGGAAAGAGAGGGAAGCTTAGGCTTCGATACATCGAACCATTTGAGATACTTAAGAGAAAAGGAGAAGTGTCATACGAGTTGGCACTATCGCCAAGTTTGATTCTATACCAAAAAATCGAGTGAATTCTAGAATTTATTTAAGTAATTTATCTTTTTTTAGTAATTAAATTAAATTCCTGAAAAGGATATAAAAATTTAGGGTTTTATATTAAATCAGATCAGATACGTCGAAACTCCTCCTCCTCTCTCGCTCAACCGGTTCCTCTTCTTTGTTCTCTCGCTCGTCTTCTCTACCCTTTCTTCCTATTAATTTAATCCGGCAGACTTAGACTTAGATTTAGATTTAGGGCTACAAAGACAAATTTTGTCTTCCTATTAATTTAATTATTTTAATACTGTATGAGTGTTCCAAGTTTGAAGTGATCTTCATGTAATGTAATACGACACCTTTTCTATTTTTTAGGTAAAAACCTTATCACTAAAAATATCACTCATATCTCATTATTTAATTTAATCATTATAAAATAACTTTGAAATAGTAATGAATTTCAAGTTTAGACTTTAAACTGTAATATATTCAAACTAATGAGAAAAGTTCTAATTTAATCCTCTATTGTGCCATTTGTCCTATTTTGGTCATTTATTGTGGTTTTGTCCTAATTTGGTCCTCTAACTTATAAAATCGTCCAATTTTGGTCCTTTGTTGGAGAGTGTTCACCGGAAAAAGGCGTGTGAACTACACTCTCCGCCGGAGGACCAAAATCGGACAATTTTGTAAGTTAGAGGACCAAAATCGAACAAGCTTACAAGTTAAAGGACCAAAATCGGCACATTTAAATTTATAGGATCAAAATAGACACAATAAAATGGAATTAGGCTAATATGTTACAACAAAATACCTCAAATCTCGGGTGAGATGTATCAATCTCTCTAAATTCTTTGGATTTGAGTTTTGATTTTTTCACATCTCCTTCTGAATCTGAGTTTTCACTAGTGAAATACTCCTCACTATCCCAGACGGTTGATTAAAAAATATCCGCATCAGAAGGGTAAAAATCATCCCTACCCCTGTCACTACCTTCTGAGTGGTTCTCATCATCATTTCCCTTCTCGGTCTCTTCACCACTATCAACCTCATAACCGCTATCATAAAAGACAAAGTCATCCCAATCAAAGTCAGTATCATTCTCTTCTTGGTTGGGCATGGCTTCACTGGATTTTTAATTTTTCCTACTGCTACCTGTTTAGGTTGTCATATGATTATGTATAAGATCATGCAATAGATTTAAATACAATAATGAAACATATTAATGAAGACACATAAGAGAAGGGATAATTACTCAATTTGGGAGAAGTGGAAATTTTACGAAGCACTAAGCTATTATCAAATTTAGCATAGGAACAAACAATTGTGCATTCTGATTAGCAAATAAATAATTAAATATTCCAAGCTTAATAGTTCCAAATATTATTACCATTATGACGACAAACAATGACCATCGTCCCACTTTCCCACTGACCTTTAAATTTTAATTGTAGTTTTTGCCGTTTACTATCAATTAACGACATCAATAGTTTTGTTTAAAGTTTACACAGTAGGTACACAAGCGTGTTACAGCGTAGACAAACAAAGCTTGGGTTTTTAGTTATCGACAAAATCTGGAACAACTTCAATAAGTAATTCTATCTCAAACACAGCAATATGTATATTCTATTCCGGAACAAGAAAAAAGTAAACGATTAAAAAAGCTAACCCAATTGTCTCTTTGTCGCTTCTCCTACGACTGCTGTTGGTTCTCTCGTTGAATTGAGAGAGAAGATAAGGGTTTCACTTTTCAACTTTGTGGACTTTTGGGAGAAAGAGTTTACCTTAATTAATTATTTTTTACCTTTGTGGACTTTTGTAAAGCGCGTGAGTTGTTTAGCCGGAATAGAGTGTGTGTTCTACACTCTCCGGCAAAGGACCAAAATCGGACGATTTTATAAATTAGATGACCAAATTCGGATGACGCCACAATAAAGGACTAAAATTGGACTAGGGATGGCAAAATGGCAGGTCGGGTCCGGGTATCATACTACTCGGACCCGCCCCGCGCAACGGACCCGCCCCGCCCCGTGGACCCGTACGGGTCTGCACCTTTGGCCTCGGAACCGGACCCGCACGGGGCGGGTCCTACCGGCCCCGGCCCGTTTTTTTTTTTTTTTTTTTCTCATTACTATAAAAATACTATTCACTACGAACTAATCAAGTTGCAAACCTTTTATCGTCAATACTACTACAAAAAACATAAAACAAACACAATTTTATATGTTCGGATATTACCAAATAAACAAAATACAAATTATAAAGTCATAAAAGTGTCCAAATCATAAAGTCATAAAGATGTTCATATCCTTATAGATAATTACAATTTAAATATAGTATATTGAATTCTAGAAAATTAATATTTATACTTTATAAGCTAATTTTTTGTTAGATGTATCAATTTTTTTTTTATTTTAGTATGTAATATTCTTATATATAACTATACATGTAAAATATTAACAAATGTGAACATTAGCTCAAACGGCATAAGTGCATATAAAGAAATTATTGATACGGGTTCGAATCTCACAAGTAACACTTTTACACTTCTAAATTCTAATTTGTTACGGGGCGGGTCCGGGACGGGTCCGGGCGGGGCGGGTCTATACGGGTCTATACGGGCGGGTCTAAACAGGACGGGGCGGGGCGGGTCCGCGGCTGGAACCGGAACCGCCCCGGATCCGGTACGGGTCGGGTCCGGAACCGCCCCACACTCCTACGGGCGGATATTACCCGCCCCATTGCGTGCGGGTCCAAGTCGAGTCCGGGTCCTTTTGCCATCCCTAAATTGGACGGAGACAATGCAATAAAGGATCAAATTCGATTTTTTCTCCCAAACTAATAGCTAAATAATTAAATTAAACAAGTTCTGTTTTTTATAGAGAGAAGGAAAAATCTGGATCAAACCACACTTCCTAAACCGACCTTCTCGCTCATCGCCCTATTTCCACTCACTCTCTCCCTCTATAGACTACAAGCATTCTAGGTATATCAGCTACGTTCGTGTCTAAGGAATCGCAATGACAGGTATTCAATATAAACTCATCGTCTTTTTTCCTTGTTTGAGTGGGCGTGGGGTTGATTGATTTGATTTTTTCAGCTCTACTTTACTATCCCGTTGACTACATCTGTTTTCCTCTTTATTCTACCCTAACGACTTATAACCCTTTTCCTTAAGCATGTGTATTTAATGATCATGATTACATATAGTGGGTCACTCTATTTTCTTTTGAATTGGCCAAGTAGAAGAATTCCTAGGAGAAAGTTCCTCTATTTATCAATTGTGGAAATTCATGAATTGCAGGATTGAAGAAATCTAAGTATGGGAGTTTTTACCACTTGTTAGATTGATTCATGAATTGTAGGATTCAAGAAGCATATCTTCTACAGATCCTTAATGAGGTTGAAGAAACATGGGAAATATATGTAATATATATTTTTTCGGAGACTCCTATAACTAACCCTGTATTTTAGGAATTAAGGAAGCTTATAGCATAGCCAGATGACCTAATGTAGTGAGAAAAGGAGCACATAGAAGTGGAGCTCATATTTTGCCATCATCTGTTTGCTTCTTGAGGTTATAGATAATGATCCTCAATAATGGAATGCAGGGTCAAATTGGAGACTCAACCCTGTAGTTAATGGTATTTGCATTTATCTTGCGCCTCAATGTAGAAATGTTGTGCCAGAATGGTGAAGTTCTTCGAATTCACGATTTGTCTATGCTTTGGCCTCATTATCAGTACTGAACAGAACTGCATATGATTTGTTCATTGCTTTGTCTGACCTGCCTCTTGATTCATGCAGATCATGATTGGTGGAACCATATTAGTAGTTCATACTGATATATGTCATCCATAGCATGGCCCCTGGTTTACGTCTCACCTCTAGGCGGACTTCTCGAAAGTTGCATTGTATTTTACTGTTAATATTTGGTTCCGTTTTTGTCACTGGAATCATCATTAACGCTCTGAAGATCTCCTACTTTTTGCGCGCGCCCACTTTGGGATCTTCCTCCGCCGCCCTTTGAGCATTTACCTCATTATTATGCAGAAAATGTTTCTATGGACTATCTTTGTCGTCTCCATGGTTGGTCCTTGCGATCCGAACCACCATGCCGTGTATTTGATGCAATCATATTCAGCAATGAATTGGATTTGCTCGAAATAAGGTGGAAAGAACTCGACCCTTACGTTACTAAATTCGTTATCTTGGAAGCCAACACTACGTTCACAGGTATCCCAAAGCCTCTCTATTTTGCTGAAAATCGTAAAAGATTTTCCTTTGCTGAGAACAAGATTGCTTACGGTGTATTCTCCTGCCGCGTTGCTTCACAAGGGTCTCATGAAGACCCATTTAAACTCGAATCACAGCAGCGAGTACTTATGAATCACTTGCTCCGTCTCGCTGGTATAACCAACGGAGACCTGCTAATTATGTCGGATACAGACGAAATACCAAGTCCTCACACTGTGAAACTGTTACAATGGTGTGATGGGGTGCCTTCTGTGCTTCATCTGGAAATGAGGAATTATCTGTACTCCTTCGAGTTCCCCGTAGACTACAACAGCTGGCGTGCAACCGTTCATATCTTTAGTCAGTGGATCCAGTACAGACATTCGCGCCAATCTGATGATATCGTCTCCGATGCAGGTTGGCATTGCAGCTTCTGCTTCAGATATCTTAAGGATTTCGTGTTCAAAATGACAGGGTATAGCCATGGAGACCGGGTGAGGCGTAAGGACTTCTTGAAGCATTCGAGGATTCAAAACCTCATCTGTCAGGGGGATGATCTGTTTGATATGTTACCTGAGGAGTATTCTTTCAAGAACTTGATCACGAAGATGGGATCAATACCTCGGTCAGCTTCTGCTGTTCATGTTCCTGCTTACTTGATTCAGAACGCGGAGAAGTTCAGATATCTTCTACCCGGAGGTTATCGCCAGCCTGGATGACCCCAGATGAGTTGAAGTAATCAAGAACAACAAGATTGCCTTTTTTTTTTTTTTTTAATTTTTGAAATGTTTCCCTGCGTAGTGAGGAGGGGGAAGTTGGCTGCAACTGCTGCACTCAAAGAGTTAGTGGCAGATCTGCTTTGACTGTTTAGTTGTTATCATACAAGTAGATTTGATGGCATTCTTTTTGTCGAATATTGCATATTTACAGAGAAGGAAACTGAGTTTAGCAAGTGTTGCCTCTTAACTTCTCATATTCGTAGTTGGTATTAAAATGTCGTGTTCGAATCCTATCAATGTCATCTAGATCGAAGTATACCGCATACGCAGAGTTATAAATGACTGTTGTGGATACTAGTTCATAAAAGAATCATGTTTAGGATGAAATTGGCTATATATCTTAATCCTAGTAGAGGCAGATCATTATAAACACAAATTCCTCATTTGAAAGAATATAAAATAATATTTGCTCTTACAAAATTTGGTACCCCAAATTTAGATGTATAGAATGTAAACACACACACACACATATATATGACTACTGCAAGCAAAGGGTGTCTTCTAGCCTAAAAAATGCAGCCGAATCGCATGCTATTATAAGCTCAAAAAGCTAATCTGCAAAAGGCTGAGAATCCATGCAGAGATGTACCAACTTCCTTTGGTACTGTCCAAAGAATTCGCCAACTGCAACCACATCTTCACTCATGGGGTTTAGCCCCGGCAGATTTATCACCTTCTCCTTCAAAGCTTCGCCGTCTTCTTCAGTATCCAACTGGGCTAGGAACTCAGAATGGATTTCACGGCAAACAAATACAAACATAGCTGCAGTGTCCGGCAGCTGTGCTTGCCGGAGTGCTGCCAGCGCCTCTTGCAATGCACCGGCTGCTACGTACAGGATTAAAGCCCTGCATCGACACAGTGTCAGTTGAGATACACCATAACATACGACATTATTTGAAAGCACTAGTAAGTACCTCCAGATGTTATTTTCAACGTGAAAAACATGGTCGCCCCATCGTTGCAACACCCTGTCAGAACATTCACAGAAAATTAGGAATGCACCACTTTATAAGACGAGCAAACCTCATACCGTCGCATTAATCATCACTAATACGAAAAGAGTGGTAGAATAGAACAAAACCTTGCATAATCAGATCCGTTTAAATGAGTTGCAGCTAGTGTTGCTGCATCAGTCCAGTATCCAGCATCCTGTAACTGCAAAGGATTTAAAACTACATGTCATTACTAAAATAGTCACCCTTTAAGATATTAATTTCAAACACACATAATTTGACGTAGCTTTTAGCATGGGCTTTAACCTATAAGGATGTGCATGATAAAAGTCTACCTGAGAACAAGCTTCCTGATACCTTCCGACTGCACAGAGCAAATGCGTGCCAGACATCGATCTATCATTTCTAACCATATTGGCTGCAACTACCTACGGACAACGAGTTGATCATATAATAGCATGGTAGGTCTAGAAAGTAATGGTTCAGGGAGAAACAAGCACCTTGACAGCAAGCTCAAGTAGAGATGTGGAGACAGCAGAGGAAAGAGCAACAGCCCGAAGAGCATTTATATAGAAGTAAGAGCTCTCTGGAGAACTTGAAAGTAGCAAACTAACAGCAGCTTCCAAGTTTCCAACTGATACGAGTCTGACCATGGAGATTTAGCAGATTAAAGAAAATGTTATTTTTGCACATCAAGGTTTTATGAGATTTTAGCTAGCAATATCCACAAGTCACAATAAAACATAGATACAGCCTGTAACAACTGCCTCATAAGATCTGAGCCACTTGCCAATAGTTTGGCAGGATGGACGAAGTCTTCATCCGACATGAAGCTTTCTAAATCTATTTCTTAAAAATAATGCAAGAATTAATTGAAGCTGAGAAATTTCCATATGCGAATTTAATTCTTGCATTATTTTGAACTTAAATTCGCATACAGAAATTCTACCAGATTAAGCAGAGATGGGAAGCAGAACTCTACCTATGTCATGATCCCACTAACGTTTGGTCATTCTGCACATCTTATGTATCAACTGTTTCAAAGGAAAGACTTACTCATGTACGCGGTTCTGAACAGCCTCTTCGCCCTCCAATTTTTCATGCCAAGTGATGCGTTCATTTGCACGTTCCCACAGTTCTTGTTGGTCAAAAGCCATCAATTTGAGTTGACCATTGACCTGTGAGAAAACATGTCGTCGTTAAATATTTCAACTACCAAAAGCTGTCTATCAATTGAAGCATCACTCACTCGCCTTACAACCTAGAACATAACAAAACATTGCCAAAACTGAAATGCTTGCATGGCCTAACTTTACTAACCAAAATATTCCTAGACTCAGGCAATGAGTTTTTTTTTGAAGATATCCTGTTCAACATAGACGCCTCATCAATTTTACGAGTTGGAGCTGCACGTGAGCCATTTTGAGATGATTTGTTAACCATTTTATTCATCAGGTGGTTGAGAGCACGAGGTAATTGTAGCCAGAAAAGCGCTTCCATGGATTCACCAAAGACGGCAGCTGCAAATGCCAACCGCAGTGTGGGGCCTCTTTTAACGACTTTGGAATATAGTCTCACTCTTTCATCATCAAGGAGGCAGGCTTAATGATGAGTAAAGGAAGAAAAAATCATTAAAATTCGAAGAGACTTGTAATCTTAATTTGTTGCAAATGGGATGAAAATATACCTTCGTTATGATATGGCTCTAACACTTTAAGAAGCATCTCAGGAACGGCAGAGTCTCCAACACATGGTGTCTCAATCATATAACCACGAAGATCCCCAGCTGATGGGGTCCCAGGACCATGTGAATATTCCTCATTTATGACCGAGCTGAAAGGATCTAACCATGAAGGTTTCACACCCAACTGTAAGATCATCCGCAATGCCTATGGAGAATAAATTTCTTAAATAAAGTTCAATAGTACATAAACAAATAAAGACGGATGATGAAGTACTCTTCATCGGGTTTGGCTTATAATCTCACACTTATTCAAGTATTTTTGCAACATCATGGAAGATCAATATTCAAGTCTTTTGTCATCACTTGTTGGGACATGAAAAATGTACTGTATACCCATACATCCATCATTTTTTATCTTCTGCATTTTGCAGAAAATCAAGTTTCAGAACATACCAGGGCATGTGGTGTTGGGAGCAATACTGGAGAGGGCAAAGGTACTGGCCGAAATCTCTCTTTGGTTGATTGAGCTCTGGGACTCATAACCCCAGCTTTCTGCTCACCGCTGCATGCACAGGAACTCAACACTGTCATCTATACCAGGTAGTGCCTAATTTATGTTTTACAACATAGTTGTGGCACACAATATACATTTACATGTAATTTCGAGTGAAAAGTTCTGTGCGATAAGCCAATGCCTTTTGTTTCCATTACGACATTTTAAGAAACTTCACTTTTGCAGAGAAATCTAAGACTTAATCACATGCATGAAAAGACAAAACTACTATAATAGTTTCTAGTTAATACATACTTTTTGCCACAACATATATATTTAATTTGAGTCACCAAATAAAAAACGTTAAGTTCTGTAAGAAAAGACAAATGCTTTCTACTTCCATTTGCACGGCAGGTATGATATGTATAGGAACTTCATTCTTGCAAAAAAAAAAATCAAAGAACTCAAATCACTGCAGGAGGTATGATAGTTTCCAGAAATGCATTTTGCCACATTCACACTTCAGTATCTAGAAAAAGATTCATGGAGCAGATTTATGAAAGGCAAAAATATAATACTTTCTACTTATACATATTATTTCTTCGCGGGTAAGGAGCTAAGCCAGGCTTTCACCTTTGCTGTTCTCCTTCTTGACATATTGATATTAACTTTCAACTGTAAACCGAAGAGGTTGTTGTGCATCACATATTTAATCTTTCCATTCATGGTGAATCTTCTGAGTTCTGATCATATTAGGCTCTCCTTTCTATCTTATAGGCAAGATTTCAGTGCCTTCTCCAGAGAGAAATTCAACATAAATGAAATTCTGGAAACATTAAAGCTCCTAAGAGAGCACAACACTGACTTGCACGGTATTCAATTTATTTTAAGTTACTAATCCTTCCTTCCCAGAATTAAGATTTCGACCAAGGTCATTTTCGGATGGGATATGATTAATGTTTAGATTGGAAGTGTCAAATTGGGGAAGTAGTTGCCAGAGAAAGCCAATAAGAAAAAATCTTAAGTGAACTTCTAAAAAAAAAAAGATGTATAAACGGAAGTATAGTACAGTCTTAGGAGATTATAATCATGCCCTCTTCTAGCAGCTTATACTCAAAATGCATACAACCATCATATGCATGTGTTGAAGCAGGTAAGGAAGATTTTTAGAGCTAGAGGAGTTGGTAGACATACACATTAAGTTCAACAAGGCGGAAACTACTATCAGCGCCAGCAATGCAGAGTACCAGTGGATCATCCTTCTCTATCCGCAAAGGCAACCAGTCAAGTTCAAGTACTAGAGTTCCGGGAAATTGTGGTTGTAAAAGGGAATTAGCCAATGGATCTGGTGAATCCTGCAAATTGAAAATGCTAGTGAAATATAGAATCATTCAAAGACTTGTCTAGATCTATTCGAAGATTATTAATAAGAACAATAGCCTAGAGGTTTAGCCAAATTGTGCGTGCGTTTGTGTGCCTGGGCTGGGGAGGGGGGGGGATTGGCAAGAAGCAATGGTTTCAAAACCTCACAAGTTGCACAAAACAATAAAAACCTTAAGAGGAATGCTTAAAGTGCTTCGAGATGGTACTTGTAAGGCTCTTGAAAGTCACTGGACATCTTGGTAACTAAAATTTAAGCTTCACAATCGCATCATTGTTAAGGAAAAAATCACATATATAACATTTGGGAGATAAGGTTTACTAATGCAGCTCTTCTAAAGGTTCACTGAGGAAGGATTAGAAGAAAGTATCAGTGGCTAGTGTGACATCTTTATTGACACCTGAAAGAGTAGATTAATGTCTTCATATTGTATCTTAAGGTACTAGGGCATCGCAACACAATAAAAACTAACACACTCACAAAGATTCAACTAGTGACTGATCTTACAAGATCAAAGACAGAAAATGTGTTGTCATAAAATAAAATAGCAATGCGCCCACGGCTACGGTCTCCAGGAACAACTGGTGAAAACTTAATTCTCCTGATACCATCTCTGTGAGTATTGAAAGAGGATGACTGCCCTGTTACCACATCCCACCACCGTATGTTGCCTGACTTGTCCCCCATGACCTGATAGGCAAATCAATATTTCCTGTAAGTATTCCATTGTATGTATACAAACAAAATAGTGAATAAGATTAGTCTACCAAATTTAGTACGTACAACATGAGGCATGCGATAAGCCATAGCTGTAATCAATCCATCTGAGGAAACAAATGAAGATGTTGGCCACTTTGGTCTGATACAATCAAAATCAAAGTTAAACATCACAAGTTAGAGCAATATCATGAAGTTGATATAATATGAAAAGCCATTCTAATTCAAATTGATGCATGCAAAACTAGTTACAATGTAGAATAAATACTCCCTCCGTCCACCTATAAGTGGCTCAAAACTTTTCGGCACGATTATTAAGAAAGTAAATGATAAAGTAGGAGAGAGGAATAGATGAAAAAGTAGGAGAGAGAAGATAAGTGAGATAGTGAGAAAGTAGATGATAAAACATGAGAGAGAAAATGAGTTTTATAATGAAAGTAGATGATAAAGTAGGAGAGAGAAATGATAAAGTAAGAGAGATGATAGTATTTTTTTTGCCAAATGAGGTCCGAGCCTCTTTTGGTGGGACGTCCCAATCGGGAAAGTGAGCCACTAATAGCGGGACGGAGGGAGTAATTGACTTGCTATGGTGACTGAAGTACAATGAGAAATAAGATACTAGAAAGCTAGAATATGATCCTGAGTGATTGATGACAAAAGGCTATGAATATGCAAACAAAATGAATAAGTGGCTTTTAAGTCAAAGAACATAAGGTGGAAAAAATGTGACAACAGAAGGATGGATGCATATTATTGTTCCATCAAGAATAATAAGGAATTTATGAAAATTTAAGAAGCTAAGTTCTATATCATTTTGGATAATACTATTTATCTGCCAAGTGAATATTTGCTCCCTCCTATTAAAGAGTCTAAGAAGACTATACATGAACCACAATATAGGTCATTTTGTTTCTTAGAAGTTATTTCTCCCAAAACCGATGGGTGCGATTACAGTTTTTAGATGGAATCGAATAAGAAAGAGCAAAAATCACTACATTCTACTACTAGAAAATTGATGTCAATCCTCTAACCTTACATACAAACTTTCAACACAAAACCTATCTTCTAAGCTATTCACTGAAACTTAAGGTGCAAAAAATAGACAAATTAACTTCTGGATCATGAAATCTTGCAAACAAGATCATCACGACCCACTTTATCTCCATTTTTATTGCCTATTGGTAAATCAATAGTTTACACCATTTAGCATTTCCTTCTTTTCAAGATTACTGATTTATAAATGATAAATTCCTAACTAATCCATGATAAATTCCCGACTATGTAAACAAAATTCTCCAAACTTGCATACTACTTCCAAGACATCCCAAAATGAGATTAAGTTAGTCAATCAATAATTTTCCACAGATTCAACCTTATATACAACGGTTGGCTCGAATACGAAAAATAGTGAGCACATTTACGAAATAAATGAAAAGGCATACCTAAAATCTCGGATTCTTCGTCCCAGGACCTCAAATACACCAAGTGCGCCATTCACCAAAGCAAATGCAAAGCTTTCAGAAAATTCATCTTGTGCTCCATCAGCTCCTTCTTCTACATTCATGAACTATGGCGCATAAATAATGAGGATACAACAAACTTAGAGAGTTCTTCAGAAGTAAACTACAGTTTGTCAAGTCCGAGCAAAAGACGTGCTTACTAGGATCTGTTGATGAAGCTGAAGGAGGGGAAGAGGTCTCTGCTGGTGGGGTGCCACCGCCTCTGGATAAAAATGAAGAGGTCCTCGAAGTTTTACTTTGGGCTGGTTTTGGGACTGTTGGAAGAGTCCATTCAAGAACAGTAAATGGAAGAGCTAATGACCTCAACTGCACGATAAATTTAGATATATTAATTCACTTCAAGAATACATGTAGTGTTGGAGGACTCCATTCAAGAAAGTATATGGAAGAACTAATCACCTCACCTGAACAATAAAGTTAGATTATTTAATTGAAAAATACATGTTGATAGAATTAACTACACATCTACAAACAGTAGCATTTTAATTCATTTCTTTCGATAAATAAATAAAAGTTTCTTCTCAGGAATGATGGATATATCAATTGAAAGAATCTTATAATAGCATCCATCCATAACAATGGCAAACATCAAACCACAGTCCCAAAAATTGCAAATAAGTCCCGAGTTAACAAAACTAACCATTATTGGAGTCTTTGTCATTGCCCAAACCTCTACTGGCGCATCCCGGAATAAGATCAAAAGATATCTGAAAGGAATTGAAGTTACATTAAGAACCAATCTCATGAAAAATTGCCAACCAGTGGAACATAAAGGAAATCAAATCTGAACAGGCATGTGTTGAAGAAATTTAGAATCTTGAGTGAAAGTAACGGGCCTAGATAAGAAATTCATTATAAGATGATGCACTCTACAACCTTTTGGGATTTTTTACCGGAAATAAAATGCTTCAAGCTTTTCAACTGTGTGAGTTTTCTTTAACTGCTTCACATATATTTTATGACTGGACCTTCAGGTTCAACTTTCAGATCTAATAATCTTTCCACTTACACCAAGATTAGGCATAGGGCTACACAATATGTTATAAATGAGAAATGCAAGACTTGAAATAACTAAATGTTTACACAATATTTGGATGCATGTGGAGTAGCAAACCAAGTTTCCAGTAGTTTGTACAGAATGACAAAATTAAACATTAAACAACAAAAATCAAACACAAATAATCAGCAAACCTTCCAGAAGACGAAGCCCTTAATGCTCTTATAGGCGTTCGCTCTGGCTTTTGCATTACTCGAAATGTGCGGTGAAGCCCACTTCTTAGGCAGGTTACAACAAGTCTGTTGATATATCCTCCTGTTTTCTCACTTCCCTGAGCGTCAACATATTGCATAAGAAGCTTAAATTCACATATCAGGATGAAACATAAGAGACCAAACAAAAGTTCAAAGCAGCCACTAATCAAACAAAGGAAAGCGAAGCATAGCCTGAAAGGATAAATATGAGTAAAGTAGCTGTAATTGCTATCTCCAAATAATTATGATGATCCAGAATAGATAATAACAACCTGCGTGTAAGAAAACGACACCAGTCTTGAATTTCCTAGCCAGCGTAAACCCCTGACAACGCTGCTATGAACAGAAAAACTCGCAGCAACAGCATTGGCCGATATGTCAATCACATCAATTGTGCCACTTTGTGTTCCTAAAGCAACTAGAGGAACAGCTACAGCGGGCATGTTTCCACCACCTTTATGTATTGATGAACGATTAGGTAATAGCAATGCATGAGATGCTGCTAAAGGTTGAAGAAAACAGTACATTTAAAGATAAGATGAGACAATATTTCAAGGGGGTAACAAAAATTCTTTTTTATGATTGCAAGAAAAGCAAAGTTCACTTACGTGCCAAAGTAGCTGTCAAGGAGGGGGATGGAACAGCTAGCATAGAAATAGCTGATGAGAGAAGATGAAGCTGTCCAACAAGATTCGTCTGCATCATCGTGAACAAAGAAATTGTAGATTAAAATGAAAGCATAGATAGACCAGTATCAGGTTGTTTGCAGCTTTTACAAGATATTATAAGGAAAACTGGTACTCTAAGTTCAAGTTCAAAACAAACATATAAGAATTTTTCTCCTTGCTGCAATAAAGGGAACCTCATAACACTTAGTGGTGATCAGAGGCATCGGTGGTGAAAGGGCGTATGCAGTATATATTTGAAAGGGTAAGAGGAATTCTAGTTATGGGAAAAAATTGCTCACCAACCTTAAATGAGACTTCATCTGAAACAACAGAGAAACCAGGTCGGTGATTGTCTCCGTAATTTATGTTATCTGGCTGTGTCACTTCATTCTTGATACTTTGACCAGCAGAAGACACTTCTGAAAGGGATTCAACTTCGGAAATTGGAACTTCACGGACTTTGTCGACCTTCTTCACATTCTCAGAATCCCTGTGAGCATCCCTAGACCTTTCAGCAGTCAGGAGCCATTTCCACACTTTTCCATCATCCGAAACAGATATTAAATGAGTCTTAGAAATTATATGAGATTCATCAAAGAAAGCAAAAGGATTATCCGATTTAAAATCAAATCCATCTGTGTCAGGACAAAGCCTGCGAATGTCTTGAAGCGTGTAATCTGATTGTGAGACAGCAACTGCAAGAACTAAGGGAGAAGGGACAGCACTGCCAATTGAGGGCATTAATTCATCCACTGAACACATAATATGAACCTGATCAGACCTGAGGTAAGATGCAAATAAATATGCCACCGTTAGACCAACTAAAACTGAGCAAACAGAAGGCTTAAAACTACGCAATTATATATATGCCTCCTTGCTGCTCTGCTATAATATTGAGCATAAAAAAGCCTATTAGCAAATATATAGGAAACACGAACTTTCCTTCGGATAAGAAACAAAAAGAATGTTCGATTAAAAGATAATCAAAGGTACACGTAGAGGAATTATATTGCAGTCTAGAATGCTATCACTCACAAAAAAGGGCCTTACAATCTCCTATCTTAAAAAACCACACTGCAATTTCAAATTTCCAAGCGTTCCCATTGGAAAAACGAATTCAGTAACTGAAACTATACTTCATAACTACACTCTAAACCCTGGGAAAAATGAATCAGTAACTGAAAATTAGATCTCCTACATCTTGAAAACTACAGGTCAATAATTGAGATAATACATAATTACTTCTATTTACAATCATAACCAAGAAAATATCAGATTGCTCCTACTTCCAATAACTTGGTGCCTTGCTAAATAAATGAAAACAAGCACACATAAATTGGCAAGAGAACCACAGGGTGCTTTTGCTCATTCACCCTAGAATCCTAGTAACTCCACTAAACTTCTTGTATTGTGAATCCCTTGGCCGAGTTAATTGCGAAGCTATGAATATTCCCCAATACTTTTTTCTTGAATAAATATCTTGCATAGGTAATTATTCAAACACGCCCGAAACATTTCCGAATATTTGTCACAGTTCATATAAAGCAATTGAAGAAGTTCATCTACCAATCTTGAGCAATATATTCATGACAAACATAACTAGTAGAACAAAACAAGACATGTTGACATACAACACTCACTCTTTACGACGCCAAGTGGTGAGCTTCCCATCCAAATGAGCACAGTAAAAAACCTCCATGTTCACATCTGGCAACACCTCCAAGAACTTACCACACCCCCTAGGCAGCCCTGCTGTAAACAACACCGATTCGTACTGCAAGTCAAAAGACACCAGCTCTCTGGGAAAACTCACTAGTATCACATGCTTCCAGTGTGGCGAGAAGGCAAACTTGGCCATATAATTAGGGAAAAGTGAAGACACCGGCGCCCCATTGTTATTACCATTAGCAGAATCCCTCTCCAGTCTCTGTAATTCCGCCGTGTCAGTGCGAATCAGAAGCTCTTTAATCACCACGTCGTTCTCCGAATCATCACCGAGTAATTTCACGGAGAGAAGGAATCCCCTTAGGCCCAAAACACAGAAATGGCAGGAATCGAAGGGGTTGCGTCTTAAGCAGGAGAAGTACTCCGGCGAAGCGTCGTACTTGAAGAAGCAGCGGCCGGTAGTAGCGTTGTAAATAGAGAGCAACGACGGGCCTGAGATGGCGGCGAGGCACCAAGAGTCCAACCGGGTCTGGATCCAGCAGAGATCTTGGATGCCCAATTTGGTCAAATTAGGGTTAGCGGTATCGAAGAAGAGGGCGGGAGCTTTGTAGCGGAAATCGAGCAGGCAAATGCGGCCATGGCGATCACCGACGGCGAGCTGGAGATGCGGGGAGGAGTTCTCAGTGTCGAGGAGGTGGTGGGGGAGGGCGATGGGGGTCCACCTGACGGCGGTGATGAAAGGGGAGGCGGCGGATGAAGGGGCGGTGGGGAGGGGGAGGGTGGAGACGAGTTGCATTGAGTGGGTATCTACGATCGCGACGGAGCTGCCGGCGGCGTAGGCGAGGAGGCCCGCCGGCGAGAGGTCGGCGGATCCGCCGTTGTGCTTGGACGGCGGGCCCGGCAGAATGCAGTCCCATGTGGCGGGGGAGGCCTCGCTGGGCGGCCGCTGCATCTAGATGGGTTTGCTCTGCCACTGCTATAGATCAATAGGGTGGGTGAATTGAAGAAGATTGAGAGAATGAGGAGGGAGGAGTGGAGTTGGATGAGAGAGAAAGAGAGATCTGGATTCTGGAGTTTGCAGCATGCAAGGAAGGCGGGCACGTTGGGAAGACAGAGATGAAGATGTCCGACTCTGAATGCAATTTCGCTTTGTCTTCAATTTGGGAAACCCCTGCTTCTTTATACGTTTCTCAAAATTTCTAAATTCATCCTTACGATTCTACATGTACACAGATTCTAACTCTCTCCTTTTTTCTTTAGCTAATATTATTAATTATTCTTCATAAAATGATACTTCAAACTTAGTGTCTAAAAATGTTACAAAAATATATTCTCTCCATCTCATTTGTTTCTTTTTAGCACCGAAATTAAGAAAGTAGTGAATATTTTTAAAATCATGGAGTCTACTTATTTAAAGTGATTGTAGTCCATAAATTATTTATACTTCAAGAAATAAGATAATAGGGGTGTCAATTCGTTATAACCAAACCAAACCAAACCGAAATTTCGGTTAACCAAAGTTTCGGTTGTATATTTTACAAAACCAAATACCAAACCAAAGAATTTCGGTTCGGTTTGGTTTTTTATCCAAAATTTCGGTTTGGTTCGATTTGGTTTCGGTTATAACCAAAACTTTAAAGGAAAAAAAAGCATAAACAATTGACAAACAACAAAAATTACAATGTCAAAACTAACATATGTGTAACGCATTATATAATTGTCATCCAAAAAATCAATGATGCTCAAACCATTAGAAAATAATGTACTTTGTAAAGTTCAAACGATAAGCTTTTATCACTAAATATTCAAATGTCGTTAAAAAAGAAACAATAAATAAGTTTTGTCCAATTTTTTATATTTAATTGGTGTGTAATTTATGACGATCAATGAAACAATAATATGTATATTTATTTATCTAATTATTATATCCACTATTTATAATTTGTTAACCATGCATACGTGTTATCATTCTATTAATGGTAACAATTGAACACCAATTAAGTACGAAAAAATTGGACAAGAGATCTCAACTAAATTAATCACTAATTAATAATAGTAATGTGAACAACTATTTAGCACGTATAAATATAACAAAACATACACCAATCACATTTTCTAAACGGCAAGTCTAGACCACGAGACCAACGGCAATGAATGCAATCCCAACCAACGAAGCCCTAATAGCCGGAATGGTGCCGGAGCTGGGAGGCGGAGGTGGGCTTAGGCTCTCCGGTGGAGTAATGGAGTCAGGAGGGGCTGCCGTTGATGGAGGAGCTGCGTTGCCGCTAGGAGCCGGAGACGGAGATGGCATGGGTGACGGCGATGGCATCGGCGTAGGGGCCGGTGATGGTGCCGAGGAGGCGGAGATATTGATAGCCAGTTTTTGGCCCAAGGAGCAATGGGTGCCGAATGTACAGATGAAGTAGTTTACGCCGGCTGAGGTGAGAGTGGCGTTGGACGGCCCCACCGTGGCTAGTGAGATCGGATTTGTGGAGCTGCAGCCGTCGAATGCCGCCTTCGACACTTGAGCTACGTCGTGCTGCCCCGTCATGAAGTTGAACACTGCAAATGAATATGCACCAATTTATCAATTAAATGGTGTAACAAACATATATATTGAAGGTACGTATAGAAAGAAGCAAGAGGGGTAGTATGGGGATACCAAGAACGTCTCCAACTGTGAAGACATGCTGGGCAGCCCAGTTGGAGTAGTCGGAGGGGGTACTGGGAACCCTCCAGCCTAGGCTGTCTCCGACCACATACGTGGCTGCAGCCGCGTTGCTGACCGCTGCGGCCACCAACAACAACCCAAAAAGAAACCCGGGTTAATTGAAAACCATCCTTTTATGTTCTCTGGTCGCTCCTGGTTATCAATTATGGTCGGAGTAATTAAGAGCACATGTATAATTCCTAACTCTAGATAAAGGCTACTTTATATAGAGAGAGGGGAAAGGAGAAAGAGAGAGAGGAGTTGCCGACTAACTGCATCTAATTAACATATATAACGAGCGTGTTTAGGTCTTAACTCAATCACAAATATGAGAGAGAGAGAGAGAGAGACTCAATTAGTTCAACTTCTAACATATTCAAAGGTTAATTACTTGGTACTGGAATTGGTCTTTTTGCATATAAAATTATTAATAACTACGTATGAGTAATCTTGGAAGTTGGACCCAACAATTTGTGTAGCCAAAAATTATATTCTATTAATTGAGATATGTTGATTTTGTATATGATTTTTGTGTAAATAAACGATCCTATATTAGAAACGTTGGGATCTATTTTGGTCCTTTTTCATAAATCAATTTGAAAGTAAATTGATTATGATCATTCATTGATTCGTCCGGTACCTAACTATATGATTAATTTATAAGCTAGTTTACTAGACCGAAAATTTATGATGTTCAAAATGCATAAATCTAATATCATATTCTGTAAAGATTTATGATACATGTATGAGATGTACCCAATGTGTCCGAGCGTGCCCCACCAATGTATTAGAAATGATACATTCGATGGATGTAAGCACAAGAATAGATCAAAACAAAATTATGAAAAATGGGATTCGGTCGGAAGCGCCGTATATTAGGGATTAGCGAGGTAGGATTAGTTACCAAATCCACCAAAGTTTACTTAGTAGTCCAAAGATGCAACACTTGTCCAGCTAAGGATCTTTAGCCCTACTTTTGAAGATCACTACATGACCCACTAATTAGATAGTGCCACGTGAGTGTTGTGGTGGGCCAATTCTCTTTATAATTGGTGGACCATGTAGTGATCTTTCAAAAGTGGACCAGAAGATCCGCACCGCACTTGTCCTACTTAGTCTGTGGTTTGTGGCTTCACTCTCTTGAAAAGATTCCTCAAAATATTGACTTCTTACTTTTCAACTTTACCTAATTTTGTTTGTATTTCATATAAATCTAACCTTAATTACCCTGTAAAAGTTAATAACCCTCCAAAATTGACTAGATTGTTTCATTGACTTTACAAACCTCACAAATCTTGATTTCTTCTTCTTGTTCTTTTCTTACCTGGTATTTTGGATAAATTTATGCTTCACAAATATATATAATCACATTGAAATTGATATAGTAATTAGATTCGATGTTTTGTACTATTATATGAATATTTTTTTTGGTTTATTGTATTTGTTTGTCTTCATGCATCCAAATTGACACAATAAATATACTCCTTCACTAAAAGTGTTAACCATGTAATATTGAGACCGGATCCCATTTACTAAAAATAGTCTAAAATCCATGTTTCAATGTTGTTCAACTGCATTTTTAATTATAAGGTAGTCCGACTTTAGTATGTATTAGTATTTAAATTATAAGATCGACCGACTGTATAGTTAGAATTACAATGAAAACAACATTAAAACATAAATTTTGAGACATAAATCATATTCAAACATGTTATTTCGTAATACAAAAAACTATTGTTATTTATGATGACCTTTTAATTATATCTTACATCTTAACATGTCGTTATCATATTATATCATTTCAATTTCTATCATATCGTTATCATGCAAATCGTTACAATTTGATAGCCTAGTTAAATATAACCAACATAGAAAGATATATGTCGTTGCCGACGTCATACGAAACTCATCACCATCAAGAAAATACTCCCTCCATCCCACTAAACAAACAAATCTCATTTTCTATTTTGGATTGTTCCGCTAAACAAGTCTCATCCCAAATATAGAAAGAAACGAGTGAACTACAATCACTCTAAACAAACGAGTCTCACCACCTTATACTTTTACATCACATCTTTTGTTTTCCATCCACTTCCTAAATTCCCATGCCCAAAAACAATGGGATTTGATTAGTGGGACGAAGGGAGTAAGTATCACATGTACATGCTATGACGAAATTTCATAAAGTGATTTTCAGTTCATCAAGAAAGTAACAAAAACTAGAATTCTCAGGAAAATCATAACAAGGACCAGTTTTGCTCTTAGTGAAAAATACTCTAGATATGTATCATGATTGTACCAACCTGCATTTGCACACACATGTAATTCAAATCATCGACACTTAATATGAATTAATCTTAAGAATCTACTAGTTATAAATTGTCGTAATTAAACTGACACAATCCTCACTCCCACTTACTTAGTCGGTAACCGCCATGTTGGGCATCGAAACGACTACTTCCCTAATCTAGCTACAACCTACGTTGTTGGGAAATCAATAAATTTAATAACTAGACAACTTTATCGAACTAAGGGAGCCTAGTATAGGAGCCTACTCGTATGTTGGGCATCTAATAGTCTCCTATCGATTTAATCAAATTACTCTTACGAATAATTTTACTACTTACCTAGCCTTGTTCCACGAGAAACGATGGAAGTACTAAGTTAGCTACAGACTGGCAACATAGGGTGATCATGCCTAAATTATTACTCAGACTAATTAATTAAGAATTAACCCGAAACCTTCTCGATTAATTATTCGCACCTAAGCCTCATGTACTAATTAGTGTGTGTTTCACATCCCGCCGGACCCTTAAAAACTTAGCTACTCATGTAGACGTCTTGGTCGTGCAAGCAGGACAATTCACAGAATAGAAACGTAAACATGTGTAACCCTAGATCTAACATGCACGAAACTTTAAACACTTAAAACACGAAATAAAAGATTATTTAAACCTACGAATCTGAACTAAAAACTTGAATTAAAATAGAATAAAAGTTTCCTACATAAATCCGATGTCTAAACTAGAACGATAAGCAATGAACAATAATTAAAACGAGAGTTCAACTTCGGAATCATAAACGAACGAACCAACGAAAAGTAAAGTGTTTCTTCTTCTCCTAATAACTACGAACGGCTTGGATTCTTGAACGGAATGGATCGGCGGTGTGGAAGTTGGCTTCGGCGTGATCGGCGACGTCGAAAATGGAATTCGGGATTAGGGTTTCTGGAGGTGACGACTTGAATGAACGTGGGCAAAAAGCTCTCTGATTTTCGTCATCCTTCCTCTCTTTATATACCCCCTTTCTTGATCCCTAAGTTCAGGGGCGGATGTAGGGATGGGTTGGACTGGGCTCCAGCCCAGTGCAACTCCGACCCAGATGTTATATTTACCCAACCCGAATTAATTTTTTACGGATTTCAGCCCACCCCAACCCATCCTCAGCCCAACCCCAAAATCCCAAAATCTAATTTGCAAGCCCAAATCCCAAATCTCACAAATTGATTCAAAAGAAGGCAGAAAGTTATTCACTCATCCTCACAACGGCGACGGGCGAGTGGCGACCAACTGGAGTGGAGAGAGAGAAAAAAAAATTGAAGAGAGCAGCTAAGGGAAGGAACGTTTCTGAATTCCGATGCTATCTTCTGCTCCGTAGCCGTAGGTACATCCATACATGTTAGGGCGCTTCTGTATTTTCTGAATTCCGATGCTATATTTTGCTCCATAGACCGTAGGTATTGATATGTTAGTTTTTGTGCTGAGAATTTCTACGAAATGTTTTAATATGTTTAGTATTGTTTAGCCAACACATTTTTGGTAGAGAATTTTGTTTTGCTTCTATGACTTTTTCGGTATATATCAATTTTGAAAATTTAATTGAAAAATGTGATCTAAAAAAAGGCAACCGACCCTTGAAATTTTTCTTAGATATGCTAGGTCTCTAATATACATATTCTAATATGATGATACAATATTTTGTTGCTAATTGAGTAATTGTTTATAATGTTTACTTTATGTTTTTGAGTTTTTCTCTCATTTATATTTATAGTTGAGAAATGGACCAAGACCAACCTTTAGCAAAGAAAGGAAAAGGTCTTATATCGTCATTTTTTAAGAAACGTGATCGTCCGGATAATGAAATTGAAGGTAGCTCAGGACCTTCATCCATAGCTACCCAAAGTCAAACTAGTCGCACGCTTTCAACAACTATAGAGCAAAGTCCCTTTGTGCCATATTTGCAATTTGATAGACCGTGTACCGACCGTGAGCGTGATCCAGGAAAAAGAAAACAATTGTCAGAATATCCTCCTCATTTACGAGATGATATAAGACGTGCGTATCTTAATGATGGGCCTTTTCAACCAAAACTAACATTGTATCCTGTTACATGGTGTGACACTCAAAATCGAAGTTTTCAGAAGACATGGTTTAACAAGTTCAATTGGTTGGAATATTCGCCTTCCAAAGACAAGGCATATTGCTTTTATTGCTTTCTTTTGACAAGTGATGTTGTGCCTACTACTTCTGCATTAGTCAAGGAAGGATTCAACAATTGAAAAATGGTTAGCCAAGGAAGTAAATGTGCATTTACTTCTCATGTTGGTTCTACAGCAACATCACCACATGCTATGTGTTTTCAACGTGCAGAAGATTTGAGGAGAGCCGTTGGACATATAGACAAAGTTATGCATGCTCAGACAAGTATTGAGAAGGCGAGAAATCGTTTGCGTCTGAAGACCTCAATCAAAAGCCTCCATTGGCTTGCACTTCAAGGTTGTGCTTATCGAGGTCACGATGAGTCTTCAACTTCATCTAACCGTGAAAATTTTATTGAATTGGTGAAGGCTTTTGCAAGCATGAATAAAGAACTGGATGAACTTGTTCTTGATAATTCCCCGAAAAATTCCCAATACCTTGCTCCGGAAATTCAAAAGGATATTTGGAAGATTTTGGCCAATAGAGCGCGTCAAAAGATTCGTAAAGAAGTTGAAGATGGATATTTTAGTATTCTTGTTGATGAAGCACAAGATATTTCCAAGCAAGAGCAAATGGCCATTATCTTGAAGTTTGTGAATGATCATGGAGTTTTAGTTGAACGTTTTTTTGCAATTAAAAGTGTTAGTGACACCACTTCACTAAATTTGAAAAAAACGATATGTGGTGTTCTTTCTCATCATGATCTGCAGATTGAGAAAATGAGAGGCAAAGGGTATGATGGTGCTAGTAATATGAGCGGTTCATGGAATGGTCTCCATATAAGATTGGTCGTTCTCGTGGACAAACTTCTATCGAAAATCATTATCATTATGATGTTTTCAATTGAGCAATAGATCATATCTTGATGGAGTTGAATTCAAGATTTAATGATGTATATGTGGAGTGGAATTGCTTTCTCTTAGTGTGGCCTTAGATCCTAAAAAGTCTTTTGCCTCTTTCAAAAGTGATGATATTTGCAAGCTTGCAAGGAAGTTATATCCTGGAGATTTCACTAATCAAGATGTAGTTACATTGGAGTATGAGTTGATACATTATAAGCATGATGTGATGCTCAAACAAGAATTTCAAGTTTCTACACTTGTTGAGTTGAGTCAAGTAATTGCCGAGAGTGGGAGATCGAAGGTTTATCCTATGTTAACTAGACTGATTCATCTAGTTTTGACATTACCGATTTCCACTGCTACAACTGAACGAGCATTTTAAAAATGAAGCATATGAAGACGACACTTCGGAGCAAGATGGGAGATGATTTACTTGAAGACTCATTGATGATTTATAGTGAAAGAGATTTTGTTATAGATATTGATTTAGACTCGGTCATTGATGAGTTTTATATTTTGAAGTCTCGTAAAGCCCAATTGATGTAAACATTTTCGATTTATATAAAATTTAATGTGTCAAGTTTTACTGCTCAGACCCCCCACTATATATTTCTAGATCCGCCCCTGCCTAAGTTAGGTTAAATCCCTCATTGATAAGGAAAATGTTTGGATAGATAAGGAAATCATATCTTTCCTTATCCATCATAAACATGATCAAGAAACTTTCCTACTTTGAATTTCGCTTCCACCTCAGCAATCTCGCGCCCTCTTCATCATCAAATATTGCTAAATTCCATCCTAGTCACCTCGCCACGTCAGCACGTAAAAACTTGCATTTTCGCCACTGCAAATGTTCTGATTGGCCAGTTAAGACACTTTTCGGCCAGAAATAACTAAGTACATAAATGACTCATCAAATCTCCTTACACTTGATTTATACTCGCCCTCGAGTATAAGAAGAAACAAAAGATAAGTACTTAGTCATTTCGGCCGATCCCCAAAACACAAAACACAAAAAATAAAAGATTCAAAGCAAAAATAAAAACACGACATAACAAGGACACAAAGACACGGACACAACTAAGACACAAGGAAAAATACACGGACTCAAAACACGAAGACATGAAGCAACACCAATGAATCCGAAATTCTCAACACCAATTAACTAGCCAAGCAAATCAAATCATGCAAGTATGATCTCATCAAGTAAGTAGACAATGCAAAATTTGAAAATAGGCACACATATATCAACTTGGTCAAAATCTAAATAATGTGGATCTCCTCAAGATTTGCTCATCACTCAACTAGTCTAGGTCCGGTTCAAGCCACTCAAGAAAATAAATCCACGCAATCACTATAAGAGATCATCACAATAACAATATTAAGGAGGTCTTTCTCATTTGGTTAATGGGGCTTAGGACTTAGACAAATTGATGTTAGTAAAGGTCCTAGGGGTACTAAGCTTCAACAAAAATTACAATTTAATGTTATACATTTCAAACTCACTTACTTGTGCACTCAGTGCAGTATTTCACATCATCCCACCACTTAAAACTTCACACGTATGCTACATACTATTTTTTTCTTTTTCTGCCACATCTCTCTTTTTTTTTTTCTGAATATTTCAAATTTTTTTCGTGGCTTTTTCTTCTTTTTCAGCATTCTGGGTACAGACCGTCATAACTATGCAATCAGACCACTTATATTCTTCTTACTGTTAGCAGCTTATACATTCAATTTTTTTGCCTATATATTTTCTGCAGCACGTCTTAACTGGGCAGACAGAAGACATATGTAACAATCCTCCAAACATCACTATTATGCACAAGAAAGTTTATAAGACAAGTAATAACATAGGTCAAGAAAAATTTTAAAAAGGCCTTAGCTAAATTTTTACGAACTCAATCAAAGAAAATCGGTCAAGGCTCAACTTTGGCTCACTAAGGGATAATTTAGGGTCGGAAATATTTTATCGCGGCCGTGTGGCTAAAAATCCCTAGTGTCTCCTATCATTTATCACAAGTGACTCAAACATATTGCAATTTTGCGGATAAACACTCTCAAAAGAAATAGTAGGAAATGTCATACTTTAATTCTCAAATCTAATATAAGTGAGTTGTTTATAAAATTTCGATCCAACAAAGTTTATTTTTCCTAATCCCAAATTACAAACACACATGTGCCTAGATCTACTTTTCACAAAGTCTACAAGCAAGCTTATTGAAACATAAAACACAAATAAGACATGCTTGAGCATAGAAAATAGCGCTTCAAAAATCAAAAAATTTGGCATGCTTCGACACTTCGACACAAAATACCCCCCTCCTTACACTTAAAATTTGCTCGCCCTCGAGCAAGAGAGAAAATAAAACAAAGAGAGAAGACATGACAAAATAAACACTTAAACACCCTCCTTACACTTGATCCCTATCAAGTGTAAGAACAAACTAAAATGAAAGACAAAAGTAAATAACACCCCCCCTCCTTACACTTGATCCCTATCAAGTGTAAGAACACAAAAGACACACAAAAACAGACTCAAAAACACAAAAAAAAAAACAAAAACGAAAAATAAAAATTGGGGAGAAAAGTTACTTGTCACCTCACTTGGGCAAGCGAGGCAGCCGACTCATCACAGTTCGGCGAAGGCGGTCAACTCGGCGGCCTATAGAGTTTAGGTCAGTGTGTAATAGCTCCACAGAATCACCCCCTAAACTAGTAGGCACACTCGAGACACGAGGTCCCGGTGGATAAAACTGGATGTCCCGGTTAGGCAATTCATACAGCAGGAAAGAGTGCCTCAACAAAGACATATCAAATGCAGTGGGTGGAGGCACACGAGTTAAGTGTTGATCATCATAAATCACAAAATTACATTCAATGAACGTAGCAAGCAAATGACCTAAAGTGAGGTGGCGTGCGGTGTGACTAGCAATGACGAACATGTTCTTCGCAATCCAAAAACCTAAGTTGACTTTTCGACCGGCATGCATGCACCATAAAAAATAAAGTTCATTAGACGTCACCTTATCAAAGGCCCTACTCTTACCGGTTAGGTTATGGACGATGTATTGATGGCAAAGGCGAAGAGCTGGATCCTCAATAAAACTAACATACGAACCCGAGGTTTGAAACTCCTCCGGGTCACTCGGGGCTAAAAGCCTCCATGCATTAATCGAGCCAATATATTGGGGATCCTTGTTCGGCATGCAATGGGCACCTATCTCATACCTCAACTCAAGAAAATGGTCAAAAGAAGTAATGCCTAGCCTAGCACTCCATTCGGCCAAAGAGAGATTATAATGATTTCCAGACAAGCGAAATGCGATGCATGACACATATAAATCCTTATCAAGCTCGAAATGGAACGTATAAAAGAAGTCCCTAGCCACCTCCTTATAACATGCATAACGATGCGACTCCAACAACCAAGACCACCAATTCGACCGAAATAAATATAGAAAGGAATGATGTTACCCGTTCGGCGAAGGAAGTCGTGGTCGATGAGTCATCCGCTCCGGAACTCCTTTCCTTCACGTTCCATGTTGCGGTCGTCCAAGTATTCTATCTCGAAACGAGAGAGGGCAGCGACGACTTCGGGCGTGTCCAAGTGAATAATCATTCGGTTTCCGTACACGTTCTCTTGCGGGAAAGCAGACGAGGAGTCGGATTCGACTAGAGAGTAGTGTATTCTGCACAGCCGCGAGGACCTCTCTACCTTGTGCCTTTACCTACCACGATTAAGGTTCATGGCAAGTCCGTTGATTTTGTGGATGCCCTCAAGACTTTCCACTTCGAGGTGTCAACCAACCTTGCGGCGTCGAATACCTTGTATACACTACAAGAAATTCACCGTACACCGACGGAAAATTCCGTCGGTAAACCCCTTAATTCCGTCGGTAAAAAAGTTACCGACGGATTGAATGCGTCGGGTCAGGCTTTGTCGGTAAATATTACCGACGGAATATTCCGTCGGTAACTTTTACCGACGAATTGCCGACGGAAAATAACCGTCGGAAGTTTGTCCCCGAATATTCTGTCGAGGAGGAAATTAAAAATAAATTTTTAAATAATTTTTTTGTTTTTTTTACCGACGGATTATTCCGTCGGTAAATTTAAAATAATTTTTTAAATAATTTATTTGTTTTTTTACCGACGGAATTTTCCGTCGGTACAGTTAAAATAAATTTTCAAATAAATTTTACGTTTTTTTTACCGACGGAATTGTCCGTCGGTAAATTTAAAATAATTTTGTAATTTTTTTATGTTTATTTACCGACGGAAATATCCGTCGGTAAAACGTCGGTAGATTTTTTTTTTTAAATAAACTTTTTTGTTTTTTATACCAAGTTATCGACAACCTGCAATTTTTAACCAACCAACACATCATATACAATTAACCAACCAAGACATCACATATAACGATTCAAATCAACTCAAAAAGCAAACCGAAATATAAATATATAAATCCTAAAATCAAAATATTCAGTATATATACATAAACCATAAATAAATCAATCATAAAGAGGTGGGGGGGAGGGGACTGATCGTGTTTGTCTTCCGGAGGTCGTCGTCGGCTAGAGGAGCCCATCATCTCCATAAGCCGGGTCATCTCGCGCATTCATAAATGCGACCTCGCTCCTCGAGGCTACTCCTAGCCGCCGACTCCTCCTCCGGTCCGGCGCATGATCTCGGCATTACTGCGGGATGGCCCCAGTGAGGAAGTAGAAGAGCGGGCGGCGGCGTTGATGTAGCCGCTCCCTTCCTCGCCGAAACCGTAGACCGCCGCTTCTTATCCCGGACCCCCTCCAACCGCAGATAAATCGCGTTTTTATCCGCGTTGGGGCCTTCTTCACAGCAATCCGCTCCACCTCCGCATATTACAATATTAAATAGAAATTAGTCAAACTCAAAATTCTAGAATAATAATCTATATATTGTAATTGTGTGCTTACATGAAGTCTCGCAGCCTTCATGTTGGAGAAGTCTCCACCTTTGTAATGGAGACTCTGGAAAGTGTCAAAGGCGGTGGACTCTAAGGAGCATCCCCTCTGAGAAGCCTATTCATAACATGCATAAACAAAATTATGTCAAAAACAAAGACATAAGAAGCTAAAAAACATATAAAATGAGACTTACCGTAGACTGGGAGTACTGCATGGCTGACCGGGACCCTCCTTTGTGCTTGCTCATCCCGGCGCCCGGCTCGGGCTCTGACCTACGGCACTGGGAAGCAGTCTCTGACTTCTGGAGCACCTCTGGCCGCATCCAGTAGTCGTTGAGGGCCGCCCACCTCTCTGTGTTGATGTAGTCCGGTTTTTTAGGGCGGCCCTGCTTCATTTCGTAGTGCCAATCGTTGAACCTCTTGGATGCCCTCTTCTGCCACATGTGGTGGACTGCCTGGTCCCAGTCAGCAGGCCAGCAGAAGTGCTTCTACAATTTACATGTTTATACATCCACGAACGACTCATTATTTCAAATCCTGATTTTGTCAGAATAATAGAGTGAAGTCGAATACTATTCGAAAATGAAACACTAATAGTCACAGATTCCTAGTTAATTGGCAGGGTTGATGCTTGAAATCCAGAAGATAAGGTTGTCCCAACCATGTTATATGTACAACCATTATCCATAAGAAATCTTTCATAATAGAATCCATCAGTCTATTTAAACACCAGAATTTTCATTTAGATAAAAAACCATCTATCATGAATTTAATTGATCTGCAGACTTTAGTTAATCTGCAAAATAATACCTACTTCAGGACGAACCAACACGAAATAACGACCAATTAATGCGTAAATCTGACAAAAACCATCTATCATGAATTTACACATTATCATCTAGCTACATGCAGAGAACCAGATACAAACACCAAAAGGCACACATGTTCTCCCCCACATAGTATAAATTTACAAATAAGGTGGTAGATTGTGGTAATTTCAGTCCGGTTTGTGCGGTGGGACTCAACAAGAATGTGGAATAATACACAGCGGAATGTAGTTGACAAAGCACAGAAGCAAGTCACAACATCTCTACAATCACAACATCTCTACAATCACAACAATAACATCTCTACAATCACAACAATAACATCTCTACAAGCACAGAAGCAAGTCACAGAAGTAGTCAACAATAACATCTCTACAATCACAACAATAACATCTCTACAAGCACAACAATAACATCTCTACAAGCACAGAAGCAAGTCACAGAAGTAGTCAACAATAACATCTCTACAATCACAAGAAGCACAGAAGTAGTCAACAAGAACATCTCTACAAGGCTGAAAAATGAGCTACAATAACACGAAAGAAACCTCCATAAGAGACGATATTGAAGGAATGAGAGAAACTAACCAAGGAGACGGCGGCGGCGCGAGGAAGTGGGGCGGAGGCGTTCAACGGCGGCGGCGGCGCGAAGCGGCAGCAGCGGCGGCGCGCGCGAACGGCAGCGAGCCGGCGGAAGGCGCGACGAAGAAGACACTGCGTTACATTCCGCGGCGCCGAATTAATTTAGGTTACGCCGACGGATTTACCGACGGATAATTCCGTCGGTAAATTTATAATTACTACCGACGGATTATTCCGTCGGTAAAATAAATTAATTTTTTTTAATAAATTTAAATAAATTTACCGACGGAATATTCCGTCGGTAAATATATTTTAGTTTATTAAAAACTAAATAAATAATAAGTTAACATTACCGACGGAATAATCCGTCGGTAAATTTATATTTTAGTTAATTAAAAATAAATAAATAGTAATGTTTTTACCGACGGAGTTATCCGTCGGTAAAATAAATTAAATACATTACGTTTTTTTTAAAAAAAAATATTTACCGACGGAATATTCCGTCGGTAAGTATATATTTTAATTAATTAAAACTAAATAACTAATGATATACCCTTACCGACGGATTATTCCATCGGTAATATATATATTTAATTTATTAAATACTAAATAAATAATGATATACCGTTAACGACGGAATATTCCGTCGGTAATATGACGACGGAAATTATCCGTCGGTATTCCGTCGGTAAATTGAGCATCCCAATTTCCGTCGATAATCCGTCGGTAAGACGACCTGTGTTTTTTATCCGTCGGTAATTCCGTCGGTAAATAGCATAAATTTTGTAGTGATAAGGCCCTTGCTGATGGCAATCGATGACATGTGGAGTTTGAGGAGGTTGGGTATTTTTTGTGGGCGATACTCACCGAGGATTGGTCTTCTATTGGGGAATATAATAAGGGTACCTCCAATGGAGGTCTCTACCCAACTTTTTATTTTGCTAAAAGTTGAAATTCCAACTTTTAGTCATTGGAGTGAAAATTAAGAAGTTGAAAAAGTAAAACCAACTCTTGCAGTTAAGAGTTGGCTTTTTCGGTTGACGGACTCGAGAGGGTGCGCCGCGTGGAAAGAACTCGCGACACCATTGGCCTCTGTTATAAATGCGCGTGTGATGGATCTGGATATAGAGCTATGCATTTATTCCTTTCTTTTGGTTTTTAAATCAAATTCTCATTTATTTTTCTTAATATTGCAACCCACCTCGAAAACATAATCTGATAAAAAATTTCATTTATTTCATTAAAATCAAATTCTTATTTATTTATCTTAAATAAAAACCATCATTAATGCTAATCACTTTTATCGAATTCCGAAAAATTGTGAACTTATGCTAATCTCCTTTTTATTCTACTTTCCAAGACATAAATTTCTTACTATAAATTAAATTAGAAATTAATTAATTTGTATACATTATAAATTAAAATATAAATGTAAATAAGAAATTAGAGATTAGATTGTATATAGATCATATTAATAATATTGTGTATATATAGATAGATATATTTATGTATATATTTTAGTGGAACCCATATAAAAGTTGATTTTGTAGTTATATGATTGGGAAAAAAAATATTAAAAAATTGGTATAAATGAAGAAGATGAATGAGATAATGAGAATTCCATATAAAATAATAGAGATGAGAGATATAAATGAGTATAATAATGATAGTACGATGACAAAGTAGGAGATATAAAATTATATAGTAGGAGAGAATGTTAACTTTTTACCAATTTATGACATCGCCATTTATAACGGGACATTCGAATGATGAAATATCGCCACTAATAATGGGACGAATGTAGTATAACTTTAAATCAACGATTTAAGTAGAAGTAGAAATATCAACTATATTATTATTATCGGAAATATACATCTTGTTTCTTTTTAGCACAAACATTAAGAAAGTGGATGAATGTGTGTGTTAAGTTAGCGGGATCTAGCTATTTAAAGTAGTTATGATCCACATATTGCTTATATTTTAAGAAACAAGATAATAATAATAAAACTATTCGAAGAGAAATACTACAAACCAACAATAATAAGATGGAGGGAGTATAAGATATTCGGTTGGGATTAGGAGTTTTATATTCGTGTTGAGTATTTACAGTAAAGAGTTCTGTTATAGATTTTTGTTGAGAAAAAAATTGAAATAATAAAGAAAAGGGTTGGTTGATTACTTGATTAGGTGCTTTTACTCGTGAGTCATCACCATTCACCAATATGGAATCACCTTTCTAGACTTTGCTATCTTTACCCAATTGAATCCCATATACTTTATCGTCCCACTTTCTATCTTGGAATATTCTTTTTTTTTTTTTTGTTTCTTTTATTGTTTTTCTTCTTCTTCCTTTCTCCTTTTGATTTCTTGTTTTATTTCTATAAAAACTCATGTCGATTGTCGAATACTATGGTGATAGTTTCCGATCAAGTTCAACTTTATGAAAAATGATTTTGTTTTTATAATTCAATTATTATATAATTAGTACTTTATAGATGTTATATTTATTTATCATAATGTATAGATTTTTGAAAATAAGATCTGAATATGAGAAATATTAGTTGATTGTTAGGTTCAAATAGAAAGTATGAGAAACATTAGTTGATTGTTAGGTTCAAATAGAAAGTATATATAAAGAAGGAAACAAGAATAAATTTGAACCAATCTTATAAGATGGATGGTTGGATTTCTTTGATGGATTTTTCATCTTAAGATGAATACATTATACCATGATATATGACTCTAGACAACTATTGCAATGTATTGTTGTGTATAGAGCAAGCAAAATGAGTCAGATCCGGCTGGTCGGCTTGGGATACCCACAAAAAAGGTGGGAATGAGCTTTGAAATTAGAACTCCGAAATTGCATTGGGCCTCAAAAAACCCGCTCAAAAAAACTCGGGTTTTATGGGCTTTGAGCTAAAAATCTCAGAATTTTGGAGCTAAAATAAACGTTCGAAAAAATACATGTATTATGAGTATTATTCTATTAAAAAAAATTTAAAGAAATATAGAATAGATAAAGTTATCAAATAATGATTCAAAGATCAATATATGATGAAACTTGAGGATTGCAGTTTGGATTTTTTTTTTATATTTATTTGAGTACGACTTTTAACTTTGATATTTATTTGTACATAAATTTACAATATAATTCATTTAAGAGGTGGACTACCATGAAACCGATTGCGCCTGCAACCGAGTCGTACGGATCCAGTTGCTGACCCAATTTAACTTTTGACCCAAGTTGACTTTCCTTATATATAAATAAAAAAAATACTACCCTTATTTCATCTCTCCAACAAGCACCGCTATCTAATTATCCGCCTCACTCTCTCATTCCCTGCCTCTCTCTCTCTCTCTCACTCTCGCCTTTCTCTCCGAAAACTCTCGCATCTTTGAAGCCAAAATAGATCCGCTCTCATGGACTCATACTCTTAGTCTCTCTCTGAAAACTCTCGCCTCTATGTGCTACAGATCTAAGAAATTCGTCTAGGTTGGATTTTTCCAATATTCAACCGTAATAATGAGGACGGACGCCATTCGGCCGGAGAAAACCCTCCATCGTGCTCGTCGTCAACCGAATTAGAGAATATTCCGCCAGGTTCGTACTATAACCTGCGTTTGGTACAAGGAATGATCTCCCCACCTGTATATAATAAAATATGTTGGTAAAGAATTGTTTTGCTTCTACTTGCTAGGTTGGTTTGATGTAGATTTTGAGTTATGTTTATATTGTACTGTTAGAAGTGGATTTTTGGACTATGGTAGATTTGTTGACTAAATCAATGAACTTTGGTTTCATATGATTATTGGATTAAAGCGACAAATTCTTTAATTATAATTAACACTTTAAGATAAATGATATTTTTGTTCGTTGCAATTGACACATTTATTCATTACAAATGATACTCTATGAGAATGTGACTCTCATTTGAGATAATTGACACTTATCTTTAGTAAGATTGACACTTTGAGTAATTATGCTGATCATATTTTGTTGACTAAATCATTGAACGATGATTTGTATGATTATTAGAATAAAGTGACACATTCTTTAATTATGTGGTTGACAGTTTACTTCAGTTTGATTGATACTTTGGGATAGATGACCCATTTGTTTACAACAATTGACATTTTAATTTTTTTCATAAACAAATGTCAGTTTATTCAAAATAAATGTCATGTTTGTTTATAAGCAAATAATATTCTACAGATGACATTTTCTTCAAAACAAATGACATGTCCGTCCTTAATATAAATTAAAAAAAATAATATAAAAATAAATAAAAAAGTAAAATTAAATTTAAAAATCGAATAGTAGTTATCGCTAAATAAAAAAAATGATATGTGATAAGGAGGATTTGAACCAAAAACCTCTCAATTGGTAGAACAACAACTTACTACTAAAATATGAACTATTAGTATATTATAAATAGCACAATACAGTTCCGGACGTGGATTTGGACTGGGTAATTGAACTGTAATCGGATCCGTCCGGCAGACGAAAGTTTTTTTTTTTTTTTTTATTCAGTTAACCGATTGATTAAACTGAGAATAATCAACATATATTAAAAAATGAAACCAAAGACTGAACCGAATATATTGGTTCGATACAATTCTATTCAAAAGACTTTAGCTTGATTCGTTTCAATGGGTTAATCGGACTATTGAAATCCCAAATCATATTTGCCGACCTTACGAATCCGATCAGATCCTAAATTTTGTTTCCTTTATTAACACATGGAACGTGAGATAGATAAAATCGGTTGGGTGATTGTTACTTCTAAAGGTTGGTGATGCTTATTGACGAAAACACCCTTGAGCTCTGACCAACCAAAGAGGAGGAAAATCCTGTAATCTTATCTTGAGCAGTTTCAAACTGCCACAACTCCCCCCTCCTTTGCCACCAACAAGATCTCAATCAAATAAATAACCAGCAACAATTTAATCCAATAAAAAGAAAAATGGCGACGTTTTTGCTCTCAAATGCAAAAGTCTTTCTCCCTTCTCTTCCATCCACATCTTCATCATCTCAGCAGCAGATTGTATGCAGAGCTATTCCGAGCGAGCCCTCCTCCATTGTCGCCAGCAGGAGAAGCATTTTCCTCTCTTCCGCCGCCGCCACTTTTCTTTTCGCCGCTGATTATAAGGCGGAAGCCGCCATTTTGGAGGCGGATGAGGACGACGAGCTGATGGAGAAGATCAAGAAAGATAGGAAGAAGAGGCTTGAGAAACAAGGGGTTATCAGCTCATCAGTTCAAGAGACAGGTTCTGCCTTCTTTTTTTTTTTTTAAATTTAATTTCGTTTATTGTATATTGTTCTCAGAAAATGTAGCTCTTCTCCATATGTTTTGTGTATAATCATACAAGAGATGGAAATTTGAGTTTAAAGGTGTAATCTTGATGAAGAGTTTAATTGAAATACATAAATATTATTCGATAAATATATTACCATTTTAGATTGTCTTAAATTTTTTGTCCACTTTCCTTATTTGATTTGTCACTCACAACTTTACGCACAACTAACAATTTTCCTTAAAAACCGCGCCACAACCAAAGTATTTATAAATTTTGGGACTGAGGGAGTAATTAGTTTCATAATGTGATATCTTGTGATGCTGGAACTATCAAGAATGATGGAGAATTCTTTTTTTTTTTTTAAATCATTAAATTTATTTGTAATAAGATTCATCCCATTTTATCTGCCATTCAAGGTGGTTGTGATAATGTGAGATCACACCCATCATGTAATGTGAATATTATCAAATTCAATAATACTTCTACTACTTCAGTAATTAGTGTTAATTGATCAGAGGGAAGACTTTTGGATGTAGCAACAGAAGCAAAATGTTAGGCTTTATGAAAATGATGAAAAATTCTGAATTTTATAATTACATTGTTGCAGCTTACTTGCAAGATCTTGTATACAAGCTGAGCAAAATAGGGCAAGCTATAGAGAAGAAGAATCTTCCAGAAGCAAGTTCTGTTCTTGGGTCCAGCAAGGATGGTGAATGGGTGAAGAAAGTGAACTCTGCATTCAACAAGGTGTTTCATCTGTTCGAATTTACGCGCGCGGTTATTGATTAGATGCTAATGTTTTGAAATTACAGTTGAGCTCTAGTGAAGAGGAGAAGGCAGAGGTTGATATCTTCAATTTATCACTGGCCTCCTTAATCTCATCGAGTGAGTTTTGTTTTCTCAATGCATGCAAATTATCGTCGAAGAATGAAATTAAGACAACATTAACATTTTTGCAGTTTCGGAGAATGATATTGAAGCCTCTAAGATTGCCTTCGTGGCGTCTGCAAATGCTTTTGAGAAGTGGACGGTGCTGTCAGGTTTGGCAGAAACCCTCAAGGGCCTTTGAACATCAAATCTTTTTACCTCTCTATCATTCTTTTCTCCCTTACTACTTTGATTAGTTTTTTAGGTTCATCTTTACATGAGTTGTAATTGAATCTCCTGCCAAATGATCAAAATCTTGTTGATTTTCATTTCCAAATATTATGATTTTTCACCTCTCTATTGTGATAATAAAGAAGCCATCGACAAAAGCAGCACAACAAACTCCACGTAACAATCACGTGCATGGTTGTTAGGAAGTTATGTTAGGAGGTTATGTTTCTTGATCAACAAGATAGTTCAGTAAGTTAGTTAGTTAGTAATATAGAGAGATAGAGATTATATAAACACCTATCAGATGTAAAATAAGAAGCTCAGTTTTTCGATAATAAATTTTTCTCATCCTTTTCTTCTTTGTTCTGATCTTGCTTTCATCACTCTCCCTCTTAAGGTGGGTGGCTCGGGACCGATAGGTCATGAGTTCAAATTCCACTGGAACCGTTATGTGTTGTCTGTCACCTATGGTTAACCTAGAGTGGTTGAATTCTTCTGTGTGGTTTGCAGACTATTACACATGAGCGGAGTTTATCCGGTGCGCACTTCGGTAGCAGCTGCATAAAAAAAAACTTATGTATATGTAAATTTCCTAACGTGCGTGTTTAAAAGAAACTCGTGTTTTTTTATGTATCAATGCTATTTGAGGTGCGCACGTGTTGCTTTTTGATAGTTTGTTGGACTGGATATTATTTTTTTCACAATCCGAGTCCATATGACATTGCTTTTGGGCTTTATTGTTAAAAGGGTCGTATTGGAGTAATGGGAATGTCATACATGTCTTTCAACAGTCAAACTAGACCTTGAATTTGTAGGAGATGTTTGCCTCCATTTCATAATGACTCACAACATAATTTCCAGACAAGAGCTTTCAAGTGACACGTAAATAGTTTTATTCTTGCGGTTTATATATATAAATTAATATATTAAGAACTAATTATGGATTCTATATATTTGCTATAATCTATATTTTAATTATGGATACTATATATACTAGTAATACTAATAAGGCCAATTTTATGTCCACATAGGATGGCGTAACATTAAGGGTAAGTGTCTTGTCATCCTTTATGGGTGGTTGAACCCTCCTGTGTGGTTTGCAAGCTACTGCAAAAAGAGCGTGGTTTACCCAGTGCGCACCGAAGGTAGCGGACTGCGGGTTCCATGAATCAAAAAAAAATAAAGGTAGGTGGCCCGGGACCGACATGTCATGAGTTAAAATAAAATAAATTGAATGTGTCTTCTAGAATCGTCTGTGTAATGGTTGAGATGATTGTCTTATAGTAATATATGCCGCAGGTTCGAATCTCGCTCACTGCCAGATGTGAATCGATCACTTAGTACTATTACACAAGAATTATAGTGTACCCAGTGCGGAATTCGGTTGCGCATACAAAATTGAATGTTGTATTGTATTTCGTCTATCCCACTTCAATTCTAGTTCTTTTTTTGGCATAAAAAATTAAAAAATTGTTAACTGTGTCTAAAAGTGAGAGTCCACCGAATTATATAGAATATTATTTTAAATTAAATATGAAAATGAGCGATTAAAGCATTAACATCCAAAAAAGGAAAGATAGACAGTTAGAATAGGACAAAGGAAGTACTATTCTTCTTGTGTTTTCTGATCATATACATACATTATATATTTATCATGTATTGGCCAATAATTGTACGGTTGAAAGATCGTACCGATCACACATGAAAAAAAATATATATAAATTTGCATATCATATCATATCTGTAGCGTAAATAAATTTGAATTATTGCAAAATTATGTATGAGCAGACACAGCACATACACATGCGAAAGTAAATGAAATTAAGTGGTGTGTCCATTTTCTGATTCGTGGGATAATTAAAATGTACGTTTGTGAGATAATTGTCCGATCCCATTGTATCAAAATGTACTGAAAATAAAATTAAATGTATGGACTGCTTATAGGTGTTTTCTAAAACAACAAAAATAGAAAGTCAATAAATACGTTCTAAAATTGTTACTTAACTTAGTCATGCCGACCGTACGTCGCGACCACCATTTATTAATTATGACAGTTACAGACAACGATTTCTGCTCTGTGCCTTTTTATTCATAAATTATCGCTATTATTAAGATTTATGATCATCTCTGTGTTATTTTATTATTATATATACGCATTTACCAACTTTAGTATGTATACTCATTTGTTCCATGATTGCACCATCAAAAGTTCAAATTGGAATCGTACTAATTTTGATTTAAATAATAAATAAACGAGTGTATTAATTGGAAGGTCGACCATAATATAATGAGGAGAGAGGGAACGTGCGCATAATTTTGTCGCACTAGTGCAAGATTTCTTATATGGACTCATTTTGAAACTAATAGCATCTGTCAAATTTTATTTATTTATTTTAGTTATAGATTTTGTTTGGCATAGTGAAATTAGCCCTCGGACAATCGGCATCCTACATTAATCCTCCGTTTAGAAGACCGATTTATTTCAACTTTCTAAATAATAAGTTATTCTGCGTATGTTTGAGAGTACTTATTGAAATAACTTATTTATCTCCATAAGTTACTTTGACTTATTTTTGTAAGTTACTCCCTCCGTCCCGCCTGAATTATCTTTTTCTTTTCGGCACGAAGATTGAAATGAATATTTAGTTGTATGTACAAAGGTAGGCCCACAAAGAAAAAATGTGAGTTTGTGTAGTAATTGTTTTTCATTTTAAGAAATATGACAAATTAAATGGGATAACCCGAAAAAGAAAAAAAGACAAGTCAAGCGAGACGGAGGGGTAATATTTATTACCTTTGGGTAACTTATAAGAGCTTATGCCGATATCCGTCCATCGAATTCTAAATGCTACAATTTTTTTCACTATAATTTTAATTTTTTATATTATATAACTTATTATTAAACTGTGTGTCCAAACGCAAACAACTTATTAAATTTAAGAGTTTATACTATACGTTATTATATAATAAATCATTTTTTTTATTAATTACTATTTAAATTATTTTCCCAAACGGAATCTTATTTCTTCCATCCACCAACTAATATTTATTATGAGGTATCAAATCATACATTTATCGGATATGTCTTATTTATGTTACTGGTTAAATTTACCATCTTACAAAAACAGATTTGAACAAAATCAAGTGTAGAAAATTAACTGGGATTTGTAGGTGAGGCAAATTATTGGATAAGGTTATAATTCAGGGACGAAATTAATAAATTCATTTTTTACTTGACTAAATTAATTAAAGTGTAATTATAATTTTATATTCACAAATGTTTTAGTAAACTCCGGGTATTAATTGAGTTTTATATTATCAAAAAAGGATGGTTGTTGGTACCAACTTAATTAATTCTGTACGTAAAAAGAGTAAGCTATATATATATCTAGTATTTCTACAACGACAACTTGACGTGTCTATATCAAGACAACATAATAATAATAATAATAATAATAATAATAATAATAATAATAATTTATATATTTTATGTCAGCTACATCTAAACTTTTTTTTTAATGTATATGTTGTCTGCTGCATTTATACCTAAACTTTTATCATATTTTAAGTATATAGCCTCCCACAATTTTCGACATAAGTAGTACTCCCTCCGTCCTATTGGAAGCGTCTTGTTTTTCATTTTGAGCGTCCCATTGGAAGCGTCTTGTTTCTAAAAAAGACAAGAATATGTGGACAAAATTTAACTATTCAAAAGTCAAACAATATACACCACACATTATCATTTTCTTAACATCCGTGCCCATTGGAAACAAGACGCTTCCAATGGGACGGAGGGAGTATTTTGCTGCAGCTATCGTACCGATTTAGTTTAGTTGTATAGACTGTAACGCTCCGAATTTTACAATATAAAATGCATTGCATATCTATTCATGCATGTTATCAAGTGTTTTAGTTCTGTAAGTCGCGCCTTAGAAATTAAAATGAAAATTAAAGCATTTATGTTATTTTTCGTTAAATTATTTTTGTTATGTAAATTTATTTTTAATTTTGAATGTGTTTGTTTATATCATATTATGATTATTTTTTTATTTAATTATTTAGAAATCATGTTAGAATTATTAGGCAAGAATAATATTTATTTATTTTGGATTTCCTAAACCAACTAGGATTCATAAAAGGATATAATATTTATTATTGTATTAAGTTATTAGGAGATAATTTTATATTATATTTTATGATTATAATAGATATTTTATGTGTGATATTCATGTTTTAGGATCTATCTTAATTATGTCAATATCATAATCCAACTATGATTGAATCTCTTTATATGGTAAGTGATAGACTAAATTATATATAAATTATATAAGATTACGAAAATAAATATGGATAAAATATATTTGATACCTTATAGGATTAGGAATCTTTAGATAATGATTTCTAGGCCTATAAATACCCCTTAGTCCCTCATAATAAAGCATCCCATAAATTTTCGAAAATCTGACAGCATATCTGCGAACTGTTTCAAGAATTATTTACACATCTTCCCGTCGTCCTCTCCTCGTGAAAATTTAATATAGTCTTCCTAGGTATGTCTAGTATACTGTATTATATTTGTAGAATTTTCCAAGCATGATAAATATTTGTTTAAAATTGTTATTCGTAACCTGCCAGTTTTTGACAGCATGTCCATAAGCTTGATAGGAAATTTGTTTTTCATGTTTTCTTTGAGTTGTTTTCGACCATGCTGAATATTAATAGGATATAATACATGTTAGGTCATTCATGTTAAAAATATAAAATTTTTAGGATATGTTTACTATTTATTTGTTAATTTATTTCTTGATGTGCCAAATTCTTTTGTCAACGTGAATGTAGATTGAAACACAAAAAATTTGGAAAATGGCATGTTAATATGTAGATTATGTATGATATACATTGTTCGATTATTATGATCTATTTTTATTTATGAAATATTTGAATTATTGATGCATGCATGACATTCCATGTAGAGTTATTAAAATAAATTTCAATGTATAGGATCGACGCGCAAGACTTAAACATTGATATCCATTATTTTTCATCAAGTCAAGGTTAAGGTGGGGAATGTTACCGTTTATCTTTATTATACATTATGTTCGATATTTCATGTGTTTATGATAGGCATGAAAGGAAGAGTCGAAATTGGATCATTGGATCGAAATTGGATCATAAATGAAAATCGGTCGGAATTGGGCCGTAGGATCGGAATTGGGTCCTCAATGAAAAACGGTCGGAATTGGGCCGTAGGATCGAAATTGGATCCTCTATGAGAATAGGTCGGAATTGGGCCTATGAATATGTTATGGTCTGTGTGACCGAGTATCTCTTTGCATAATCTAATTTTCCATGTGTTTATCGGTGTGATTTATAATTTCGGTAAATGTGTACATCTCCCACTGAGTAGTCGTACTCATCCCTATTATTTTAACATTTTTCAGGAAATGGCTCGGCCGATGCGTAGAAGTGTTGGTGGTGATGGTCACACGAGGAAGGATTTATAAACTTATTATTGCATTAAACTATTTTTATCATGAACTTTGCATTTTATTTTCGAAAACTAGTAATCGCATGTACTTTTATTTTTAAGACTTCCGCTGGGTATGAAAATAAATTGAGTTTTGCAATGATTCTTTTCCATGAAAATGTTTTGAAAGAGTTAAATATGCATGTTAAGTATAAAATATCGTCTCTAGTTAAGTTTTGAAAATTGGGGCGTTACATAGACGGCAATAATGGTTACATTTATTCCATGCATCTTAGTTAGTTACTCGTCTCTATTTTATGTACTCCTTAGTTTTGATTGAGCTTCTTAATCGTCTATTTCCCATGAATTCTGACATGACAAATTTGTTCTATTCGTCGCGTCTAATCAGGAATAGATTCAAAATTGAAATTAAAATTATGGATAAAATATATATTCTCTCCGTCTTAATTATAATATTCAGTTTTCCATTTAGAATTGTCCTAAATATAATGTTCAGATTTCTTTTTTAACAAATTATTACACAATTTTTTTTGTAGGATCCACACATTTATACATCTGTATTCACAACTAACAACTCTCCTTAAAAACTGTGCAAAAAACAAAGTGAACATTATAATTATGACGGAGGGAGTATCCAATTTCATATTAGAGAACATAATGGCAAATCTTTTTAAAAGTTATAAAGTAAATCTAGAACTTTAGACAAATTTGTAGGATCACAATTCACACATGCTTCGTGGATCTGCATGTAACACCATCTTCAAAGTCATTTTTACTAAAGTGAAACAAATTATGTAAATAATATTGAGAAACTACTAATAATGGAAATCATAATGTGAACCGTAACTTCAAAATTTGTTTTTATAGTAATAACTATTAACAAGCACGAGGGAATTCAGGGCAGGTGGCCCCTAAATCATGCTGAGTTCTAGAATTTTTAAAATTTTCTATATATCTTTTAACTTATAGATCCCCTTTTCCAAAAATGCACATCATACTTCTTAATTATGGTGATTCGTCCTTGCTAACAAGAATTGCATTGTGTTCATAAACTACATGGTAATTTCATTTTAAACACTCATACGCGACTTACACGTGGATGGATGTTCTCAAGGGCTGCACCGGGCTGCAACCTGGTGCAGCCCAACATTTTGTCTATGTACATATATTATAATTGCGACATATTAAAATAATTTGTAGTCCAGTCTAAAAGAACATTTTAGTCCATTCCAAGACAACTTTTCATTGCAATCGACCATCGATTTCTGGATCCGCATCTGAACTTTTAGTAGACTTATACTCTCTCCATCCATATAACATGATTTGTATTCATTTTCAGGTTCTCCTACTATTATTGACAGGTTTCCAAATAAGAAAATAAATAGGAAAATAAATAAGGGCAATTAATGGTGTCATTAGTGGCTGCTAATTAAAAGTTAAGATAATACACTTTTGTTGTGACGGAGAAACCCTGCGCCCATTCACAATCTCATGACTCTCTTTCTTGCTCTTCATTGCTCACTCCCTTTTGCCACTCTCCTCCCATTTTCAAATCAAAATTGGCTCAAATTGGGATTCAAACCGGAATCAAGACCGGCATAAACCGAAATCGGTGCAAGTCGAAACCATTTGGAACCGTAAATCGTCAGTTTGCAGTTCGATTTTAGTTTATTCCTTTTAAAATCGTGAAACCGTCGATTTCAAACAGTTTGTTCCAAATCGAGACAAATCGACAGTTTCACCTATTAAAAACGGGAATGATTACCTCTCCAAAAAATTGGATAAATAAATTTTAAATTAATTGATGTTCTTAAGCATCAAATTCATCTAATATCCAGTTATATTTAACATATACTTTTCATTCAGATAAAAAATCCTATCAATATTTATATTTTAAATTGGTGAAATGTTAGAATATCAACTGTTGTTTAATAATTGGTACACCGCAGAAAGTTAACAACAAGAACATAAATTTTCTTCCGAATAAGGTAATATATATTGAGAATCAACAATAAGAGCTTTAAATATATGTTATATTTCAATTCTTTTCATGTTATAGATTATATATTTATTTATTATTGACTTGATTTGTTTCGGATTTAAAAGGGTATATGTATTTTTTTTACAATGAATTTAAATAAATTTTGTAAATAAAAAATAAAAAAAAAATTAAGAAATCTTGAAACCGGTAAATTGAAATCGGGAATAGAGGTTTCAAACCAAAATTGTAACCAGTCTATGGATGGTTCTATTTCGGTTTCAGACCGGAAATGGGCATGTCTACTCGCGATGATGAGGAGCAATCTTCTCACTGCCGAAATCGCCACCGAATAAAGCTTGGAAACACCTGGCGACCTACCCCCCGTCGCTAAGACTGTCTTTATCGGTAGGAAATTCCACAGGGTTGGTCGAACATGAGGAATTAAAAAAAATATTAAATGGATTAAAGATAAAAAGGGACGGCTAACCTGTTTGGCCAAAGTGTTGTCGGCAAACACTAACCAACCACAAGTTCATCCAATGAGATAGCGCCATGTGGCGCTTTCTCATTGGTTGACTATATTTATTTTGTGCAACGGATAAAATCGGGTATATCTTTTACATAGTTTCATAAAAAAAATTAAAAATTATACCAAAATGCGTATTTTTTTTTCTCTATAAATAGAGACCAATTTTGCCATATTTTTTCACACACTCAAATCCTACAATTTCTCTCATTTTGTTATCATTCTACAAAATTTCTGCATTTTAGCCATGGATCCAAACAACTATAATTCTCAAAATTTCCCTTACTCGCAAGGCTATTATCCTAGCTTCGAAAATTTTCAAAACTCCGACGAATTCACACAAGATTTTGGTATGAATTCTCAATTCCCACCTAATCCTATCCACTCCGAATATCAGCAAACCTCTCAAAACACTCCCCCAAGCTCCTTTGAAAATGCTCAAAAATCTTGTAACAATCCACAGAGTTGGAATGTACAAGAAGATATTACACTAATGTCTGTTTGGTGTCGTATTAGTGCCAATCCGATTGTTGGCACCAACCAAAATGCCAATACATTATGGAAAAAAATTCATAAATATTATGAACAAGCTCGAGTTGAAAACAAGATGGGCGATCAAAGGTCCGTTGAGTCACTCAGACAGCGTTATAAACGCTTGAATACAAATGTTATGAAGTGGATTGGTGCATATAAGGAAGCGTACAAGCGTCAAAGAAGCGGAATGTCCCCAGATGATATTAAAAGAAAAGCTGAAATTATCTACGGTAAAGCAAAGTTTACTCACCACGAGGTCTTTGAAAAAGTGATGAGTGGGAATCCCAAATGGGAGTTGAAGTTGGATTCAACTAGCTTTACACATAATGTGGATCAAAGTGAAAACACTGCTGAAGAAAGTCGTGGTAGCTCGAAAAGAACCAGGACCGGAGAAGATGGTGATCCGTGGACCGAGTCCACTCCAGAAACTCCTAGGAGTGAAAGTTCGACATTAAGTCGTCCTATGGGGAGAGATACCGCGAAAGCTCGTGCGAAAAAGAAAGGCAAATTGGTAGCATCACAGTCTTCTATTGTCTTTGATGATTTCACTACGGAGCTTCGTGCATTGTGGATCCATCGTGAGAAGGAGCTTGAGGCCCGACACCAGGAGAATACTCTACGCCAACAGGAGATCCAGACACGTCAACAGGAAATGCAGATGATGGATCGGAGGATGAAAACAGTTGCTTGGAATGCACTGATCATGAAAACAGTATTAACTCCAGAAGAAGAGTCGCTAAAATTGCGTCTAATGGCAGAACTATTTTCTGATTGAAAACCGAACCCTATCTATCCCTTATTATAATTGTCACGTTGTTTTCCATTATTGTACTTTGTATGGTTTATGTAATATGTTTCTTTATGTTAAGTGGATTATGAAAGTGTTAATGAGGAAATCTTACCAAAGAGAGAAAGAAAGAAATAGATCTAGAGAGAAAGAGAAAGTAATGCTCACCAGGAATGCTACGAAATGAAGAATGAAGATAATATTCATGCAATTGATTGAAGTATGAGGATAATACTCATGCTACGAAAGTGATAAGACATTGATTGAAAAATACATTGAAGGAAGTGCATGTCAGCAATTGATTGAAGATAAGGTGAGAGAGAGAGAGAGAGAGAGAGAGAGAGAGAGAGAGAGAGAGAGAGAGAGAGAGAGGTGGAATGGGACAAATAAGTTGATTGATGCAATTGGACAAAGATTGTAAGGAACGAGACAATTATTTAGAGAGAGAGAGAGAGAGAGAGAGAGAGAGAGAGAGAAAGGAATGGGTTGAAAAGAAAAAGAAGTTGATTGAATTGGACGAAATCACTATAAATGCTACGAAATGTCAGCACTAAAAACATCACTACAATATTTATCACACAATCTCTCTTCTACAATATTTTCCATACAATCTCTCTTCTACAAAAAAAAATGGTGTCAGGTTCTAATTGGGATATTTCAAATCTCCTCGAATATGATGATTGGCCACAACGAAATGAAGGTTGGAAAGATCAGCAGGCTGAAGAAAATCGCATTGTTGACGACATGGTTGAGGAGGTGGCCATTCGAGCACATTCTCTATCACTACAACCAACTGATCATACTATTAGACAAAGGAGGCGATTTATTGAACGAGGACGTGAGATGGGTCATGCGAGTGTGTTTGAACAGTATTTTTCAGAAAATCCAATATATCCTGAAGAATATTTTCGAACAAGGTATCGCATGCGAAAGCCATTATTCGAACGTATAATGAATCAGTTGGTTGCGACCGATGGATTTTTCCAACAAAAAAGGGATGCCATTGGCCGTCAAGGTATGTCTTCTATTCATAAATGCACTGCAGCCATGCGGGTATTGGCGTATGGCACAGCAGCCGACTTACATGACGAATACTTACGAATGAGCGGTCAACTCATAAGGAAATCGCTCATTAAATTCGTTGAAGGTGTAATTTCCAACTTCGGTGATGAATACTTGAGAAAGCCCTCTCAAGAAGATATGACATATCTTTTGCAGGTAGGAGAACGACGCGGTTTTCCAGGCATGTTAGGCAGTATTGACTGCATGCACTGGGAATGGAAAAATTGTCCAACTGGTTGGGCGGGGCAATTTAGGGGAAAAAGCGGTAAGCCAACAATTATTTTAGAAGCAGTTGTATCCCAAGATTTGTGGATTTGGCATTCATTTTTTGGATCCTCGGGTTCCAGAAATGATATCAATGTACTCGATCAATCTCCTCTCTTTAATGATATCATGGAAGGTCGCGCACCTAAGGTCAGTTATGTCGTTAATGGTAATGTACACAACATGGGATATTATCTCACAGATGGCATATATCCTGAATGGGCAGCATTTGTCAAATCTATTAGAGCTCCTCTCCTTCGAAAGGAAAAATTATTTGCTCTATATCAAGAGGCTGCTCACAAAGACGTTGAACGAGCATTTGGTGTTTTACAAGCTCGTTTTGCTTTTATCAAGCAACCGTGTCTTATTTGGGATCGTGATCTTATGGGGAAAATACTGAGAGCATGCATCATTATACACAATATGATAGTGGAAGATGAAAGAAGCTCTTATCTGAATTATCAAGATCCCACAGAATTTATACAAGACGGTGGTAGTCAAAGCAATCAACAAAGTGGAGATGGAGAAACAAATAATTTGTTATACTCTACAGATAGGATTGCAAGCCTAAGCAATTATATGAGAAATAGGGACCAAGTTCGGAACAGAGAAGAGCACAAGACTCTTCAAGACGACTTGATCGAGCACATATGGCAAAAATTCGGCAATGATAACTGAACTTTTTCTATTTCGTCATTTGTAATTTCAGTTTTTGTTGATTTAATTTCGCTTTTCGCTTTCAATTATTGTTGTGTGTTTTATTAATATTAATTTTTATGACTTTTACATTTTGTTCTATTAATTTAGATAATTATTATTATTAAAAAGAATAATATTATAATTACGAAATATAAAATAATTAAAAATATATAATTTTATAATTGAGTGTTTGGGTGTTTGGGGTGGTCAGGGATAAAAGATAAAAGTGGAGGTGGTTGGATTGAGTTAAAATTGATAGTATATGGAGGAGTGAGAAAGTAATTAAATATTAAGATGGTTGGGTGTTTGGGGTGTTTGGGGTGGTTGGGGATAAAAGTAGTCTAATGTTGAAGCAAATACTAGAAAGGTAGTGGAGGACTTTGCCGATCTGAGCGACAACTTGTCGCTCTCCGGTCCAAAAGACAGCGACCCTCTTTCATTTGATCTAAACTTCTTCTGGAAGCTGCTACCCTTCTTTATTCCGGAGGAGTATAAGGTGGACACTGAGGATCCATGAAGATGAGAGAGCCGCAACAATTCAGGAATGCGTTGATGAGATGCTACACATCCTTGTTCCAGCTTTCAAACGGGTGAAATCTTGCCCGAAATTTGGGATTTTCTAGAATCCATACTGTCTGGTACTATGGCAAAGCGATTGGGTTATGGATGATTGTATTGTTCTCACACTTGTTAGATTTAGGATTCTCGTTGATGATTTCATGAAATCTATGAGAGGTCTTTCACTTTATGGATATGCTTCTTCTGATTTAGGGATTATGCTTGTTCTGATTTCTCATTTGCGTTTGATTTAGGGATTATGCTTGTAATATGTTGTAATATGTTGGCCTGTGTAGGCTTTTGTTAACTTGATTTTTGGCTTTTGTTCGCTGTGATCTGTTGGTTTCAATGTGTTGGAGCATTATGATCAAAATTAAACCATTTAAGTTTCACTACTACTTGGCTACATGAACCATTTACAAAATAATCTTACAACTTGGCTTCTAAACATTTAGAAAACAACCTTACTACTTGGCTTCTAAACCATTTACAAAACAATCTTACTATTTGCTGCATTAACTATTTACATTCTTAGTCTATTTTTCAAGTCCCTGATGTTTTCTAGAATCTCATTCTCTATCATGTAAGTAACGCATTCTTGAACCAAAGTGTTGGGCAATGTTTCTTCTCTAATTAGCTGGTCATTTCTCATTTTTTTGATATTTTATAGCAATTTTGCCCATTCATTTTATAGTTGATTCTTTGTTTAAGGTTTGGGGTATGAGGTCTTCATAAGAACATAGTACTGCTTTCACTAGTTCATCCACATTATATCATGCACTCTCTATTTGAATACTTTGAATGACTCTAAACCACCCTAAATCATTGACATTAGTGTCAGGTGAGTTAGGGGTTGATGAACTAGCCTAATATCATACTCATTGATGAACAAATTATAATTCTCGTAAGTGCACGAATCGGTATAGTACCTAATCTAGCAACTCGCGAGGTCGATCTCACAAGGACTCAGTTGGGTTCTAATTATCGTAATTATTTCACTATCTACTTTGTCCTAAACTGTATTTGGTTTATCCTAAATTACGAAATTAAAATAGCAAGAAAATATAAAAACAAGTAAGAGCAAAGCGAAGTGGGTTAATGGGTGTGGTTTCAAGTTTGATGAAGAGTGCGGAGGTTTAACAATCACTATGCCTAAGATGATCGATTCATTCCCATTCTCTAGCTAGCATTTATGAATTTCTTTTGTTGATTCATCCACTAAGGCTCTAGGGATTCCGTATGATGGCGGGAGATCTCTAATCCTAAGGTCAATCAAATGATCATATCATGAACCTAAGGATCGTATCATGCTCAAGGATTTAAGGAACCATCTAAACTATCCCAAACTAATGGTGACAATCTAGATACTTAATTACAGGTCTAAATAAATAACCGGGTATGATGCGCAGTATTATCTATTACTTATATTCTCTATAATTATCTAAGATGATGGCCAGTCACATTAAAGAATCATAGAGAAATCAAAAGCAGACTCAACAATTAAGAAACAAAATAATTCATTCTTTGAAAAACTAGGGTTTGAATCAATTCATCAAAAACATAGATCCTGCTAAACCCCCACACAAGGGATTTAGCCACTCATATTCGTAGGAAAATAATCACAAAAGATGCAAAAATAATCCATAGAATTCAAGTATCAAAAACCCTAAACAAAACTGAGAAGGAATAATACAACCTAGAATCTAGCGGATTGATCCTCGCGCTTGGTTCTCGGGTTGTGGTCTTCAATATTCATCTTGAATCTTCAACGGAGGGATGCCTTGGGTGTTTGTCTGCTTTGGGGGTAGAAAAAGTTGGAATTATGGTGTGTGGTTCGAAGGAAAGAAGTCCGGAAGGGTTTATATAGATTTCGGGCCGAAAAAACCGTTTTTGGGCTGTAGAAGACGCGGACCGCGGTCCAGCACAAAAGGCGGACCGCGGTCCGACCCCCACAGATTTTTACATTTTTGAGACAGAACGGTACGGACCGCGGTCCAGCACAAAACGCGGACCGCGGTCCGCATGCTTCGGCTGAGCCCGATTTTCTGCACTGTCGCGATTTGGGAAAAACGCGATATCTCCTTCGGTAACCGTTGGATCGCCACAAAACTTTTCTAAAATGTTCCTAAAACATAGAAATACAATGTGGACGGTGGAGATCGGATTCTAAGATCGTTAGATCCTTCTGCTACGCGATTTTCCAACTGCCTTATTACACGAGCTCCGAAACACGGTTTCTTCAACATCCGGCTTCAAAACCTCTTCATTCTTCATCCAAACAACTCCATCTTTTCCAACAATGCATCAATGGTCATGGTTTCTTTCATTTTGGTGCCAAATACCACCAAATATGCTCAAAACGCGTGAGAAACCTACAAAACCAAAAACCATCGAAAGTATACAATTCCAAGCAAAACAAAAGCTAAAAATGAATATAAAACAATGTAAATAAGCTTAAAAAGAACACGATGAGATGGTATAAAAACCACTCATCACTCATCCATGCTTGCAACTTGTTTGAAGTTTGGGTCTTAGTCTTTGATATGAGGCTTTGTGTTATCCTGTTATATGAAAATGTGTTTGCTTGCAAATGGGGGCCATTTGGCCCTTACAGATGATAGCATCTGTATATATTCATTATAAAACATAACATTAAATGACTTCACTGGTATCCCATGCTCTTAGTAGAAGTTGTGACTACATGGTTTCTCATAATGTGAATTCATGTAATCTGTTTGTTGAACTGTAAATACATGCTCTCAAACAACCTTAGGACATGCTATTTGAAACTACATGAAAAATGATTGTTGAACTGTAAGTACATGCTCTCAAACAACCCTATACTTCTTGTTGGATATGAGTCAGTAGATGATACTCAGCTGTTCGTGGTCAAAAGAAAATTGGGGGAAATCATAGTAGTACTATGGAATTGAAGATCCCAAAACCGAGCTGATATCAGTAGTTCTGTGTGTCGTTAGGATTAGCTGATGTATAGGTTAGACTTGTTGTAATCGTTTTTATATTCTTGTCTAAGTCCTGTACGGGGTAATTGTTGAACTGATCTTCTGTCGAAAATACTTTTCAAAACCCCACGTCATCAGTGTAATCGCTTGCGTTCTTCAGTCATCAGCTGAATAGACCTCAATAGAAGCCAATCCAGCAACTGATAAGTCATCAGCATAAGAACTCATGCAAGCCCGGTACCTTCGCGTCGCCACCGTGACATACTCGAAGTTACATTCCTTGTCGGCCGACTCGGTCGAAGAAGACAGAGACTTTGCGGTCTCATCGTATCCGACGAAAAGCGACCCAACTACTTAAGTCTTTTCGAAAGTTCGGCGAGAAGATCATACGAGTCAGTTTGAACGGTCAACTCTGACACTCTCACCAACCACAAACCTCGACCAATGAGAAGCCGACAACGCCTTACCTGCTCCAAACAGTAAAGCTGCTCTCATGTACAGTAATTAACTGCCCTACTGCAACAAGTTCGAATTAATGGTCGTTTTCTTTGGAAGCTTGTGACACGTGGCATCGTCGTCTCCAACGGACATATGCCATAGCTCACAGCTATAAATAGAGAAGATTTCAAAGCTCCATAAGAGCGCGTTGCACGAAATTAAAAAGGGAAATTGCTCAAGCTCTCAAACACTCTAGCAACTCAATCAGAATATCCAGCGGAGAATCTGCATTTACTAGAATATTTTTGTGGTTCTTCTCTCTAGAGTCTTTAGATCCCTTTCTTCTCTACCTAAGCTCATTGTCAAATTTATAGCTTAAATTCGAAGGAGTTCATTTTTTTGTGAACTGTTCTTATTGTAAGAACTCCTTCATTAGTTGGAGAACTGTTTTCGCCCCCTTTCGAACTTAGGTTTGAATTGTAAAGTCGCTAAGGACTATAACTTAGAAGGATCTCGTCACTGCGCACGGTTTCCTTGCTTGAGACTTGCTCGAGACTAATCAACAAGTTATCTCGCTTCTGTTCGGGACCGTGGACGTAGGATCTTGCGTATCCGAACCACGTTAAACTGCTTGTGTTCTTTACTGTTTTATTGCATTCAAACCTTTGAAAATCATAAGTTTGCATAAAACGTATTTCTAAAATCGCACAGCCAAAAGAATTTAATATGTGAAAACACGTTTTCAAAAAGAGACAAACTCCGGGCCCCACACTTATCCGCACACTTATAGTCTTCGACTGAGTTTCGAAGTACTGACAAAAGTCAGTAGGAGAGCTCAGTAGCTGACTCACTCTGTCCCATGATCGAAGGTTTATTTGGCACTGTTCATCAGTTGCAACCAACAGATTCAGCTGACCTTCACCGAGAAGAAGAAACGGTACTCAGGTGTATTCACCCCCCCCCCCCTCTACACCTGATATTTGTCTCCGGACCAACAATTGGTATCAGAGCGCGCGGTGCTCAACTGACCACCTATTCTGACATACTGATCTTCTCGAACTGATCCTTGAAAACGTTTTCTCTGCACAAGCATCTCTTCACTCATCCCTATACTCGTACACATAATGTCTGACATGTCAGGTATCAGGATAGTGCCGATGTTCTCAATAGAGAACTTCACGGTATGGCGTGTAAGAATGGAGGCACACCTTACGTCACTGCACGATAGCATGACTGACGTACTGGAGACCGGACCCATCATTCCAATGATAGACAGCATTCAGTTCGCTGAAGTGGAAGGTGAAGGTGCTCGTATTGGTCCGAAGGTTCCCAAGGACAAATCTGCCTTCACGCCTGAAGAGAAAAAGTTGCATAACCTCGACCGAGTCACACAAAATGCTATACTGACAACGCTCAGTGACTCACACCTCGGGAGGGTGCAGGACTGCAAAACGGCGAAAGAACTTTGGGACGCCCTGGCTATACTGAGCCAAGGAACTCCTCAGATTAAAGAAAACAAGCTTGAATTAGAGCTTCAAAAGTTCGAAGCCTTTGCGATGGAGCCCAGTGAAACCATTGACGAACTGAGCGTCAGATTTACGAATCAAGTCAATATGATAAACGGGCTGGGAAAGATGTTCTCAAACAAAGAGATGAACACAAAGATTATAAGAGCGCTACCCCGACAGAAGTGGCTTCCTTTTGCTACTTATTTACGTCGCTCTGATCTTAATGCTTTAACTCCTGATGTTATATTTTCAGAATTAAAGACAGAGGAATTTGAGCATAGTCTACCTCAGAAGTGTTCCAGTGCTCCAGCTGACACTCAAATCGATCATGCCTTCAAGGCAACAGTCAGCAAAACTGGAGGCAAAAAGATTTCTTCCAGCAAGGCAGTAGCTGCTGCAGATACAAAGACATCTGAAATGTCTGGTACTGATCAGCTCGCACTAATAGCTCTCAAATACCAAAGAGAGAAGGAGAGAGTCAGAAAGTCGAAGAAATATCACGAGATTCTCCCCACGGTAAGAAAGAATATTCAAAAAGGGAAGAATCTAACACTTCTACCGAATGCGGGAACACGGAGCTCGTTGCTAGTCCACCAAAAGCTTCATTGGAAAAAGCGGCAGAGAACATCCACGTGTTACAACCGCAAGAAGGAGGGACACTATCGATCTGGTCCCGAACTCTCAGCTGCTCAAAGAGCAGAACGACAAGCCAGAAGAGATAAATTCGCCCAGAAGAGGCAGGCCTACATAGCCGGAGAGATATCCGACAACTCAATTGAAGAGGATACATTCATGTACTCTTCTGAGGATGAAGCTGCATTCGTAGCTGTTGAAGTCGGAGAGAAGGTTCCTGAGGAATCAGCTGAACAGTGTCTGATGGCCGGAGAAGAGGCTGAGGTAAATTCTAAACTTAATATAACCTCCTCTTCACACAACACACACGACACTTGCTCGGTCTCGGATGACCCTTTGGACATAGTACAAGCATATGACGACCTGCTAGAGGAACAAATTCAGCTGAGCAGAGAGTTCAGCAGAACCATCCAGGAACTAGAACAGGTAAAGGCTGAGAATCAGAGACTTTCTACTGATTGTCAGGTCTCTACTGAATCAGTGGATCTAGTTGCGAGACTCAAGGAAGAGATCGAATCTCTTATGACTAAGTCTCAACTGCAAGAGACTCAGATCTCAGTCCTGACCAAGGACAATTTGGAGAAAGAGACTGAAATAGCCCAACTCAGTCAGAAACTCTCAGACGTACAGAAGGACTATGATTCTCTCAGGAGAAGTGATGAAGTCTGGAGAGGACTGATGACTGAACAATACCTGGGAGCTAAGGAGAAACTCGAAAGCATGCTCAGAGCACAACGGCCAACTGCTGTGAAAGAAGGCCTTGGCTATACCCACGAAGCCTCTACCTCCAAGAGCTCAGCAACACTGGCTGATAGGTTCGTCAGAGGAAAGGTGCAAGCTACTGACACCACACCTCAGGCGAAGAACAAATAGAAAGAAATCGCACCTCAGCCGAGCAGCAACAAACAACTGACCAAAGGTTCCAGCCCCAGGACACTGAGATCGAACTTAGGGGGAACCAAGAAAGTCAGATCGGCAGAACAGTACAAGGAGCCACTGTATGAGCACCCTGCTCAGTACGGCTCGTACTACTATGAGCCCAGGGTCAGGAGAAGCGCAAAGACTCAGAAGAAGAAAGCGCATGAACCCAAAATCATCAGTAGAAAGTCAGTAACTCCAAGTCCTATGGAGAAGAAAGCTGAAAAGGTTCAGAAGAGGAAGTCTCAGACTTCTAAGGTTCCGAGATAGATTTGGGTTCCGAAATCACCCACTAACCAGTAAGGACCCAACTGAACCAAAGGGTACCTAAAGATGCTTCTGTTTTGCAGGTGCATAAGGACCCATGGTTAGTGGACAGCGGCTGCTCAAGACACATGACATATCAGAAGAGTTTGCTGACCAACTATGTACAAGAAGATGGTCCCAGAATTGAGTTTGGAGACAACTCTAAAGGCTACACAAGGGGATACGGAACGCTGAACATTGGGACTACTTCAGTTCCAAGAGTAACATATGTTGAAGGACTTCAACATAATCTCCTTTCTGTCAGTCAATTATGTGATAATCTTAACAGAGTTATCTTTGACACTGGTTTCTGTGATGTTGTTGATAAATCTACAGGGAAAACAGTGTTATCAGGATCGCGGAGGAAAAACATCTATGTTGCGGATCGGAAAACCGCGGGAACCGAGGCTTGCTTACTAGCACGAAAAAAATCGTGACAAGTCAAGATGGCTATGGCACAAGAGACTCAACCACCGAACTTCAAGACCATGAACAAGCTAGCCAAGAACTCCAAAGTCGAGGACCGCCCAACGAATCGTTCGTTAAAGACGAAATTGTGAAGCATGTGCGAAGGGAAAACAATCAAAGAGTAGCAACCCACCTATTCCGTCACCTTCCACCGATGGAATCCTTCACGGCCTTGCACATGGACCTATTCGGCCGTCTCTCAATGACTATAAGAGGCAAGAAGTATGCCCTCGTCGTTATTGACGACTACTCAAGATATACTTGGGTCATCTTCATCGCCAATAAATCTGATGTTCAAACTGAGTTGCCTAATCTGCTGAAGAAGCTCGGTGTGGAAAAGGATATCAAGATTCAAAGAATTCGCTCGGACGGAGGAACGAGTTTCTAAACTCGTAGTTAAGACATACCTTGCGATAAAGAGGGAATTAAACACGAGATATCAGTTGCCCCGCACCCCTCGCAGAACGGACTTGCTTTGAACGAAAGAACGAACATTCAAAGAAGCAGCAAGAACGCTCCTCGCGATTCCGGACTACCCTCAAAGTTCCGGGCCGATGCTACCGACACCGCCCGTTACACTCGAAATCGCTCACTACTCACTCAACAACACATGAAGACACCATATGAACTATGGAAAGGGAGAATTCCTTCTATTTCTCATTTTCATATTTTTGGTTTGTCCTTGCTTTATCCACAATAACGGGAAAGATCAGTGAAGGTCTTTGATAGCAAATCGATCAAGGAGTTTTCTTAGGATACTCTCGAGTCGAATAAAGCCTTCGAGTCTTTAACTATCGGACTCTTTGTGTGGAGGAAAGCCCTCATGTTGTTTTTGATGAATTTGTTACCGAGAACGAGGAAGATACACGATTAAATACGATGATGTCGGCGCAAAGCTACGGGATCTCGAACTTATTGATAAAGGCTGAAAAGATCCAAGATTGTTGGGATGATGAGTCGACAATGAACAAACTCGGACTCAACCAACGATCGACATAGCCGACCTAGTTGATTCTCCCGAACGGAATCAACAACAGTAACATCGGTCGATGAGGAAGCCCCATGGTAATCGAGACCTCTACCGAGAATATGAACTCGGGGGGAACGATTAATGTTCTCGAGCTAAATACCCCCGAACACGGAAACTCAGTGGATCCTAACCTTCTTACTTGAAATATTGCAATCTCGAACGCACTACCGAAATGCCTAACACTCCTACCGATTCTCAAGGTTGTATCGAAGAAGAAGCCGGACTCGACGATCATGGCTAGATGCTCATTCTTCGATCTTATCATTGGAGATCCATCAAAGCAACGATAAGAACAAGATCTAGATTTAATCAAGGCGAAAGCTCACTATTTTCCGTTTCTTATCTACGTAAGAACCTCGGTCGATAGAGGACGCACTTAATGATCTTGGCCGGATCATCGCCATGCAAGAAGAGCTGAACCGGTTCGTTCGAAACGAATTTTGGGAGCTTGTAGACGGACCTAGACATCGGCATGTCATTGGTACCAAGTGGGTCTTCAAAAACAAGCGAGATGAAAACGTCATTGTCGAAAATAAAGCACGACTAGTTGCAAAGGGATACGATGGGCGAAGGAATTGACTTTGATGAAACATTCGCTCCGGTCGCTAGATTGGAAGCCATTCGTCTATTCCTAGCTTATGCAACACATCAAGGCTTCAAAGTCTATCGGATGGATGTAAAGTCGGCTTTTACGAACGGCGTCTAAGGAAGAAGTCTACGTGGAACAACCGCCCGGCTTTCGGCGGGGACATCGTGTACAGACTTAGGAAAGCTGCGTATGGGTTAAAACAAGCACCCGGGCTTGGTATGATACCCTATCGGACTTTCTACTTCATAAAGGTTTTCGAAGGGGACAGTAGATCGCACCCTATTCAACATAAAGTCGAGATGACATCCTACTTGGTGCAAATCTACGTGGACAACATCATTTTCGGCCGCAAAACGAGATCATATGTCGGTAGTTCGAGAAGATGATGAAAGAGAAATTCGAGATGTCCATGATGGGAGAGATGAATTATTTCCTTGGATTTCAAGTGAAGCAATCACCTGAAGGAATCTTCATCAATCAAGCCAAATACACTCGAGACCTTCTCAAAAGATTCGACTGCGACTCCAGCAAGCCAGTCAAAATCCCCATGAATACGAATTTTAAAATCGATCTAGACAAAGAGGGAGCTCCTGTTAACTCTACTGATTATAGAGCCATTATTGGTTCTTTATTATATTTAACAGCTAGCCGCCCTGACATAACTTATGTTGTAGGTGTATGCGCAAGATTTCAAGCGGATCCCAAGCGAAGTCATCTCGACTCAGCTAAAAAGATTCTGCGCTATCTGAGAGGAACACCTGATGCTGGGTTATGGTATCCTGCTGATGATAATCTAATACTGACAGGTTATTCTGATGCTGATTATGCAGGATGCAGGATAGATCGTAAGTCAACTTCCGAACGTGTCGGTTCTAGGCGGCAAGAGCGATATCTTGGTTCTAAAAGAAACAAAGCACTCGGTAGCAACGTCCACTACCGGGCCGAGTACATGGGCTGCCTGGAAGTTGTTGTGCCCGATCCTTTGGCTTCGACAACAACCGAGAGATTATGGTATCATTCGAATGAAGTGCCCATCTACCGTGACTCCACAAGTGCTATTGCCATAACTTCGAACCCGGTTACGCATACGAGATGCAAGCACGTGGATATCCGACATCACTTCATCAGAGACCATGTCGAGAAGAAGGATATCAGAATGGAGAAGATCCATACTGACAAACAAAGGGCAGACATACTGACCAAACCACTAGCTGAGAACAGATTCAGAGAATTATCAGTTGAGCTAGGTCTGCTGGATCCTACTGAAATGCATCAGTAGAAGACAACTACTGATAGCAGTCCGTGGAGACAATTGGAAATATTTGGTATCAGTAGATGGAACCAGTATGACAAGTCAGTAGACTCCGTGCAATGATTCAGTGGGAAGAATTATACTGTACACAGCAAGGGGGAACGTGCTTTTCAGTACATCAATCATCCTCATGCGATATAACGGTAACCAACTGATCGAAAGTTCAACTGAAGAGGTTTGCGTAGTATCATATACTTAATTTCGTTTCAGAAGTATGTCTGCATTTATTATATCAGCCGCACGCAGTCAGTAGTTAATGTGCATTTATTTCCCGCCATTAATTTGTTCTAGGAAAGGTCAGTAGGAAACCTTTTCATTCGCATAAACTGAGTAATTAATGTTGTCTGTCGCGCATTTAATGCATGTCTTCTCACTTACCTTTATTACGTAAGTCTATGTTAGAGGTGGCTTTTGTAATCATTACTTTTATAACATTCAAATCTCAGACGCCCATAAGATTTGAAAGATTAAAATTGGATCGTAGGATCAAAACTTATAATCAGACGATATATACAAAATCTTTCATCTTCTATCCCTTCCTCACTTCTCGCCATTTTCAACTTAAGAGCTATTTTCAAGCGTTCAGTTTCTTTCTCAAAAATCATCCTAACTGTCTCGCTTTTGCATCTCTCAAAGCTCTTTAGTACTCGGTAATGTATTGAAACTTGCTGAATACTTACTAACTTACTCTATTTTCAAGTGCTAACAAGTTATTTTGCAGATTTCAATGGCGACATCTCAAGTTCCTGAGAATATAGAGAAGATAATGGCATCCAGGATTCAGTTTGAACCAACTATGGCCTTCCGACAAGTTGATATCGCCTTCTTGGAATCCGTGTTCGATGCTCTAGAGTGTTCTGGTCTTCAGGAGCTAGTGTCGAAGCACCCGAGATCTTATCTACCAAGGCAAGTGGTAGAAATTTATTACAACTGGAGGTCTCTCGCGTCTGGAGGCGAGGAATCTTCCTTCGTCTATTTGAAGGAAGTAGATCAGAACTGTTGGGATACTACTCAAAGAGTCTTCAACGTCAGGGACATTCTGGTGCTGTCGTTTGATCTTCCAGACTACGGTATTTCTCCTATCGGTTACAAGGAGAAGGAGATAAACGCATATGTTCGTAAGTTACGCGGACGCTACGACATATCATTCAAGTCGGCTCTGCAAAAAGAATCTTACGCTTCCTCAATACAGAGGACTAGCCTACATAGTCTCTCATATCTCGACGAGCTCACTTGGATCATATGATCAATTATCCAAGCCAAGGATTCGGTGATGATGGCGATAGATGATGGAGTTGAAGTGAACTGGGCCGACTATTATGTCTCGGAGATGAAGGCCCAAGCCCAGAAGTTCACTACCCTACCCACTGGAGAGAGGAAGTTAGCCAGTGTAGGGAAGTTACTCTATGGGACTAAGATGTCAGTCCTCATAGAAAACTCTGTTCAGAGGCACTCGTCGTTTGCTGATTCCAAGTTCTTCGATGTAAAACTGATTAAGTTCAAGACTAAAGCAGCGACTGAGAAGTCTATCGGTAAGGGGCCACCTGAGCCGAAGAGAGTAGCATCCGCTCTGCCCCCACATACCGAAGTGCCTAAGAAGAGGCGACTGACCAAGACCAGACCAGCTGAGGTCTCAGCTGCTCAGCCCCTCTCGGTTATTGAACCCACCCCTCCTCCTATTCAAGAAGAGCAGTTTTTAGATTCTGATACTGGCATTGAGGGTGCGACCCTCAAAGATAAAGTCCAGGTAATTAGCTCTGAGGAGACACAGTCGGACGTTAGGGAACCGACTGAGGAGACTGCGACTGAGTGGACAACTATTCACACCACTCGTCTCCGTGCCACATCTGAAGTACACGATCATATTCCTGAGATCGTTGGGCACTCAGACTTAGTCGACATAGCCATCAGGGATAGGGTTCAAATGCTTCTAAGGTTTCTGAGTTGGGATATTCTAGAAGACATAATCAAAACCCACTCAGTCATCCACTTGCTCGATGAGGAGCAGAAGCTACAAGAAGTAATAGGGTACGGAGAACCAGCTGACTTAGCTACTCTTGAAGATCTCAGAGCCGCAATGCTTTACCTTCTAAGCTTGCGAGAGTCAGTTCCTGGTAATACTCCTCCGCCCCCATCTCCTCCTGCTGATAAGAAAGACGATGATAAAGATGATGATAACAATCAGAGGAAGGATCGGACACCCCAGGATACGTAGCCGGGAGGCTCGCGAGGGTTCAACTCCGGGTGAGAAGAGCAAATCACCACTCCCTGATACATCAGGTGATGCTCAAGGTGCTCCTAAGTACAGTAGGGAGCAGCTCCTCACGTTTTCTGAGCGGAGGCTCGGAACCATCTCGTACCAGATACAACCTATCGGTTCTGTGTCCTCGAAGTCCGTAAATAAAGCCATTCGACGCCAAGGAGAGAAAAACCGACTTTTGGCTAAGGACGTCCATCTGAAGTGGACAAGTATACTAAGGCTCAGACATAGAGCTTAGACAAAATAGCTGCTTGGCATCTCAAAGACTCCAGTACCTACTCCTCAACCTAACTTCAGGAGATTATTGAGGCAGCCTTAGCAGCTCAGAAAGTCGATCTAGAAGCTCGAGTCGCGGTTGCTCCGAAATCGGCGAAGATATTTTCGGAAGCGGTGACTCGAAGCCCCTGCATCCGTTAAGCTCGAAATCGATGAAAGGAATAAGATTGCCACCTCTAGCCTTCAGAAATCTATTACCCAACAGGCAGAAGCTCTGAAACTTATTCAGAAAGAAATGACAGAATCGCAGGATCAGGCTCTACTGAAACTCCGTCTGGAGTCAGCTGCACAACTTAAAACATCAAGAGCTGATCAAGAAAAAGACTGGGAATTATATTGCGATCTCGTCAAGGACTTCGAATCCACAAAGAACTCGAGTTAAGGATTCAGTCCACATTGTGGAAAGAGACATTCAAGCCATCCGCACTCAACTCTCTAAGGCAGATGATGCCAAAAAGGGGGAAGATATTATGAAGGATGAACCTGATACCGATATGGCTGATGTCCAAATAGTAGAGGGTGGTCAGGAGGAAGGACCCTCTAATGCTCAGACTCAGGGGGAAGGTATTCAGGCAGAACAACCCTCGACTGCTAATGCTCAAGATACTTCAGGGGTTCTGCTACTTGAATTTCCTCTAGAACCTACCCCCATCTCATCTTCTGCTGCCCACATAGAAGATGTTACTCACTTCATTGAACAAGAGTCTGAAGGAGAACAGGCTCCTCCGCAGAGGCCGGGGAAGGAGACTGCTACTGCTATTACTCCTCCTTTCTCCCCGGTCCGAAAATTCAAATCTAAAGCGCAACAAGAAGCCTCTGACCTCCGCGTAGCCCAACAACTACAAGACAAGCTGGATCATGAGCGACAGTTGGAAGAAGCTCAACTTGCTAAAAAGCCTAAGGGCAAAGTTGTTAAGGGCAGAGGTAAGAAGGAGCAAGAGTCTGTGGGCGAAGAAAAGAAAAAGGCTCAGGAGGAGTTCGCAGAAACTCTTTCTACTACAGGTCAAGCTACTGCTCAGAGTCACTATCAGAGTCATCTTACACCTGAGCAAGAAGCTGAAGATAGAGCCACGTGGGAAGCCACGCTGCAAGGCCTGAATATTAGGAAAGGAGACTGTAGGGCAGTGGCTCTTCGAGAAAAGAAGAGAATGGCTGATATGGCTAAGATGATGAGCCTATCTCAAAAAGCCGGCGGTGATCCCGAAAAAACAAATCCCACGAGGATCAAGGAAAAGAGCGCCTCATGTCAAAAAGGACCCTGTGCTTCATGTTGATAAATGGGTTCCTGCTCTGGTTAATGATTAATGGGAAGAGCTCAAAGAGGAATTTATCAAAGGCTACTACGTATGGAAATTCTATCCAAGTGAGCAGACTATCGAACAAGCCTTTGACAAGTTTTTGTTCAATTATAACTCTGAGCTGGGGAACAACTTCTGGAGATTATCAAGAGAGAGAACATTCCTTTCAGAGCTCCGGCTTTCAGGCGCATCCCACCTCCTAGAACTGCGTGCGAAATTCTGTGTATAAAGGAAATAGAGGATGAGGTCAGAACTGCAGCTTATCGCTTCGACCTGAGTGTCGACTTAGCTGAAGACGACGAGGATATCCAGACACTGAGGAAGAGAATCTACCTATACTATGGTCTGCAACCTCCTGTCGACAGATCTGCTGATTTCAAGAAGCGCACTCAAGGCTTCAGGCGTCAGTAGTGTTTTCTCTTCTCTACTCTTGTGTAATAGTGATAGGAACCTGTAATGTCTTGATCATATATGCTATCGTTCCTATTGCTTGATAGACAATTACTCATTTCTTACAACATTTTGCCTTGTGTTTTTCACAACTGATCACTAAGTGATCTGACACACACTCACAATCAGTTTCTCTGATTTTGTCTATCTCTCACCTGCTGATGTTTTTTTTAAGTCATCATATCAGTTTGTTTTCCTCAAATGGATCAAAAAGGGAAATTGTTGTCAGTAGGTTAACATATCTTATAAGATGTTTAGAGTTTAGAAGTAGAGGTTTTGGCATCATCAATTAGGGGGAAATTGTTGGATATGAGTCAGTAGATGATACTCAGCTGTTCGTGGTCAAAAGAAAATTGGGGGAAATCATAGTAGTGCTATGGAATTGAAGATCCCAAAACCGAGCTGATATCGGTAGTTACGTGTCGTTAGGATTAGCTGATGTATAGGTTAGACTTGTTGTAATCGTTTTTATATTCTTGTCTAAGTCCTGTACGGGGTAATTGTTGAACTGATCTTCTGTCGAAAATACTTTTTAAAACCCCACGTCATCAGTGTAATCGCTTGCGTTCTTCAGTCATCAGCTGAATAGACCTCAGTAGAAGCCAATCCAGCAGCTGATAAGTCATAAGCATAAGAACTCATGCAAGCCCAGTACCTTCGCAGTCGCCAGCTGATATACTCAGAAGTTACAGTCCTTGTCAGCCGACTCAGTCGAAGAAGACAGAGACTTTGCGATCATCGTATCCGACGAAAGCGACCCGGCTACTTAAGTCTTTTCGAAAGTTCAGCAGAAGATCATACGAGGCTGTTTGAACGGTCAACTCTGACACTCTCACCAACCACAAACCTCGACCAATGAGAAGCCGACAACGCCTTACCTGCTCCAAACAGTAAAGCTGCTCTCATGTACAGTAATTAACTGCCCTGCTGCAACAAGTTCGAATTAATGGTCGTTTTCTTTGGAAGCTTGTGACACGTGGCATCGTCGTCTCCAACGGACATATGCCATAGCTCACAGCTATAAATAGAGAAGATTTCGAAGCTCCATAAGAGCGCGTTGCACGAAATTAAAAAGGGAAATTGCTCAAGCTCTCAAACACTCTAGCAACTCAATCAGAATATCCAGCGGAGAATCTGCATTTACTAGAATATTTTTGTGGTTCTTCTCTCTAGAGTCTTTAGATCCCTTTCTTCTCTACCTAAGCTCATTGTCAAATTTATAGCTTAGATTCGAAAGAGTTCATTTTTTTTGTGAACTGTTCTTATTGTAAGAACTCCTTCATTAGTTGGAGAACTGTTTTCGCCCCCTTTCGAACTTAGGTTTGAATTGTAAAGTCGCTAAGGACTATAACTTAGAAGGATCGTCACGTGCGCACGGTTTCCTTGCTAAGACTTGCTCAGACTAATCAACAAGTTATCCTGCTCTGTTCAGGACCGTGGACGTAGGATCTTGCGTATCCGAACCACGTTAAACTGCTTGTGTTCTTTACTGTTTTATTGCATACAAACCTTTAAAAATCATAAGTTTGCATAAAACGTATTTCTAAAATCGCACAGCCAAAAGAATTTAATCTGTGAAAACACGTTTTCAAAAAGAAACAAACTCCAGACCCCACACTTATCCGCACACTTATAGTCTTCGACTGAGTTTCGAAGTACTGACAAAAGTTAGTAGGAGAGCTCAGTAGCTGACTCACTCTGTCCCGTGATCGAAGGTTTATTTGGCACTGTTCATCAGTTGCAACCAACAGATTCAGCTGACCTTCACCGAGAAGAAGAAACGGTACTCAGGTGTATTCACCCCCCCCCCCTCTACACCTGATATTTGTCTCCGGACCAACACTTCTTACCTTTTTGTTAAGTCAATCTTTTATTACTTTCTTGGTTATGCTTTGTATGACTTTTGTCTCCAAAGTATATGTTGGCCTATTCTTACTTGTCCTCTATGTGAATGGGAAGATCCATATCTTCCCATCAAAAAGTATTTTACACCAAACACTGGTTTGCACACTGCACACATGAACATGACTTTTGTAATGAATTCGTTGTTCTGCCATGTTATGTGTTGTGCTGCCTCCCCAGGATAGAATCTGTGTGCACTCTTTATCATATAGAACCACTTTTCATCAATATGGATAGTCTCATGCATAGTCTTGAACTTCAGTATGTTTAGAATGCGATCAAACTCTAGTTGCTCTAGGGAAAACCTCAACCTTAGAAGCTTGTTAGGGGTTGTTAGGTCTACGTTTGATTGCATTGTTGTTAGCCCTGATCATACCCTGTTTCACGCATCTCCAAACAATAGACTTGTTGCATTTGATTTAATATATAAACTTTCATATGCTCCCTCGCTTGTTTAGCTTTAGACTCTACACCAAGTTTCAGATCTAGAATGACTCTTTTACCTCTTGTTGCCTTTGGTTTGGCTGAGGCCAAATGAATAACTTGTTGCTCTTCTTTCTGATTTCTTGCTGCACCCACAAACGGCTAACCGTCTGACTACTTGTGTTGAACTTCAAGGCAACTTTTGTGATTTTTCCCTTTCTCGACCTGTTCTTTTGTGTCGGGTTTTGTAGTAGAAACTTCACTATTGCATTTCTTATTTTGGTGGAGATATCTTTTTTAGCCATGAGAGGGAGGATGAAGATTAAGCAAGAGTTGCTCTCATTTGAGTTGGAAATGATGTTACTCCTCTAAACTGATCCAACTTTATTTATAGATTTTTACCTTAAATTATTTTAGTTTGTGTTTTGACTCCAAAACTTCCCACCCGTATTTTGAGTGAGATTAAATTTGTAATTTGCTTGATATGATTTGGTAGGACTAGATAGTTTTGCAGATTTTTCTATGATGCTGTAATTTCCCTCCTTTAAAATGTTATCAGATTTATCTATCCTACTATTAGTTCTGGTTATGAGGCATTTTATTATAAGCTTTGTAGTTTCATTTTTGTTCCAAGGCGCGCATTTTATTATCTACTTTGCATTATCAATCCAATCAATAAATTTTCAGTTCTCTCCAAGTAAATTTGTGAAAAAAAGCAAAAAAGATCGAACGCGGCTTACAAAATCGAAAAAAATCGAGTAATATTCAACTCAGTAAAAATTGAACCCACTAAAAAATAATGATAAGTGTATATTTAGTGTGAGGAGAGAAAGGATTAAGAAATGATTAGTAGAGGGTGTGTCGTGTATAAAAACACTCTCCACCCGTTTTCTTAACAACCGTATTGAAAACAAACAAATCAAATTTGTAACGTTCCAAAATTTTCAATATAAAATGCATTGCATATCTATTCATGCATGTTATCAAGTGTTTTAGATCTGTAAGTCGCGCCTTAGAAATTAAAATGAAAATTAAAGCATTTATGTTATTTTTCGTTAAATCATTTTTATTATGTAAATTTATTTTGAACTTTGAATTTGTTTATTTATATCATATTATGATTAAATTTTTATTGTTGAGATATAAATAGTGTGAGAATTATGAGGTAAAAAAAGAATTTTTATTTATTTTGGATTTTCTAAACCTACTAGGATTCATGAAAGGATATAATATTTTATATTGTATTAAGTTGTTAGTAGATAATTTGAAATTATGTTTTGTGAATAAAATAGATATTATATTTGTGATATACATATTTTAGGGAAAAAAATCTAGTTGTATTTATCCATATCCTAATTTATTTATGATTTAATCTCTTATATGGTAAGTGATAGACTAAATTCTATATAAATTATATAAGTACGAAAATAATTATAGATAAAATATATTTGATACCTTTTGTGATTAGGAATATTTAGATAATGATTTCTAGGCCTATAAATACCCTTAGTCGCTCATAATAAAGCATCTCATAAAATTTTTGAAAATCTGTCAGCATATCTAGCGAACTGTTTCAAGAATTATTTACACATCTTTCCGTCGTCATATAATAGTGAAAATTTAGTATCATCTTTCTCGGTATGTATAGTATACTTTCTAATATTTGTAGAATTTTCCAAGAATGATAAATATTATTTAAAAATTGTTATTCGTAACCTGCCAGTTTTTGACAGCATGTCCATAAGCTTGATAGGAAAATTGTTTTTCATGTTTTCTATGAGTTGTTTTAGACCATGATGAATTTTAATAGGATATAATATATGTTAGGTCATTCATGTTAAAAATATAGAATTTTTAAGATACGTTTACTATTTATTTGTTAATTTATTTCTTGATGTGCCAGATTATTTTGTCAATATGCATATAAATTGAAAAATAAAAGTTTTCTGGATATTATCAAATGAATTATTAATCATGATAAGTTTTATTATGATGGTATATGTAGTATGTTGTTCATGGTAGAGGTCTATAATTTTTAGGACAATACTTTTATTATTTTATTAATTTATTTCATGAATTGATGAATTACTCAATCCACGAATGAATTGTGAATAGAAATAAGAGTATGTTTAATACACCTACTAGATGAAATCATTAAATTTGCATGTTAATAAGTAGGTTATGTATAATATACATTTTGGTTTGATTATTTTGATCTATTGTATGCATGACATTACATGTAAAGTCATTAAGATAAATTTTCATGTACAGGATCGGCGCGCAGGACTTAAACATCTGATATCCATAATTTTTCATCAAGTCAAGGTTAAGGTGGGGAAGTATTCTTACACTACATTTATCCTTATTATTTATGAGTTAATGTCAGGCATGGAAAGAAAGGATCGAAGTTGACCGGGATCGAAGTTGATTCGCGATCGAAGTTGATCGGTACACATGTTTATGGTCGAAGTTGACCGGGATTGAAGTTGATCCATTTTTAAATGTTAGAGTCGAAGTTGACTCGATGGTCTGTGTGACTACGTAATTCTTACATGATCTAATTTTCCGTAATATGTTGGTATATTGTATAGTTTGGATAAGTGTATTCCCCACTGAGTAGTCGTACTCATCCCTATCATTTTAACATATTTCAGGAAATGGCTCGGCCGATGCGTAGAGGTGTTGGTGGTGATGGTCACACGAGGAAGGATTTATGAACTTATTATTGCATTAAACCATTTGTATCATGAACTTTGCATTTTATTTTTGAGAACTAGTAGTCGTAATTATTTTTATTTAAGACATAAGTTTGCCATGGTTCTATTGAATGAAAATATTTTGAAAGAGTTGAAGTGCATGTTAAGTATGAAGTAGCGTCCCTAGCTAAGTTTTGAAAATTGGGACGTTACAAAATTGATTGGGAGGGATGGATATATAATAGCATAAAAATGTAGAAAATTAGGGAATGCTCGAAAATACCAATTATTTATCGCTAAAAATAAATATATACACTATACTAATACAAAAAGGCGCCTAAAGTGAGACAGCTGGAGAATAAGACTACTACTAGATTATGGAGTTTTACACAATTCAATGATTTAAAAAAAAAAAAAAAAGGCAGATCAATTAATTATGTTTATGATCGATGAAGCATAAAAGTTTAGCCTCCCTACGCCGCGGCGGGATAATGATGAAAGAGAGTGGTCAACACACATAATTCATAGAAATCAATAATTACAACAATCAACCCTAACAGCATGCACTGTTTTTTGTTGGTAATGCTTCCAACACTCTCTTCTCCTCCCTCATAAATTCATTGTCCTTCCTACATTTAATTACCACTACCCTTGATGAACGTTGATTCTAATACCCTAATTTTTCTTACATATTTTTATCTATGGACGAAATTAAATACATCTTCTGTTTCAGGGTGGTCTCTTGATTATTTTATTTTTTTATTTTTTTGTCTTTTTGGTTTATAATCCTCTATCTTGGTTATTTATATAGATGGGGCAGTTTTGCTGCTTTTCTGTGCATAACTCGTCTTGAAATCTCAATCACCTATTTAGCGAGAGAGAGAGAGAGAGAGAGAGAGAGAGAGAGAGAGAGAGAGAGAGAGAGAGAGAGAGAGAGAGTCTAGGTCCTCTTTGTTCTTGGTCACTTCACCTAGATCCTATTTCTTCTTTCATCTCTGAAATTCTTTTAGAGAAAAATGGATGTGGCGGAGCAGCTGTGTTACATTCCTTGCAACTTCTGCAATATTATTCTTGCGGTAAACATTTTTTCTACTGAAGATCTGCATGCTTTTAATATTGTCAAATTCTTGATATACCCTTAATTCATTAGGGTTTCAAGTTAAGTTGTTGAAATGGTTTACAAGACTTTTCGAGTAGGAGAGGTCTCAAAAGTAGGGTTAGATGGTTTGTTTGGATGTATCTAAATTTTGATAATTACTTCTTGTTAATTAATTTGCAGGTGAGTGTTCCATGCAACAGTCTGTTTGATGTTGTGACAGTTCGTTGTGGCCACTGCTCTAATCTTTGGATCGTCAACATGGCGGCTGCACCTTTCCACTCTCTGCACCGCCCCTCTTGCCAAGATCTTCAGGTCTCTCTCTCTCTCTCTCTCTCTCTCTCTCTCTCTCTCTCTCTCTCTCTCTCTCTCTCTCTCATGATATATAGGGTTTCTGAAATCTAGGGTTTTCTGATTTTGCAATTCTTTAATTTGGGGGAATCAAATTCAAACCCTTTTCAACTAGCAACAAATCTGTTAAAGTAGTACACTTTCTCTTACATATCAGAACCACAAGTACCATTACAATCATCCTTTTTAGGGACTTGCTAAGCTCTTTTAATGATTATCAATTCTGTTTTTCGTATCTCACTACATTTTATTTTAGGTTCCTAGTTACGCGTTACCCGAATATAGAATGGATGTTGGCTTCTCTCCCACATGGAACTTCATGATGCCCTTCCGCCCTCCAACCTTTATCAACAAACTAGATCAGAGACTCATCAATCGTCGTACGTTCTTGCCCCTCTCTCTCTCTCTCTCATCTCACTTTAATATCATTGTCCTTTACTTTTTCACCAACCTACTGATCAGAATTCACGTTTATTGTGCTTCATAATTTATTTGTTTGCATGTCACAGCCCCAGAAAAGCGGCAGCGCGTTCCATCCGCGTACAATCAGTTCATTAAGTATCCCTTCCTCTCCATTATTTCATTCTGTTCTATATAATATCAATTATTTTCTTAACATTGGCTAATTAATGGCATTGTGAATTATAGGGAGGAGATTCAAAGAATCAAGGCGAATAATCCAGATATTACTCACCGAGAAGCTTTCAGCACTGCTGCCAAAAATGTTAGTAATAATTAATAAACCATCATGCTTTTTTGGAAATTAATCTTAATAACTGGTGGATTTTTGTGTGATTAAATTTATATATAGTGGGCACACTTTCCCCATATCCATTTTGGACTCATGCTCGAGAGCAGTAACCAAGATAAACCTAATGAGGTAAGAAGCTAAGGGCTTTGCTTTTCTTCATCATCATTGTATTAATGTTTAAGTACGAGATTTTCCCAATTTAAGACTGCGAACTCACCTTCTTATCTCATTTGTTAGATACATTAATTACTTATATGTATAAAAAAATTATAAATGTGTGATTGTTTTCAATGTCTTTGTTGATAGGGCTCTGACAAGCATCAAATGAGGAGGGCTGCCGTTCTGAACAAATGATAGCTGCCATGATCTTCATCATTATCCATCTCCAGTATGAAGAAATTCAAAGTTCAAACTAGCTAGCTACCCAACTTATGATGTTAACAATATCTTTCTATTTCTTGCATTAATTTCCTGTATTTCATCGATGTTCTTTATTTTAATGAAGTTTGGAGCTTCCGGTTTTACTTGCAAAAAATTACTCTCTTCATCCCAAAATTCTTGTTAACTATACTATTTTGGGCCGTCCCAAAATTTTTGTCCACTTTCATTTTAACAAATTATTACACAACTTTTTTATGGGACTCACAATTTTACATAACTTCACACGCAATTAATAACTCTCTTTAAAAATCCCGTCGAAAAGAAAGTGGACAAAAAATTTAGGAATGAGGGAGTAATAATCATAACGCTCAAGTATAATAAACAATGGGAAGAAATAAAAATCATTTTGTTGTATTTCACAATCAATTCCATAATTTGAAACTAACATCAGACAAATTAGGCAGCAAGACAAGATTATTATACTTCTGTACAAGTATCATGGCAGTTATAGATATGTTTTAAATGTGTTGAAGAGATATGCAGAATCTTAAGGTGGGTAGATATTGAATATGCACCTGAGAATTATTGTTTCTTAGGAGACATTTCCAAAAGATGGCACGAAGTAAAGGAAACCCGCTAAATCCCAATCATTGACTTCAATGAAGAATTATATCAACAAAAGAATTTTAGAAAAGGTCAACTATATCTAAATGTTAGTAGCAAGTGGCATCTTCTCCAAAAGAACTAAAAGACAGCCTAGTCTTCTTGTCTGATCCAAAACTAAATTTAGGATCAGAATCATCATGGTTCGAGGCGCTGCTTGTGGACGGAAACGAGAAAACAACCCTTGGTGCCGACTTTTTAGAGTCAAAACTGTAGGAAGGGTTACTAGGCGTACCGATTGGTTGAGACTTTATACTTGCTGAAGATGATGGCGCAAAGGTGGGTGTTGGTGGTTGTGAGAGAACGCCAGCAGAAGCAGAAACTGGGAAAGTAAAGCCCAGCCCATTGTCGGAACGCCTGTTGATAGATATTGATGGCAGTGAATGTTTTGTCCCATGACTTCTCCAAGCTTCTGCTTCATTCGATATCTTCGACTCCTGTCCATTACTCAGAGGAAGAGAAAACTGCGAGCTCTGCAACAAATAGATGTTGATCAGAGATTACCATGTGGAGAAATGTTAATGCAGAAGTATAAGTATCGTCTAATAAACATGTAAAGTGATTCATTGCAACAAGGCTAAGATGCATTTAATCATGCTTAACCAAATTGCAGTTAGTTGACATTTTTTGCCTTCTAAAAGGGTATATAAGCCATTGTTTGGAGCCCCAACACCGTAGTTAAATCATGATCATATTTACTACGGACGTCACAGCAACATGGTAATAATCTAGGAACAGAATTAGCTGCTAGGGAATATGAAACAAGAACTTACAGTGCACAGACAAGTAAAGGACAGATTAAATACCTTATTCAAAATTTTAGCCTGAGGACCAGAAGTTCCTGCAAGACCGAAAACCGGCATTTGATCTGTACCAGACATACTGCTCGAAGAACAAGTAAAGATTGAGGTAGAAGCTATAGCAGTTCCGGTGGCTGCATCTCTTGCCTCATTCATTCCTTTGCCCTGAGAATTACTTAAGAAAATGAACTTGCTGCTACTTCTGTTAAATTCCAGAGGCAAGGATGAAGTAGATGTATGGGAAGCAGGCTCTTCAACCTGCACTGGCGTTCCATGTTCCACATTGCTGACATCAGTGGCATCAGGAGACGATCCCGAGGCAATCACCAAAGTTGGTTCATCCTCCTTCTCTTTAGGGGTCGGATCAAGGAGTCCCAGTGCTTTCCCAGCTGCCTGATTAGAGGATGTATTTGTGTTTGGAACACCTCTATCAGGTGTATGTGACACATTGTCTCCTGAACAGTATTTTGATACACGACTAGTTTCACCTGGTACAAAATTTCTCTCTGCATTAGGCACGTAACCACCAAATACTTGGCTTGTGGGCACTTTCGGAGGGATTTCTTTGCGCGAGCTTAGGAAAATGGACCCTCTGGGATGAACTTCAGAAGAGAAACTACTCCTGATACAACGAATAGGGCCCGCAGAACCATAGACATCAACTGTCTCACCCCTCAATTTCCCCTGGAAGCCAATTAAAAAACATACAAGGGAATGTAAATGCTAAAACTACAAGACTAAAACAATTTTGTGCAAGTTTTAAAATAATATTGATTAACCTAATAAGAAAGAACTAAAATGTCCTGATTATACATTGGAAAATAAATGTTAAATGTGAATGTTCCTTTGGAACAGCCTATGTCATCACTGATAGGGAAAATAGAAGAAAGTTATTGAGCAGGAATTTATGAGAAAATAAATTATCATACTTGCCCAAAGAGTGGTGTCCGTGATTGTGGAAAGGGAGATGATGTGCTTGTACACCCACTATCAGCTTGCAACTGAGTCGCCAAAAAATGTACAAAAATTAGTCACCCTAAGTAATACTAATATACTCAGGACATTTAGTTATGTTATACCTTGGTTGTGGACTTTGACAGCTTGGTTGTGGACTTTGACAGTGTGGCCCTAGAGTAGGGGGTCATTCTAGGAAAATCATGAAGCCTATTCCTTGCCCTTTGACTTTGTGGTGTAGTATGGTCCTGACCGGGGCGATCATGCACTACAGCACCAGGCCAACATATGGATGGCTTAAGTGAAGGTGCTGACAAAAGTAGGGGCTTTCTTGCAAATTCATTGGTAGGTTGAGTTCTTTGATTGTTGGAAATTAAATTATGAAGATCTTGGCCTTCTTCAGTGGTACGACCAGCCATATAAGCACGAGCAACATCTATTGGTGAAGCCCCAACTTGAACCTGCACCATTTTCTGACAAAATGATACTTATACATAGATAAGAATAGTAGCATCAATATATAAAAGGAGTAGTCTAACATGTGTACACTATACAGAACTAATATCCGAATTCACTACTCATTATTCATCAAGTTTGTAAATAGCAGAAAGAGAAAGATGGTTCTGAAAGATTTAAAGATACAAAATGCACTCACATCTGACTTTTCATGATAACCAGCATTTACAGTTCTCTCAATAAATTGTCGTTTTCCTTCAGATGGTGTTTCAAGTACTTCGGGAATCCATGGAACTAGCCGAGCATCTCCTCCAGCACTACTTCCTGATTTATGCTCCTCCTCGTCCACCCTTGAGTTCAATATCTTTATCAAACTAGTGATTTCCTCCCTACATTGTAAAGAATTAGATGAGATTTCAGAAATACAAGTGACAATGGCTATATGCACTATTGATGCATTTCAAAAAGACAAAATGGACAATGAGATGGGAATTTGATTACGTTTAAACAATCAAGTAAGGTATCTTAAGTTCCACAGCCTTGACAGTTTTAGCAGACTCTCCTGCTAAGAGGAGTCTCTAGGGGCCATTTACTCTGCCTATAACACAATAGAAAAGGGTGATAATTTCATTCATTACCAAAATTTGAAGTTAGATTAGAACTATGTAGCAGTCAAGCTCAACTCAACATAATTCTGTACTCTGCTTTTTAAGCAAGAGGTCATCCTGCTTAATGCTGGTTATCTCAAACATAACTAAGCTCAACTTAAGGCAGTTACAAACAGCAAAAAGTTGGAAGCTCAAGAGATGAAAATACTGAGCCTATTGTCTGCACACAGAAAATTCGCAAAACTTCCTTTTATTTCTCTTTTTGAGCCTACAACAGATAAAGATTAGCAATGATTGAAACTACACTCCACAACCATGGTGGCAAAAGCCAAATAACAATTCCTATAACTAAACTCACAGAAATACATACATACTTAGATGTTATTACTTTTAATGAGTTCTAGCTCCAACGAGTAAGAGACTATCCAATTTCAGGTTGTTGATTACTAGAATGAGGGACAAACAAGTTTAATCACATTAGACTAGAGTAGCAGAGAGAATGTTGATTGAAAACGGGTAAAGAAAGTGGAGAATTTTTTTCCCGGTTGTTTGCCGTGATTTGTATTTGAAGGGTAAGCAAAAACTACGGGTACTGAGTAAAACAAATGGACACTTCCACTCTTATTACTACTAGTGTTTTAACTCACAAGGTAACCAAAAGAAAAACATGTTGAACGTGGGAAATACCACATCTTTTCTTCATTATAAACAGAAACTATGTCAGCATGCTTTTGATTAATCAATAATTACTTGAATAGTCTAATGCAAATTGTGTCTTCAATCTGCAATACTGGAAATCCTTCATCCTTCGAATCGCACAAAATACACAATAATTATGTGAAATATAATTACAGAGAACATCTTGCTATCTAGACTCAAACTTAGAAATAGAAAAGTAAGGCATTTAAATGACAAAGACCAAAAAGAAAATCAGAATCATTATAAAAGCGCATTACATCTCTATCTCGGTAGCTTACACAACACGCAGTTAGGGATGAGCCAGTTTCAAGTAATTTCTCAGAACAAAAGCCACATTTAAGAGCGCCAGTTGCTACACAATGCATTCATAGTCCAGAACATCAATGGAGGCAATGTTCAATAACGAGAGATTAATCATAACGCGATATATCGAAAAATTAGTCCCCGCAATCGAGACACCAACACTGAAATTAGGGCAAACGTCCGAAATACGAAAGAAGTACCTAGTAAAAGAGTTGCTTTTTATCAACTCCTCAATTCTTGCGAAATCAGAATCATACCGAATTCGATCGTTTTCTTGAGTAGATCTGAGCATTGTGGACTGCACAAATAATCACAAAAAGTCAAGAAACAAATTCAACGCCATTAGAGAAACTGCAAAACTGAACGACAATAATGAGAGAAAGATTCGAGGAACGCAACATTCAGAATCCGTACCTGAGTGGTTTCCCGCAAACTAGCGGAATTATTCATATCTTTGCAACTCAAGAATTGAAGTAAAATACAGAGAAATTGCTGTATTTATGGCGGCTGAAGTTCGACGACATTCATAACCGACGCTTTCTATTTTAGTTTCCCTAATTATCTGAAGAGCGCCGCCACTTAGATTTCAAGAGAGAGAATTTCTCAGTTATATCAATATTTAATTAGCTTGATCATCACATATTGAATTTAATAGTGATTTTACTTAATAATAAGTTTATATTTAATACTGACCAACTATCTAACTAAAAGTCTAATTAACAACTAATAGTGATTTATATCCCTTTCATCTATTCACATATGAAGTTACTCCCTCCGTCTCTTATTTCATTTTTTAAAATCGGGTTGTTGCATTTTAAAAATGATAAATTACTTACAAACGACAAACTCTTTTTTATGGGACTCGCTTATTTACACACAATTTTCAACTTTTTTTAATAACCGTCTAAAAAAGAAGTGAGTCAAGCTCAATAGTACGAAAAGAGTCCAATTTTGTGCAATAATTCTCGACATGCACAACAAATATGGTTTCATTGATGCTTGGGAAGGAGATCTTTCATCCAAATGTGATAATTGTACAAAGCATTTAATTTCCTAAATATTTTTTACAATTAAATCGTAGTTGAGATTTCTAAATATTAAGATATAAAGGATAATTTAGTTATTTAAAAGTAGGATTACCTCCCGTGCATTCTCCCCCCCCCCACCCGCGGCGTTCCATAACATCAAATTTTCTGCACTTTTTAGTACATAATATGAACATGTAATGAGAACAATATTTTCTAACTAACAACAAAAAAAAAAAAAAAGCTTCATATTAAGTGGTGGATGGGGAAAATCATGCTGATGTTTGTGCATAATTTTTTAATTTTTTTTTATTTGGCTACTCAAAATTTCAAATTTTGTCTTTTCCACTTCAAATTTTGAAATTGCATATTTTTTGTCATATAATGTTCCTTGATTTGATGAGATCAAATTGAAGTTTGAGAGCAAAAACATAATAGAAGTTGGAAATAAAAATTGATGCGTGGTCCGTGTAATTTGATCCGTGCCCTAATTGTTCGAGTAGAATATTTGATTATTGATAGCATGTGCAAACGAAAAAAGGGGCGGAAAAGGAGGGTACTTTGCAATTCAATCCATTCAATTTTGTACCCCACATTAGAGCATACAACTAATGGAATATATATGGAAGCCCCAGTTTGATTCTCATACTAGTTTTTTCAAACTTATCAATCAAATCACATGCGTATATTTACTCGCATATGTTACCTCCTCTGCTATTACGGCCAAACAATCAAACGTTAGCTAACGATATCATCTCAATTTAGAGATATTATTCTCCACCTAGCAGTGGCGGAACTAGAGCTATGAAGTTGGGGGTCGAAATAGAAGAACAACGGCGACCGAAGGCAGAGAAAAAATCAAGAGTTGTTAAATATAGTTTTAAATGGTTCGAACACAAACAATGAAATATATAATCTATATTATTTCTTGTATTTGTTAAGTTGAGAAAGATACTTATATATTAGTAGAAAAAAAAAGAGAGAGAAATATTTATAACATGTGAGAGAGTTATGCATATATATTGAATTAATTATACTTGTAATAAAACTAAAGAAAATTAAAAAAGAAATAATGTAAAAGTCCAAAAATAAAAATCAAATGAGTGCATTGAATTTCGAACATGAGACCTATTTTAAAAGAGATAAAATTATTAATCAACTTCACTACAAGCAAATAGTTAATTATATTTTTCACTAAAATTATCTATAAGCAATACGAATCATATACCCTATTTAATCGAAGTTCCGTCGGGCGGGGGTCGGTCGACCCTCCCGACCCCCTTCTAGTTCCGCCAATGCCACCTAGTAAAAAGAGTGCAAGGAACAAAGATTTTTTTGTGATGAGATAAATCTACAGTCACCGAGGGAAGGGGTGGGTGGATGCAGCCGCCCTCCCTCTTTCCGCCTTTCCAAATCGAGTGGGAATTCAATTATTTAGTGTAATTTTTCTTAAAAAAAATTAGTCCGCCATTCCCAAATTTCAGATTTGAGAGTTTTTGCCCCCCTCCTCTTAGTCCTGATCTGCCCTTGCCCGCAATCGCTACGGGGTGTGCACTTGCAATAGAATGCAATTAAACCACATTAAGCTAATCATATTTGATAGAGACACGCATAATTAACGGGGTTGGTGGGATTCAAACTCTAAAAAACAAAGGCATTTTGAGGCTACGAACCCTAGCTAATGATTTATGATTTGACATGGACAACAAACAAGCTGGTAACCATCAATTTTGATCAAGAATTCTGCTGTAAGCATCAATTAGACAATTACCATCAATGGTTGGATATTCCGTCACACTTTTGTTTCGATCTCATCCCCTTGATGATCATGATGCCCCCAACATGATCATAAATAATCCAATTCCCATCCAATATTCTTGAATGCAAAGTCACATTAATTATTTTCAACATCATTGCATTACAAATGGAAGGCATGAAAGATGTGAAGAAGAAGAAGAAGAAGAAGAATAAGATAACTATTCAGTTGCCAGCAGACAACTACAAGCTTGCATATATTCTCCACTTCTTTCTCGGAGCCGGGAGTCTTCTCCCATGGAACGCCTTGATCACCGCCGTCGACTACTTCGGCTTCGTCTACCCCCGGCCGCCACGTGGATAAGGTGTTCTCCGTGGCATACATGGGGTCGTCGCTGGCGGTGCTTGTCCTGCTCTTGAATCGGGGTTTGTGGCGGAGAAGGCTGAGCTTGAGGTTGAGGTTGAATTTAGGGTTTTCTCTGTTTGTAGTGTCGCTAATGTCTACTCCTCTGATGAACTGGACATGTCCGAATCTGAATCCGGACAAGGGTTTTTATATGGTGGTTGTGGCAGTCTTGATTTGTGGACTGGCTGATGGGTTGGCCGGAGGTTGCTTGATCGGAGCCGCCGGAAAACTGCCGAAACAGTACATGCAGGCTGTTTTCGCCGGCACTGCTTCTTCTGGTATGTTTTATGTTGTATCAACATATACAAGGCACCTCAAACTTTTAGGGATTTACAAATATATTTTAATTACATATAAAATATTAAGTAGTAGTATAAGCTTAATAGAAAAACTTATGAGATTTTTATTAAATTATTTGGGTTTGAGTCTTAAATTTGGATTTTTCTACCCTATGAAATAAAAAAACACAAAAAAAAAACACAATTTAAAGAGTTATTTAAATCAACTTAAAATCGTGAACTACAAGATCTTGTGGATCTAGTCTAGGGTAGAAAATCACTTAAATTATACGTCCCTTATTATTTTTTCCCTAATTAACTATTGAATAAGTTTGGAAACCACATATCGTCTCGTAGAAAAAAAAAATGATGCTACTTCTAGACCAAAATTGTTTCTTAATATTATCTATATGAAAATAATTAAACATATAAAATTTGAGGTCCACAATCTGAAGGTAGATCCGACAATGGAGATCTAAAGCGATCGCCTCACCAACTTTAGGCGAAAGGCAGCCCAACGTACATAAGTAACTTCAATTAAAAAAAATGAAAAAAGTATCACGGTCATTTGAAATTATGTCAAACTGTCTCTATTTGTTTTCAGGCAAAAAATATATTGTGTTATTGATTAATCAATACTTGAGCAAAATCATATAACTGTCTTTTTTAACTGGGTAAGATTCACCAGCTCCAACGTGCAAGATTTATGCATTATTTCTGATGTGAATTGTCTAATATACACTAAGAAAAAATTTATAGTTAGTTCAAACTAATTTGTGGCAGAAAAAAAAGTTAGGTTCTTTATTTTGGGGGATGGTTAGGTGTTTTTTTTAAACTCCATATAACGGTCGGTGGAATTTGAACCATGATCTTCGGTCACAGAAGGTTAAGCATCTTAACCTTTATACCATCCAATAATGGAGAAAGTTAGAGCTTTTCTTGTCCCAATGAGATGGCGTAGTGGTGAAGGTGGGTGGCCCGGGACCGATAGGTCATGGGTTCAAATCCCACCAAATAAAAACAAACACTCGATATTGATGTATTTCAAGTGAATTACGGAATTTTATTTTATTTTTTTCACTTTTCCCAAAAGCTTTTTTTTTTTTTTTTTTGTTTGTGTTGAGGGAGCTGCCTTAATATGTGTGTTAATTGATTTTTGTACTAATGAATCTCAGGTGTTCTGGTTTGTACGCTAAGGATCATAACAAAAGCATCACTTCCTCAAACACCACAAGGCCTAAAAGCCAGTGCTGAATTCTACTTCATCGTAAGCTCAGCCATACTACTTGTCTGCATCTTCATCTGCAATCTCCTCTACAAATTACCAGTCATGCACCACCACTACAACAACTTCACACACACTCTGCCCCTAAACAACTCCTCCAACCTCCAATTCCGGTCCACTTTCACCAAAATAAGATTCCCATGCTTCGGAATCTTCATCATCTACACAGTCACACTCTCCATCTTCCCGGGATACTTAGTCGAAAATGTCAAGTCCGACGTACTGAAAGATTGGTACCCGATTGCGCTGATCACCACGTATAACTTGTCGGACTTCGCGGGGAAGTCGTTGACGGGGGTGCGTGTTATGGAGGGGATCGGGAAGGCGACGTGGTGGTGCGTGGCGAGGTTGGTGTTTTATCCGCTGTTTGTTGGGTGTTTCCGGGGGCCGGAGTGGCTGAGGACTGAGGCGCCCGTGGTGGTGCTGACGGTGTGCCTAGGGTTGAGCAATGGGTACCTTACGAGTCTTGTGATGATCCTTGCTCCCAAGGCGGTGGCGGAGGTGGCGGCTATTGTTATGGTGGTGATGTTGGCCGTAGGGTTGGTTGCTGGCTCTATCATTGGATGGTTTTGGATCATTTGAAAAGTTGTAACGACTTTTGGTTCGAGTTTGATATAATTATTTAAATGATGATGCTACTACCCTTGCATTTAATTATATTTCATTGTTATTAGATATCGTTAAAATTAAAAAGTAGCTTAAAATGGTCCGGTCTAATGGGCTCGTCCGACCTACTCATATTTTGGATTAGATTGAACTTAAAATTTTGATGCCTAAATAAAATGAGGTGTAATTGACCAGCATGGATGGCCCGAGGCCTAAATAATTAAAGTGAGCTAAACTCGCAAGCTAATTATTCTTATATTTTTAATAAATTTATAAATATTAAAATGGTTATGACACGTAAAGAGTTGGATTGAGTTGGAGTAGGTTGCATTTTTATAAGTCCAATCAGCTTTCAGATCAAGCCGACCCAGCCCAATTTTATTAAGTGGCTCCCTAGATCGATCCGAGTTGGCCCGATGGGAAAACTTTAATATCCCTAGATATAAGATATCAACCTCTATTGGTTTGTTTTTAAAAAAAAACATTAAAAAAAAATCCCATTCTGTGTATTGATTGGGCCAAATCTAAAAAACATATTTGAAATGCGGCTCTTTAATGGGTGAATTATGTGTGTGTACTGATATTCTTCATATAGTACAATAAAAGCGTTTGATTCACAGTTTGAAATTGAATTATGATTTTAAATCATTCCTCCAAATTTAGAATGATAATAAAATGTAGGTTTGGGCATAATCTAATAGATAAATTATACCCCCTGATTTAAATATTGTAAACGTCATTATCCTTTTGATATTGTTACGTAGTTTCCTTAGTGCTAGGTTGTTTCGGTAGTTTTCTTATTTTGGGCTAGCAACCATACTTCTAATTCTATATATTCATATTCTTCCATGGAAGAGATTAAAGAAAATATTCCTTTCACATATTCCTTCTATTATTAGGGGTTTGAAAATCCATATTATAGACATGATTCCAAAATTTATATTTAAATACTTAATCAAAAAACACAATTTATAGAGTTTATATATCAATACCAGATTTCAAAAATCACCTAACAAACGCCTCTTAAGTATTTACTTTACTGTATCGTACTAAAAGAACTGATGGTAGAAAATATTATTTAATATTTTTATATTAATATTTTATAAAAAGAAAACATATGACAAATAATTTGGAAAACAATTTCACAATTAGCAATATAGATTATTATATTACAAAATTTATATAGGCTTAAACCATTGTAATAAATAATTCAAAAGCGGTTACAACATAGACAAAAGGTATAAAATAAAATACTTGGTTAACATTCTACAAACAAAAGTGAGGCAAGAGAAAAGGTTAGAGAATTAGATATGTCACAAGTTGAGTACATAGTAGAGCTGTTTGTCACAAGATTGTCTTGTATTATTGGTCTTCAATTTGATCCTCAGCATCCCAAAGAAAGTGAGCATATGAAGCCATAACATTGCTGCAAATATAATTAATCAACATTTAAGTAATCAATTTGAAATTTATAATTAAAAAAAAGTATAAATAAATACTGTTAAAGCTCGATAAAATAATAACTTTGGGATCGAGAAAAAATATTCATTTAACGAGGTTATTACTTTATCGAACTTTATTTTAGTGCATTGACTCATATCGGAATCGAAAAAAATTATTATCTTAATAAGATTATTATATTATCGAATATTATTTTATCGAGGTTTAACTGTAGCATAGCATAGAATTGTTACCTGTCGTCGGGGGCAGCTTTGACCGCACGATCAAAATATATGTCGGCGCGTTTTGCATCCTCATTCGTCTGCCATATTAGGTTCGCATATTGTGTCAAAGCATCTGCATCCTTGGGATTTGCCAATATTGCCCTTCCACAGTATTCTTCTGCCTTCACATAGTCTCCATCAAACTGTTCATTTTTCCAATTTCAACTAATTATTACCGACCTCACCAACAAGTAATAATAATAAAAAAAATTATTTTATTTTATATTGTTTTTAAACTAAATAATCTATTTATCTAAGTATATGTGTTTAAACATATAATCAGACTAGCAAGCAAGGTACAATTAACCGTAAATGCAATATATATATAGGTTGAAGGTTGATAAGCGCACTAGTAATTAATGAATCATGTCGTTATTGAACTCAATTTGATTGATTAGGAATCAAATATGCTTTTTTGATATGGGAAAATAATTTAAAGAAATGCTTATTTAAGTCAAAAGTTGATACTATTAGCATATGAAAATAAAAATAAGAAAAGCAAACGTATCTTTACTTATTAATTATTTCGATATGTTCTTCCAAACGTGCGCTTAAGCACTTATATTTTAGTACAAGTTTAAGGTCTCGTTTAAAAAAAGAGATTAAATAAGTGCTTATGGCATAAATGTTTATGGTAAAAGTGTTTATACCACAAGCACTAAAGTTAAATAAGCTGTATGCGTTTGGATAAATTGATATATAAGTACTTAGATAGAGAAAAAATATATATATAGGATGTGAATCCTGTGGGAAGGCAGAGTTATGTAGGAAAGTAGTATGTATGCATATTCCCTATATGTTTTATGCATATTCCTTAATTTTTTTATCCATAAATTTTGTTTTTTTATATTTTTGTCTTTATGCATAAAACATATAAGGAATATGCAAAAGGAATATTCCAAAGTATATTCAATCTAAACCATCAAAAACTGAAATGAAGGGTGCATATTTCTTCTTATTTTTTATTTTAAGGAAGCTTCTTATATGATATATATATTTAAAAATTGTTGTTAGTGGCATTTCAGTTTATTTTCATAAGCTATATCTATCCGCTTATGAAAATAAGTAAAAAAAACAACTTATTTTTTATAATAAGATGTTTTTTTAAGCTCTCTCAAACGCCAGTAAAAGTATAAGCATTTTCAAACAGAGTCTAAATAAGTTGTTGATAAACTCTTTCAAACAAGATTACGTATATCATGATTGTGTTTGTGCATTTAAAACATTAGTAGCTAGCTGGTATATAGATACAAAAAATTAAAACAATATATGCATAACATTAAATAAAAATACTTTTTACAGTTAAACTATTCCTTGTACCTCTTTCAAGAATCTAGCGTAGTTGCTCAAAAGCATTGAATTTCCCGGGTCGGCCTCAATCATCTGCTCATAATGCAAATCCATGCTACTATTCCCATTATTCGCGTCCCAGCACCACCCGTAGCCGCCGCCATCTCCACCTCCGCCGCCCAGACCGCCATTTCCGGCGCCGGACCAATCTCCGCCCCCACGGCCAAAGGCCACCTCGGCGACTTTGCACCTCATGTCTTGTTCGTATTCTTCTTCTTCTTCATCCTCAACCGGGACTAGAAATATCCCATTCATGCAAGAAGAGCCCTTCGTCGTGGAGCTTCCTTTGACGACCAGATCGGATTCCGATAGGTTCCTCGACACTTTCTTGATATGATCGTGGTGGATTGAAAGCGGAGTGGGTATGGGACAGGTTTTTGATTTGGAAGTGATTTGTTGGAAGAATTCTGGCTCGGGAGAAGACTGCGGGAGCAAGGAGTTCAACATAGGTGTCGAAGAGCTTCTTAGAAGCATTTTACTTGTGTTTTCTTGGGTGGTTGTTCAAACAATCAAAAGAGAGAGAGAGAGAGAGAGAGAGAGAGAGAGAGAGAGAGAGTACTTTTTGCTCCTCAACCTCGGAGGGCAGGGGGGTTCTTATAAAGGTGTATGCATTTTCCTTTTTTTATATTTATGTTTTAATTATTATAATAGTAATAAGTATACATTTGTACATGTTATGTATGTTACGTAGTATATTATATATCATTGTTTTATTGAGCATGTGAAAAATGGCTTATAACGTCTTATATAGGGAAAAAAAACATGCATAAATTGGAGTAGTTTAAAAAACATGCATAAATTGGGGTAGTTTATTTCGCAGACGATTGTTGTACCACACATATAAGAGTATTGACATGTAGTATTTCTCATTAAAAAAAAAGTGGGTCATATTTATCATATGTCAATATATTTGTGGTGTGGTACACACAAGAATATACAAAGGTAATACACAAACTTTTGTGACGCACAATAAAGTATTTTTCATATAGATTAATAACAAACTTCTAATAAATATATTGAGACTATTCATTCAATTTAAAGTAAAAGAAATTTCTAATTAAAATATAGAAAAATAATACTGCTAGAGGATCCTATATCATTTTCTTTTATATATACTCCCTTGTTCCACAATTATTGTATCATTTTTTTTACGATAATTTAATAGAGTTGTTGATTATGAGTAAAGATAGTGAAATCTTTAAATAAAGTATTTGTAATAATTTATTATTATAGGAAATAGGACAAGAATTGTATAATAGAAAAAAATGTAGAACAAGAAATATGAGATCGATGGAGTAGTCAACTACCTCCCTCCATCCCGCTTCAAGTGACCTATTTCTTTTCGGGCGTCCCGCTCCAAGTGACCCGTTTCAAAAAAAGAAATAATTTATAAAAAAAATCACAAATTATCTCCTATTTTATCATTTCACTTTCCTACTATCACTTCTTTATTATTTTTCTTTCATACTTTATCATTTCTCTTTCCTACTTTATCATTTGTTCTTCCACTATTTCACTCATTTTCTCTCTCTTACTTTATCATATAATCCTCTCTCATACTCTATCATCAACTTTTTTAATCTTCGCACCGAAAAAATGAGTCACTTGAATCGAGACGGAGCGAGTATTAGAATCATGAATGTAACAAAAGTATAAAACTTCTATTAATGATAGTGCACATGAATTTGTCGTACATATCTATTTGACTGAGGCAGGTGGAGTGTGATATGAAGTAGGAGCTGCGCAGTCGTTTCACTGTAAAGAGGGATGTAGCATTTGACGGCCTAAAATCACTCGGTCTTTTAACAGGCTGAGGCTCTGCTGGCCAATCGTCAATATGTCCGGAATTAAATCAACAATTTCAGTTGTCCACTAATTCATTCATTTTATTTTATATTATTCTATGTTCCTAGCCACCGTTCAACATTCAAAATGTGTAATAACAAATTTGTAACCTTGATTTTTCGAAAATTAGTTACTAGGAATAGTGGTCCTTCTACTTCAAAATATATAAATTGACCCTTAACTGTGGGTTATAAATTTTAAAAATGCATGTATTATCATACAATGTCGCATTTTAGAGTGGGAGAACAAACATTCATTTTCACAACTTTAGTAAAATATATTTTATGTGATAGTTTAATTATTAGTCTTAATAAAATTAAGCAGTTGAGCTGTTTAAATAACTAGAAGCATCAATCGAGGTGTTTGTAGTGCTTAAAACACATAATTATATAGGACATGCTAAAAAAATCATTCTATTACATATTGATATCAAAAGTTCTCTACTTTTATCCCAAAAAATAGTTTCTCCAATTTTAAGCAAAAATAAATAAGAAATATATGTAATAAGCATTCGCATAACACACCATAAAGATCGTAAGATTAAATTCAACTAAAAACTTATAATTAAGTATATAAACGGTAATATCATCATCTTCAACCATGTTTTGGATTTTTAGATTTTGTATATTTTGAATATGATAATAATTCTCACATATATTATATAAATAATAATGTAGGGATGGTCTCGTTAATACACATCGAATTAGAAAGAGCTTGTGATTATTATAACAATTTCACAATAAGAATTTGACGAGTGCATAGTTATAAAGCTCGGATTGAAAATAAATACGTCGGAATTTTACTAATGTGTCTAATATAATTAATTTACTTTACAAAACCATTTTGCGAGATAGTCGAAGTACTCTTTCTCTTTTAGGTCAACCTCGACCGGCGGCAATGCTGATGGCGGACGGCGGTATATAGGTTTGTCCGAACTTGAGGAATAGTGCCTCTCTTTTCATGCCACAACCTAATTAACCTTCTTATGTAGATATTGAGAAAATATAAAATACTAACTTCATCCCATAATTCTTATCATACTTTTCTTTTTTAACTGTTCCACAATTCTAATTTCATTTTTTAAAATATTAAATTATTAAAAATAATTCATTTGAGGGTTCCATCATTTTTACTCAGAATTAACAACTTTTTTAAATTAGGCATTTCTAATACTAGCCATATAGACTAAATAAAGAGCAAATATAGTCTATAACTAAATAAAAACACAAATATAGTCATTTCGTCTTCAATCACATCTCTTCAATCATTGGATGATGTGTGTTGTAGGAATTTGTGCCAAGAATTTTTTTTTTTGAAACGTAGAGGGCCAATGGGGGTCGAAGGGTGGCCGAAGGAGACTGTCCATCGGCCCTCCATCGGTCGAGAGAAAAAACAAAGACCGAGTAAGTCCATCGGCCGAGCCACTTGAATATGCACAAGCAATTACTGGGGCCGAATATACCTTATGCCCTCCATTGGCCCACGCTCCCTTTCTTCGAGATAGGCTTCGACAGGACACAACCTGCAAAAGTGCAGAAGAGCCGATAGAGGGCCGAAGTAGGGCCGATGGGATGTGCAACTTACATTCAGTTTTTTCTGCTGAAATGACTAGTCGGATATGACATTCACATGCCAGCGTTTCAGGGCCGATGGAGGGCCGATGGATTGTGCAGCTTCCATTTAGCTTTTTCTGCTAAAATGACTAGTCGGATATGATATTCACATGCCAGTATTTTAGGGCCGATGGAGGGCCTGTGGAAGGTGCAGTTTCAATTTATTTCTGCTGAAATGACTAGTCGGCCATGATATTCGCATGGCCGCATTTCAGGGCCGATGGTGGACCGATGGAGGGCCGAGGGACGACATGTGTACTTTGTAGAAAAATTGATTGGCAATTGGATCATATGAAAATTTTATGTAGAATTTGCATTTCCTTATAAGAATGAGGAACTCTGTGCATGATCATTCACAGATAAAATTACTCAATTTTCCTTCTACTCTTCTCAATTCCTCACATCCATTTGAAAAATATGGTCGGTTTTTGACCGATTATTGTGAAATTGAATGGTGAATTCGATGATGAGTCGAATCATGTCGGTGGCCATGAGTTCATGGTTTACATTCCTTCAAACAATATTTCTCTTGTATATCTCCGACAGAGCATTGATCGGTGGCTCAGTGCTTATTCCCTTCCTTTCAACTACTTCATCTACTATACTACTGCTTCTCGACGAACCGACAGGATGATGAAGGCCATTTTGGATCATGATATTGATCTTACGGGGTTGTGCTCTATCGACATAGAGCCGATTGTGTTTCTTGTGTATCCTGAAGTGCAAAATCATCAATTTGCTTTCCTCAATCTGAATCAATTACCGGAATATATTTCTAATTTCGGAGGTCCTAATTGGTTTACGGGCCAATGAAGCAGATTTAATGCTGGCGTTCGGGCTCCCCAAAGGAATGTTCGTGTGGAGACGGATTCACATCGTGAGGCGGATTTGGACTCATCATATGATGATGATGAGGTTCAAGATATTCCTCCCGCCTTGATTAATTGTTCGTTACAAGATTTTGTTGCATGGATCCGGAGAGAGGGTGATGTGAGAGAACTTATGTCTTTGCTCGTTCCAGTCAATCATCCTCTAACGAACGACGAGACTATATACGACAACACAGAAGCAGCAAACAACTGGCTACTTCCTATTATTCCCCTTGATGTATCCAATCCAGTAGTGTCGCGGAACCTGAAGCATATTGTAGACGGTAGTTTGCAGGAAGGATTGATGTTTAGCTCGAAAGACGAACTTTATGATGCTGTCGCTCTATTCCATTTGCAAAACAGTGCGGATTTCAGAGTGCAACGTTAGAATGCTTCCCGGTTGGAATATTTGTGTAGAATATGTGTTGATTGTCCATTCCAGCTGCGGGTGTAACGCCCCGACCTCCACGAAGGATCACAGAGGTCGAGCCGCTACGGAAGAATAATTTAAAATATATTTTCATACCCTTTCTTGACATTTTTGAAATAAACACTCCATTTAATGCAACTCACACACAGGAGATCAGATATTATGCATTTAAATATGCACTGAAGCATAATGAGTTTCAAAACATATCAAAATACGTTTTACAAAACACGTTTTCATGCCATCTTTTGAAAACTGATTAATAGATACGGAAGCGTATCAACTTTCGAAATATATATAGCAAAACATAATTATCCATTTACAAAACTTAAGAGGGCAAAATGATCATGGCAGAAACCCTCTCCTCAGCTCATTCTCAGTCGCCACTGCCGCTCAACCTGAAAACATTTTGAAAACATTTGGGCTGAGCACTGGTGTACTCAGTGGGTAAAGTAGCTTGAAAACATTTTAAACAGTTTATCCATGCATGAGGTATGACTTGGAAGGTTTTAAAAAGAAAACTGCTCCAAACATACAAAACATTTAACATTGGGTGCACACATCTGTGTCACATTTCCTGTTACTTCTACCATTTCATTTTCATGCTTTGGGCCTTGGCCCTTGAGTCGAAACTCAAGGGGTCCCTCATAACTTGTTCTTGGGCCTTGGCCCTTGAGTCGAAACTCAAGGAGTCCCTCATAACTTGTTCTTGGGCCTTGGCCCTTGAGTCGAAACTCAAGGGGTCCCTCATAACTTGTTAGCACTTAGTACACAAGGAGGATCAATCTTTGTGCTACTAACAACATAGTGTACACACTTTCGTATTAACACTCATCTAGCGTGTTAGGCCAGATGAGAGCCTCGATCGATCTATATCACGTAGAAGCATTAAACAGGTAAATGCACAAAAACTTTCATGGATAAACATACTTCATAGAGCTCAATAACTCAAATCATACTTTTATGAAAATATTACCCACCTCAACTTTCCACCGATTTGAGTTATACGTACTCCCAACACCGGGGCTATAGCTCTTCCACCAACGTTCCTACAACGATATTAATGTTGTAGCTTTAGTACTTTAAACTCGTGCAGAATGCCTATTTTGTAAACATTCTACAGACTACGATTTCAGTCCAGAAATTCTAATACTCCACGCCGTTCATCCTTAATGAGTCGTGATTATACTGGAATTGGTTTCGTAGCAAAATAATCAGTATTCAAGAAGTTATCACCAAAACAGCGCTCACTGCACGAACAAGTTCCGTTTCTGCCCATCTATACTTTAGCTACGATTTTTGGGATCATTTCTACTCTAAAAATTCCCATATTCCACAAATGCGTAGGAAACATGCATATAGATGACATATCAAATTTTCAAACCTTTTGGAAAAGTTATGGATGCAGAATATACAAATCATTTTTTACTCAAAAACTGCTCCACATAATGAAATTCTTTGTTTAACCATGGAATGTTTGTAATAAACTGCTTTTACATGGATGTTTCAAAAATACATAATAAATATTTTCATAAACACCAACGTGTTTAGAGTATTTAAGAAAAAGAATCAAGTCCATATCATTACTGTGGAGTGAGATATAAATGTTTTACTAAAACCTATCCCGAATGCATGGGTTTTTCGACAACATAAAAGTGAAAATTCGTTAAAAATATACGGACTTGTCCAAAAATCATGAAATTTGACAGAGACCTTAACGACATCTTAAAATGTATCTCTGTAATTTTTATGGAATTTTTCATGTAACAAAAGATCATGTATTTGGCTCTGTAAAATCACGGCAGAAGAAAGAATATCATGACAGTTTCTTGTGTTCGTACAACTTACACATTTCTTGCTATCTTACATCCATATCTACTCATGTGACCATGAATTCCATACATAAAACTCTTCCTAATCGTTCTTCCTCTTAACTCAGAGGTTTATGCATCTTAAAAGTATATAAATCTTCCATCTTTACAACCTCAAAACAAGAAATCGAAAGCTAAGAGGAGTAGAATACCTTACTTGATTGATGTTGGGCTGCCAAAAGAAAGAATTTCGATTGTCTTCTAAGGATCTTCCACAATTACAGTATCTCGACTGGTGAAGAAGATGAAGGGGAAGAAGAAAGAGAAGGAAGAAGAAGATGAATGAAGAGGTAACGTGAGTTTACTTGTTTTTGGAAAAAGAGGAAGCACATCCCTAAATAGGGGAAAGGAACTAAATTTCCTCAAAAGCAATGAATGTCTCCCACCTTCCTCATTAAATGCTTGTTAAAATTTCAACCTCCTCATTAATGTTTGTGGTAAGTTTTCAACCACCTCATTATTGTGGTATACGTATAAGAGCTAGACAAGGGTTTTGGTGGTTGTTTACAATTATTTCTTCACACTATTCCCATCCCATCAAGTTTGAAAATAATCACTTTCCCTTCTCCATGCACATGCAAGGCATTGAGGATCCTAAGAATAGGTTGGCAGCTAGGAGTTGTGTATAACACGCAAACAAGGTGTCTAATTACACCATTCTATTAACAATCATGACAACCCATCCCGCGAAACACAATTCATGAGGCGCGACTTATAAAATTTAAAACAATTGATAACATGTATGAATAAACATACCATGCATGATATAAAAAAAATTTCGGGGTGTTACAGCGGGCATACCGTAGAGGTGAAAAATGTTGGGAGGTGACTAAATAGGTTGCGAACCACACTTGTACAACTGATTTATCCGAGCTTGGCGAACGAAATGTACAGTCGAAGGCTGTATCAGCTTATATAGCTCGTAGAATGCGTCGTCAGAGCAATTTCATGAAACCGGCTAATATTCATCCACTTTCTTCAACAATTCATCCTCGCACTGGTCGAACCGTTCATTTATAGTATGGATGATTCGTTCGTACGAAGGTACAACGACATCTTCAACCCCACGATGGGGAGGTGTCTGCATCTGTTCCAAAAGTTTTAATCACAAGTTATAATACACTCTTATACTTCTAAAATTTATAATAAATTTATAAAATATTATTTACTGGTGATGCGAAGAAATTGATCCACTCTGTATCTGGTGGCATCATAAATACCCACTTAATACAACGGGGCATACCTCCGTCATTCACAAGGCGGACACACAGCTGGGCTAAATCTGGTATCGCCTCGTATGCGGTAGTCAGATATAATCGGGCTGCAGGTTGTACAAAAATAGAATTAATTAGTTAAGACGGCCAAGCTGAGGGGCTACAAAAAAAACTGAATTAATTAGTGAAGAGGGTAGATTGAGGGCCGAAGGGAGGGCTGAAGGTAGGGCCCAAGACGGGGCTGATGGGCCGAAAGCCAGCCCCGGCCGAGGGACTCATGCACGATTCAGCCGAAGGCAGGGCCGATGGAGTATACTCTCCTTCGGCCCTGCCTTTGGCCATGCATCGGCTCCGGTTGCAAATATTTTCCTTCAGCCAGCCTTTGGCCCTCCATCGGCCCCGGTTACATATACATTAAAAAACTATACTGACACCAATTGTCTAATTCAGACCGAATAAATCATAAATTCATCATATCAAGGACGATTAAATCCAATGCAACATTAATATATTCTATAAACTCATGTAATCTAAGTCGAATGGCAATTCGACACAATTCAACACGGTTTTCATCTCCAGAAAAATAAAAACTCATTTTTGAATAACAATTTTCGAAATTCATCATGAATTGGACATATGAATCTCAATTTTAACATGAATTTACCACAACTTATGTTTAATTCAATCAAAATTTGCTGAAATTGTTGTAGAAATACCTTTTTGTCGCCGGTAGACATGGCGGCAATGTCGGCGGTGTGAAGTTGTCGGCAGTGTGAAGTTGTCAGCAGTGACTGGGGCGATCATCGGCGATATTCGGCGGTCGTCGTCGTCGTCGATTGTAGTGAAGTTGTTCACAACTTCTATCTTCGGTCCTCAGATCTATTTTCTCTCTCTCGGCCGAAATAATTGGGGCCGTTACAAACTTTGAATAACACTTGAGGGTCGATGGGTGGGCCAAAGGAGGGTCGATGACCATCGGTCCTTCAATAATTGGATGTTATCTTTCGGCTGAAATAATTGGGACCGTTACTTTCGTTTGAATAACACTTGAGGGCCGATGGGTGGAGCCTAAGGAGGGTCGATGTCCATCGGCAATGCAATTCCTATACATACTGAGAATTCCCTCGGCCCCTATCGACCTTATTCTTTTTATGTCAACCCTCCATCGGCCCTTCTGACATATTTGTCCCAATGATTGGTTGCAGACATAAAAGTAGGATAAAATGACTAGATTTATATTTTAGGATAGTAAAAAGTTAAATTTATTTTTGTTTTCACTGTTTTAACTAACAATGTATATTAACACTTTTTAAATTATCATACTAAAAGAAAATGGGACCACAATTATCGAACGTAGGAATTATATTTCATCAGGTTGAGGATTTTTTTTTTTGATTCGTGGAACCCGCAGTCGCTACTTTCAGTGCGCACTGGGTAAACCCCGCTCCTTGTACAATAGCCTGCAAACTACACAAAAGAGTTCAACCACCCTAGGCTAACCATAAGTGACAGGCAACACATAGTGTTTCCAGTGGACCTATCGATCCCGGATCACCCACTTTCACCGCTAGGCCTACCCAGTAAGGAATTTTCTCATATGGTGTGAGGTGTGGTGGAGGCCATTGAGTATATTTAACGGCGCTTGTGGGCGTGCACTAGGGGTGTCAATTCGGTATAACCAAACCAAACCAAACCGAAATTTCGGTTAACCAAAGTTTTGGTTGTATATTTTGCAAAACCAAATACCAAACCAAAGAATTTCGGTTCGGTTTGGTTTTTTATCCAAAATTTCGGTTTGGTTCGGTTTGGTTTCGGTTATAACCAAAGCTTTAGAGAAAAAAAGCATAACAAAAATTACAATGTCAAAACTAATATATGTGTAACGCATTATATAATTACCATCCCAAAAATCAATGATGCTCAAACCATTAGAAAATAACGTGCTTTGTAAAGTTCAAGCAATAAGCTTTTATCACTAACCATTCAAATGTCCTTAAAAAAGAAACAATAAAGAAGTGTTCAAGAGCTTAGTTCTTTGAGATCTTCATATCATAATCAAACTTCAGGATCCAACAAAAGAAATTAACAAAAGTAAATAAGTTAAATTATTTTATACTTGTATAATTTAAACTTTATTTAAATCATTAGAGAAATAAAGATATCAAACACCAGCTAGCAACTATATTATCGTTGATCAGAACTTCAAAGTCCAATGACAATTGACTTCAAACCAATATTAGCGATCAAAGTCGAAATAAGACAAAAAAAAAAAAAACAATACATATCAAATGTTTGAAAACTTGAAGTCTTGAACCACCTTAGTGAACACATTAAATTAAAACTTACCAAGTTCAATTTTTTTCATCGCATATGATCATAATAATATATAATACGATATTAATTAGGTTAGAAGGTAAATTTGGAACAATAATAATATATAATACGATACAAATCTCAGCCCATCTTCCAAATAAGTCAAAAGAATGCTATGTTTTATTATTTTATAATTTTCTTAAAGATATAAAAGTTATATAATACTAATTACACTTTTAAAATTATTATAATATTTTCGGTTCGGTTAACCGATGCTTAAACCAAAAATCAAACCGAAAACCAAAAACTCAAATAATGGAAACCAAATACCAGACCAAAAAGTTTTGGTTCGGTTTGGTTAAAAAATGTTTGGTTCGGTTCGGTTCGGCCGGTTAACCGACCATGTTGACAGCCCTAGCGTGCACGTCCAATCAACCATTTGGGTTTGTCTTCTAGGCCACACTTTTTCAATCTTACAATTTTGTGGGCCCCAAGAATCTTTTATCAAGTATCTAGAGGAACAAGAATTACAATAAAAAATAATAAACAAGTGCAAGAAATATAACCAAGCATAGCCTGTCCAAGGAAATAGACTTTTACATACTTGACAAAAATAAACCTGAAAAGTAGGGCCAGCTCTTTTTCAGAAAACATATCCCATTTATTGAATTAAATCCAACCCCACCACCCAAGAAAGAAGTTAAAACGAAAAGAAGGAAGATAAAATTGTGATAGCAAATTAATTTGTAATTGTTGGACCACTAAGACGACTAAGAAATTCAAAGAGATTTGTAGTCAAATGTGAGCCTCATAGAGCTTTATCATTTCCCAGCTGCATTAGCCTTAAGATCTTGGGGATAATCGAAGCTTTTCATATCTATTCAAGCCTCCAATAGCAATGAGGCGATTCTCATAGTAGGCCCCTTCTTATGTTAGGATTTTCTATAATCATTTATTTGATGGATAATAAATAACCGGCGTGCAAAATCATGGAAATTAATAATTTATCAAAAACGACAATGATATGTAGAAATTAGGAGTAAATCATGTGAGAACCTACAATTAAAAGAATTATTCATGGTTTCCGATTCACACTTTAATTGTAGGTTCTTTTAAATCATGTGTTAATTCTTGTGATCTCGGAACACATCCTCGTCGGATCCAATTTCATTGCGATCCCGGAACGTATCCTCGTCGGATCCAATTTCATCTAGGGTCTCGAGCCGTTACTCAGAGTATCATTTTCAACTTTAGATATCAGGCCTTTCCCCAGATAATCCCTTATAAAAGTTAGTGTACAATGGAGATCAACTCACTGCACAACTAACGGGGGTGTACACAATTCCAGTGGTAATAATGGTCGATGAGGAAGCCCCAGTGGTAACTGAGACCTCTACTGAGAATATAAACTCAGGGGGAACAACTACTGTTCCTGAGTTAAATGCCTCTGAACCTGGAAACTCAGTAGATCCTAACCTTCTTACTGAACTACTGCAATCACAGAACAGTACAACTGAAATGCCTAACACACCTACTGACTGTGTAGAAGTAGTATCAGAAGAAGAAGTCAGACTCAGACGTTTATGGCTCGACACTCATTCTTCAGATCTTATTATTGGAGATCCATCAGCAACTATCAGGACAAGATCTAGATTAAGTCAAGGAGAAAGCTCACTCTATTCTTGTTTCTTGTCTACAGAAGAACCTCAGTCAATAAAGGACGCACTCAACGATGCTGACTGGATCATTGCCATGCAAGATGAGCTGAACCAGTTCGTTAGAAACGAAGTTTGGGAGCTTGTTGACAGACTTAGACATCAGCACGTGATTGGCACTAAGTGGGTCTTCAAGAACAAGCGTGATGAAAACAACGTCATTGTCAGAAACAAAGGTAGACTAGTTGCCAAGTGATACTGTCAAGCAGAAGGAATAGACTTTGATGAAACGTTCGCTCCAGTCGCCAGATTGGAAGCCATTCGTCTGTTCCTAGCCTATGCAACGCATCAAAGATTCAAAGTATATCAGATGGATGTAAAGTCTCGCTTTACGAATGGCGTGCGAAGGAAGAAGTCTACGTGGAACAACCGCCCGGCTTTCAGCAGGGACATCAGGTGTACAGACTTCGGAAAGCTCTGTATGGGTTAAAACAAGCACATAGGGCTTGGTACGATACCCTATCAGACTTTCTGCTTCAGAAAGGTTTTCAGAAGGGGACAGTAGATCGCACCCTATTCAGCATAAAGCCAGGAGATGACATCCTACTGGTGCAAATCTACGTGGACAACATCATTTTCGGATGCAGAAATGTGACTATATGTCAACAATTCGAGAGAATGATGAAGGAGAAATTCGAGATGTCTATGATGGGAGAGATGAACTATTTCCTTGGATTTCAAGTAAAACAATCACCTGAAGGAATCTTCATCAATCAAGCCAAGTACACTCGAGATCTCCTGAAAAGATTCGGCTGCGATTCAAGCAAGCCAGTCAAGATCCCCATGAATACTAATTTCAAAATTAATCTAGACAAAGAAGGAGCTTCTGTTAACACAACTGATTATAGAGCTATTATTGGCTCCTTATTATATTTAACAGCAAGCAGACCTGACATAACTTATGATGTAGGTGTATGTGCAAGATTTCAGGCGAATCCCAAGCGAAGTCATCTAGACTCAGCAAAGAAGATTCTGCGATATCTGAAGGGAACACCTGACGCAGGGTTATGGTATCCTGCTGACGATAATCTTATACTAACAGGTTATTCTGATGCTGATTATGCAGGATGCAGGGTAGATCGAAAGTCAATTTCAGGAACATGTCAGTTCCTATGCAGCAAACTGATATCTTGGTTTTCAAAGAAACAGCATTCAGTGACAACGTCCAGTACTGAAGCTGAATATATGGCTGCTGGAAGTTGCTGTGCCCAGATCCTTTGGCTTCGACAACAACTGCGAGATTATGAAATATCTCAGGATGAAGTGACCATACTGCTAGCATTTAATATATCAGTCGATTGCACTCAGTAGTTAATGAGCATTTATTTCCCACCATTAATCTTCTAAGGTTTAAGTCAGTAGGAAACCGTTTTCATTTAAAAGGCTTAGACTTTAATGCTGCCTGCAGCGCATTTAATGCATGTCTTCTCAACTTACCTTACTGCGCATATTCCTACGTGGGTCTAGGTTAGAGGCGGCTTGTGTAATCATTCTTTTTATAACATCAAATCACAATCGTCATTTTAAAAACGAGATTAAGTTTCAGTCGTTAGATTAAAACCGCATGATATGCAAATCTTATAAAATCTCTCGTTTATATCTCTAACTGCACTTTTTGCCATTTTCGAATTTCAAGAGCTTTCTTCGCATTCAGTTTCTCAAATTCCTCTTAAACTGCTCTGCATTTCTCTCAAGCTCTCTGTTATACGGTAATTTCTTGAATCCTGTTTTAAACTCTACTGACTTACTCTATTTTCAAGTGCTAACGAGTTTTTCGCAGATATTCATGGCGATTGTTCTGACCCCACCGCAAATCGACGAGATCATCAAGTCGTGCATCCAGTTTGAGCCGACGATGGCTCTGCATCAGGCGGAACTTCCATATCTTGAGCCCGTCTTCACGACTCTCGAAGTATCCGGACTCGAGCTCCTTGTCTCGAAGCACCCCAGAGCTTATCTGCCTCGACAAGTTGCAGAAGTTTATTACAACTGGAGATCCATAGAGGACACATGCACGGAGGAATCCTGTTTTTCATATATGAAGGAAGTGATCCCTCAGACATGGGAAGCCAGTCACCACGTCATCAATCTCCGAGCCGCCGTGCAATTGACCTTTGATCTTCCGGCTCGTGGAGTCTCACCAGTTGGATATAAGGAGAAGGAGATCAACTCCTATGTTCAGAGGTTCTGCGGCAGAGACGACATTGTCTTCAAATCAGCGCTGCCGAAGAACCAGTTGCTACCAGAATACCACGGGCTAGCCTACATCGTAACTCACATTCTTACGAGCTCAGCCGGTTTATTTGATCAGCTATCAAAGCCCCGTCTCCAACTGATGATGATAATAGAAGACGACATCCGAGTCAACTGGACTGATTTTTATGTGAATGAGCTTAAAGCTCAGGCACAGAAGTTCGCAGCCACACCCACTGGAGAAAGGAGACTAATTAGTGTGGGAAAGCTGCTGTACGGGACAAAGATGTCCGTAATAATCGAAGAATCAGTATCGGATCGCTCAGCCTTTGCTGATTCGCGTTATTTCGACAGCAAGCTCATAAAGTTCAAGACTAGAGCCGATGTTGAGAAGTCAGTCGGCCGAGGGCCAGCCGCACAGAAGAGTACTACTGACATGCCCCTCGCGCCGACCCACCTAAGAGGAAAAGGCTCAGCAAGTCTGGAACATCTAAAGCCCCAGCAAAGCCTACCTCTCCCCCACCGACTCAGGAGGAGTCAATCTTAGATGCGGACACAGGCATTGAGGGTGCCACTCTCAAAGACAAAGTCCAACGCATCAGCTCTGAAGAGACTCAGTCGGACACAGCTGAACCGACTAAGGAGACATCCTCCGAGTGGACGACCATCCATTCGACTCGCCTCCGAGCCACTGGTGAAGTCACTGCAGAGATCCCAGAAATTGCTGATCACAGGGATCTGGTCGATATTGCTATAAGGGCGAGGACTCAGATGTTACTGCGGTTCCTCAGCTGGGACATACTTGAAGAGGGCGATAAGGAATCGGTCGGCTCCGTCCCTGGCGCGACCGAGGAGCAAAGCTTGCGACGCGCTATCGGGTTTGGGGAACCCGCTGACCTAGCCTCGTTCGAGGATCTCCGCCCAGCCATGCTCTATCTTCTGAGCTTGAGATCCTCGGAACTTGTCAGCAGCCCTTCGCCGCCATCCCATCACGATGATGACAATGATGATGATGTGGATCAGGCGCCACCCAAGGAAGCAGAACTGGGAGGATCTGCTGAGGGCAACACTCCCAGCAAGAAGGGCAAATCACCACCACCGTCTACATCAGGTGATGCCCCGGTTTCCTCGAAGCCTAGTCGAGAGCAACAACTCGCAGTGTCTGAGCAGAGGCTCGGAACCAGCAGCTATCAAATAAAACCTATCGGTTCGGTGACCTCAAAGTCCGTCAACAAAGCCATCAGACGACAGGGAGACAAGAATCGTCTCCTTGCCAAGGACGTACATCTCAAATGGGCTCAGTACACAAAAGCCCAAACTGAGAAAGTTGACAGACTTGCGGGCGAGATGAACCGAAGCTCCTACTTCTTCTATCAAGATAATCGAGACCGCTCTCGCAGCTCAGAAAGCGGATTTTGCCGCTCAGAGTCAGCAGCTCCTTCAATCTCAGCAGAAAATGTTCTCTAAGCGGTGACTCGAGCCCCGCATCGGTTCAAACCGCAATGGACGAGCGTAACAAAGTGGCCTTCTCCGGCCTTCAAACGGCCCATAAAACAACGGAAGCGGAGGCCCTCAAGCTCATTCAGAAGGAGATGACAGATTCGCATGATGAGTCTCTCCTAAAACTAAGACAGGAGTCAGCGGCACAAATCAAACACATACGTGCTAACCAGGAGAAAGACTGGGAGCACTACTGCGACGCCGTCAAAGACTTCGAAACAACCGCCACCTCCATTAAGAATATATCTTACAATCTGGAGAAAGAGATAATTGTCATCCGCACTCGCCTCTCCCTGGCTGATGATGCCAAAAATGGGGAAGGAGTAGTGGAAGGAGTAGAGAAAGCTGAGGCGGAACAGGCTCAGGCGGAAGAAGGACTAGAGGTCCTAGTAATAACTAAGGGGGGGAAGGTTCGGTACCGATCAAGCCGGAACCAGCTCTGTACCCCCTCCCGAGATCATCCAAATCCCAACTGTCCAAACATCTACTGTGGTTGAGCCAGCTGCAGGATCCGGAGAAGGATCCTCGGCTCAACATATTGAGGAGGTCGCATAATTTGTCGACCAAGAGGACGAGCCACTGCCACCGCGAAGGCCGGGGAAGGAGATTACTACTGAAACAACTCCTCCATCTTCCCCGACTGCTTTGTTCAAATCCAAGGCGGAGCAGGAGGCATTTGATCAGCGTGTTGCTCAGAAGCTTCAAGATGAACTCAACTATGAGCAACAGATCGAGGAAGAAATTCAGAAGGCAAAGAAGCCCAGGAAGCTTACTGGCAAAATCACCAAAGGAAAAGCCAAACTGCTCCTGGAAGAACAGAAGAGAAAAGCTCAGGAGGAGCTAGCTAAAGCTTCTGCCACTGACACTCGGCCCTTAGCTCAGAGTACTGATATTCAAACACTTACTCCAGAGCAAGAGGTAGAAGACAGAGCCACCTGGGAGGCCACGCTGAAAGGTCTGAATCTCCGGAGAGGAGACACTAGATCGGCCGACCCTCGGAGAAAAGAAGAGACTGGAAGATCTGGCCAAAATCATAGAGATGACTGACAAGATAGCCAGTGAACCAGTCATCGACTGGAAGAAACAAATTCCAAGGTCATCCAAGTACTACAAGAGAGGCGCTCCCAGAGCAACTTATATGAAGAAAACCCATTGCCCTCATGTAGACAAATGGGTACCGTTGGAGCTAAACGAGCAACGGGAGGAACTGAAAGAGGAATTTATTAAAGGATACTACGTGTGGGGATTCTGCCCATCTGAGATCCCGGCAGACCAACTGTTCGATGAATTCATTCATCAGTAAAATGCCAGGCTCATAGCTCAACTTCTGCTGATCCTAGAAAAGGAGAAGCGACCACTTGTAGCCCCTGCTTTCAGAAGGATTCCTCCTCCCAGAACGACTCGTGGTGTTTTGTGCACTAAGGAGATAGAAGACGAGGTCGAAGCAGCAGCATATCATCATGATCTTAGTTCTGAGTACCCTGCTGACCTCGAGGAAATCCAAACACTGCGCGCTAGAATCTACAAATATTATGGTTTGGAACCCCCTGCTGACAAGTCTGCGAATTTCAAGAGCAAGACGAAGAAGTTCAGACGCCAGCAGTAGTCTTCTTATTCTTTCCTTGTTGTATAGAAGATAGGAACTTTGTATTCACTTCTCATATATATAACAGTTCCTGCTTCTAGCCATATAATTATTCATTATCTCACGGCTTTCGTTTGTGTTATCACAACTGATCACTGAAGTGATCTGACACACACTCACACATAACCGTTTCTCTGATTTTGCATCTCTCTCAACTGCTGACCTCATGAAGTTAACTGATTCAATTTTACTAAAGTCTATCTATATCAGTAGTTTAGTTGTATTATCTAGAGGTTTTGGCATCATCAATTAGGGGGAAATTGTTGGGTTATGAGTCAGTAGATGATACTCAGCAGTTAGTGGGTTAAAATAATATTGGGGAAAATCGTAGTAGTACTATGGAATTGAAGATCCCAAAACCCAGCTGATAACAGTAGTGTAGTGTCTTGATAGGATTAACTGATGTATAGGCTAGACTGTTTTTGTTTTGTTTATCCTTGTGTCTATGTCTTGTACGGGGTAAAATGTTGGATTGATCTTCTGTCGAAGTTACTTTCCAGAACCCCACGTCATCAGTGTAAGAGCTTGCGTTCTTGAGTCATCAGCTGATCTTCGCCTCAGTAGAAGACATCTCATCAACTGACAGACATCAGCAGAAGAACTCTATACAAGCTCAGTACCTTCGCAGTCATCAGCTGACCACACTCAAGAGAATATCTCTTGTCGGCCGACTCGAGACGAAGAAGACGAGATCGTTTCAAGTCTCCTGTATCCGACAGGGAAACGACCCAACGTTAAAGTCTTTTCGAAAGTCGGCGAAGACCATACGAGGATTAGGGAGAGTCAACTCGATGTCCGACACAATCTCACCTACCACAAACCTCGACCAATGAGAAGCCGTCAACGCGATATCGCTCCGACCAACTAAAGTCGCTCTCATGTACATTATCAACAACTCTGCGCAACAATTCGAATTTATGGCCGTTTTCTTTGGAAGGTTGTGACACGTGGCATCGTCGTCTCCAACGGACATATGCATGTTTCACGACTATAAATAGAGAAGAAAATCCGAGCTCCACGCACGGGATATCAAGGGAAAACGCTCAAGCTTTCAAACAACTCTAGCGCATTCAAGATCAATCCAACGAAGAACTTGCTTAATAGAATATCATTAGTTCTTCTCTCTAGAGTTCTTTAGATCCCTCTTCTCTAGCTAAGCTCATTGCCAAATCTATAGCTTAGAAATTCGAAGGATTTCACATTTAGTGATTGTTCTTATTGTAAGAACTCATACCTAGTTGGAGATTATCTCCTCCCCTTCAAACCTCGGTTTGATTTGTAAAGTCGCTGAGGACTATAACTTAGAAGGGTGCATCCGGTCTGCATGATTCCTTCTTTGAGGCTTGCTCAGATAAATCAACAAGACCTCCTGTTCAGCAGGACCGTGGACGTAGGATCTTGCGTATCAGAACCACGTTAAAAATTGCTTGTGTTATTTACTATTTTATTGCATCACATATAAACTGATTACAAAATCATATCCTTGCATAAAACGTATTCTTAAAAACGCACTAGCCAAAACTACTTGTGAAAATCACGTTTTCAAATTGAGACGAATCTCCGGGCCCCACACTATTCCGCACTAAGGTTTTCGACTGAGTCTCAACGACTGACAAAGTCAGTAGGAGAACTCAGTAGTTAACTCACTCTGACCCGAGATCGAAGGTTCTTACTTGGCACTGTTCATCAGTAGCACCAAACAGCTCAGCTGTTCTTCGGTTTGAGAAAAAGAGCAGTACTCAAGTGTATTCACCCCCCCCCCTCTACACCTGACTCTCGTCTCCGGACCAACAGGTTCGGTGAGTATCGTATCGAGAAGGAACGAAGCTCATAGACTATTTTAAAGTTGGGGGTTCAGCACATTCCGGGAAGGATGAGCGTTTCAGGGATACATTTTCGTCGATCCGTAACTTCTTGATACGATCTCCAAACGGCGAACAGAAAGGTTATGGAGATTCCTTGAATGACAAGGTTTGATACGGTATGGGGCTTGGGGTTAGCAGATTTGAGGGCTGTTCACAAACGATCTCTCAAAACGGGTGGAGCTAAACCCTTATTTCAACACTCAGAATTTTTCTTGGTGTGGCATTTTAACAAAGAATTTATGGGCTATATTCGAGCAAGCGTATCTCAGCGGTCGGGACTCCGTTTCACAATCGAAAATATGTTTTGAAATCCTTGTTTATTAAAGTTTGTGTTGGTGTAAGTTTTCTGGAGTTATTAGTTCGATCGGGCCGGAAGCTTGCTACTCTCTTGCCAACTCGACAGTTTTGAGCGGGCCTTTTCGACGGGACATAACTTTTTGGTCCGAGCTCCAAATATCGAGAGACAAATGGCGTTGGAAAGCCTGTAGACGTGGATTTCCAACGATATGGGTTTCAAAGGGGTTTCGGGCAATACACAGTGTGTTGGAAACGCTCGAAAGAGGCTGCTTCGTAGTCTGAAAAATACTAGGCAGTTCGGCGATCCGTTTTCGATGTTGAATAACCGAGAGTTGCGTTAGAAAGCCTGTAATCATGGCTCTTCGGCGGTATGGGCGTACGGGCATAGGAGTCAGTCAACGAGGTATGGGGAGGTCGGGAATATCGCTGCCCTGCAGCACGTAAGGCAGGGCAGCTTCGGTTAGGCATTTTCGACGCTGCATAACTTCCCGGTTCGGGACCCGATTCACGTCCCATTTGGTGCGTTTGAAAGCCGAAAATAAGGACTTTCTAAGAGTGTCCAGAAATGTGCGTTCTTACAACGAGGGGATGCAGTAAAAGGGGGCTAAAGCTCGTTGGTTAACGGCGGAGGTAGCGATTAGGATAGAGACTTCAAGTTCGTTTTGGCAAGATCGAAATGGATTGTATGAACACATAAAATGTGATTCTTCTACCCTTAGCTATTTCTAAGCCCTAATATCAGTTATGGTTCTAAAACTCAAAGGATATCAATAAAAACGTGGTTGAAGCATTTTATCGAACACATGGTGTGCATTAGCCGAACAAGTGTAAACTTCAAAGTTCCAGATTCAATTTTGCCCATTTCCATCAGATATGTGATTTTACACAGTAGGGAGATCAATTATTTAACAAATATCACACGGATTCAGCCCCTAATAACGGATGAGAAGCAAGAAAAGCAATACCACATGAACAAGTCACATTTGAGGATTAAAAGGAAAACAAAAACTGCATTCACACCATATACTAATCTACGTAGAAATGTTACGAAGGACTAACAATAATCTAAGAAGAAAATTATGGAGAAACCGTTACCCTAGACTCCTCCTCCTTCCTTGTTCCGGCCGTGAATCGGCTGCAGGATCCCAACCGCGGCTCCTTCCTTCTCTTCAGACGGGTTAGTGCGTAGGGCTGCAGTTGCAAGGTTCGTGAACGAAGGATCGACAGGGACGAATTTGGGGTGAGAAGGACTAGTTTTATAGGGCGTGCTCGATTCTCCATCTTCACAAGAAACTCAGAGCCTCTTCACCTCCTTCTCTGCGTGAAAATGGGAAGATGAGGGATCTCTTCTTCCTCTTCATTATATTCGCTAATGGGGAGGTGGGCAGAACCATGATTTCGATCTTTCTTCAGATAGTTGGCGTGTTAACGGAGAGATTTTGGACGGTGGTAAGATTTGGCGAAATTATACGGCGTGGGAGAGGGAGATACGGATGACGTGGTATGATGATTCGGGAAGTATACGGATGGAGATTTAAGTGGGCCTTTTCTTATCATATTTCAGAATCCTACCTTATCTTAAATAAGATATATATATATATATATATATATATATATATATAGGGTTCTATTGATAACACCCCTTACATAGAGAAATAAGAACAACTCTCAACTATTGATCAAATCTAATAGATGGTGTAGATTTAATTAAAATTCAATTTCATTAATGTTTAAATTTGGCAAGAAGCACTTCATTAAGGGTATAATGGGGAGGTGCAAATTTATTTATATTTTCATTTACATTCTACCATTCCAATTTTGGGGTTCAAATTCAAAAAATCACAGCTAGGGTTCTCTTCCCTCTCGAATTGGCACAAAATCGACGACAGAAGACGGGATTTCTTCCCTATGTAACAGATAATCGTTGCGTTTTGGTTCGTTGAGAGGACACCGGTTCTTCGTAAAGGTAAGGGTCGAAATCCGTGTGAAATGTTCAGTAGGTAGTTCATGAATCAAAGGTAAGTGACGCCAATTTATTGTGCAATATTGATTTTCAACCTTCTTATTGCTTGAATCGAAGGTATTTGGGTTCGAATTAACTAGGGTTTTGAATTAGTGGCTGGATTTGATATTTGGATTCGAATTAACAAGGGTTTCGAATTTGGGTTCTATTTGATAAGCAACGCTAGTTTGTTGTGCATAATCGAGTTTGCCTTCAATTTCGTTGGTTGGATGGATTAGATGATTTCAATTCTTGAATTTACGATATTATTTGGCGGAATTGAAATTTGTTCAATGATTGTGGTTCACGCACTTGAAATTTGTATGCACATTTAGACTAAAGTTTGTGCACATGCCTATTTTTGAATCTGCAATGCTTTTCAGGAAGATTTGTGTGCACATTTAGAGTCAACTCCATGCACATCTTTCTTAATTTATATGCACTTATAATATTTATTATTCATGAATCAGGTGCCACAAGATTAGAGACGTCAGAGGTGTTGTATATCAATTTGAAGTTGTAAAATTGTGGGAAAAATGTGCCTATATATCAAGTGGGAATACAATGCGTACTGCTTAAGAGTATTACGAGAATGTCGTGAAAGAAAAATTGAAAGTTGATTGAAGTGTTGATATTTTATGTCGAACATAGATGTTGTGGGTAATGAATAGTCTTTCATTTGAGTTTCTAGGGTTCATAGATTTGCCTTCAATTTCGTTGGTTGGATGGATTAGATGATTTCAATTCTTGAATTTACGATATTATTTGGCGGAATTGAAATTTGTTCAATGGTTGTGGTTCACGCACTTGAAATTTGTTTGCACATTTAGACTAAAGTTTGTGCACATGTCTATTTTTGAATTTGCAATGCTTTTCAAGAAGATTTGTGTGCACATTTAGAGTCAACTTCATGCACATTTTTCTTAATTTATATGCACTTATAATATTTATTATTTATTATTCAGTCACATACGAAGATTTGTGTGCACATTTAGAGTCAACTTCATGCACATTTTTCTTAATTTATATGCACTTATAATATTTATTATTTATTATTCATGAATACAATGCGTACTGCTTAAGAGTACTACGAGAATGTCGTGAAAGAAAAATTGAAAGTTGATTGAAGTCTTGATATTCTATGTTTCACATTAGCACAATTTTGAATGTACAAGAATGAATTGTACACATTTTATGGAATTAATAACAAATACTATTGGGCAGAATCCAAAACCAGCGCATATTCCACCAAAATATTTCAGGAATCAGGTAAAAAGTACTATTATAATATTTTGTTCCAGATAAAAACACAAAATGAAAGTAGATTCGTCCAGCAATTCTCGCAAAAATAAATGAAGTCTAAAATCAATAAAAGCCGAATGATTCAACACCAATCGAAGAAATCACTATTCATCCCAGCACAAATACAAATTAATACGTTTGCTAACAAAAATACAAATAGAACGATGTGCATAAAGCAACATATCAAAATCCTGAACAAAAAAATCGATCAGTTTTTTGTATGCACGCATAATGAATACCTCATGCACATTTATAGTATTTGTATGCACACACAAAAAATCTTGAGTTTTTGAATTTTTAGAGCTAATTAGGGCATGAAATCGAGGATAAGAACTTCAAATCGCTGCTATAATGGCAGAAAACGGTGAGAAGAAGTTCGTAACTGGCGTCGCCGCATCGCCAAGATTCTCGACAATTCCGACACCATGACCAACGATACTCTTCAGATTTTCTCCCAAAACTGATTTCAGCAAATATTTACCAAATTAGATAAATCACCCAGAATTAAATCTTCAACTACTACAAATAGAATTATTAATGAATTAAATTGAATTCGTATGTGACTGCAACATTCTCATCCAAAAAGAAATCAGAAAAAGACATCTCTCATTACTTGCAAGCGTGTTTTCGCTACCGTAACAAGTTTCATTGCGTTAACAATATCTTGATCCTTCTTTTGTAGCACTTGGGATAGTTCACGTGTGATCCCCAAGATTTGCCTCATAACATGTAACACAAACACGAACTCAAATCGACTTATAACTTCTAGCAAATCTATAGCTTCAGCTCTTTGTGAATCATCATTGCCATGATCCCCAACATATTCAAGCACGTCAACAACAGAAGGAAATAGACGTATCAAGTTGATGAGAGTACCGTAATGAGAACTCCAACGAGTATCCCCCGGGCCGCTTCATTGACATTTCTTGATTCAAGCCCGATCCAGTCATAATCTCACCACTTGCAACTTCATCAAGAATCCTCTTTCTTTGGCTTTCCCGAAATACATCTCTACGCTTACAAGAGCCTCCAACAACATTACATAAACGAGAGATAATATTAAAAAAAGAACCAACACTTGTGTGTTTTTTTGCAACAGCAACAATTGTAAGTTGAAGCTGATGAGCAAAACAATGGACATAATAAGCTTGAGGATTCCTCTTAAGTATCAAACTTTTCAATCCATTGAATTCACCTCTCATGTTACTTGCACCGTCATATCCTTGACCTCTCAAACTTGAAATGCTTAACCCATGAGTAGATAATAAAGAATCAATACCATTCTCCAATGAGGTTGCAATTGTGTCACTAACATGGACAAGACCAAGAAACCGCTCAATGACACATCCTTTCTTATTCACATAATGTACAACAACTCCCATTTGCTCTTTCATGGATATATCCCGACACTCATCAACTAGTATGGAGAAAAAAGCATTTCCAATATCATCAACAATAGCATTTGTTGTCTCAACCGCAGCTGCATTTATGATATCACGCTGAATATCCGGTGATGTAAGTTTCAGGTTGTCAGGAGCATTTTTCGGCACTACTTTAGATATCTCTTCATTGGAAGAAGCCAACACTTTTAGAAGCTCAATAAAATTCCCTTGATTCAAGGATTCTTCCGACTCATCATTTCCTCTAAAAGCTAGTCCTTGCATAATAAGATAGCGGAGACAAACAACAGATGCATTTTGGGAACTTGGAACTGCCGAAAAATGGGTGGTGTATGGTGTTTTAGTTTTTTTTTTTTAATTATATTATCCTTTTTTTTTCAAAAGCCAGGGGGGCCACTGCCACCCCTGCCCCCTACTTGGCTCCGTCCCTGGTGATATTTATTTCACTCAAAATGTCAAGGTGGAGAATCTTTTTACATTTATCATTATTATATTATTTACTTGAGTTTTTCATATGACTATAGTACATGATAAATGAAACTAAAACGAGGGATACAAGGTCGACTGACCTGTATCAGCGAGGGACCTTTGGGTTAAGTCTACGGGCTGCTATGTCTATTGGTCTTTGGACCAACTATGTTATGTTACCATGTCTATGTTATCATATTTAAATTCAACATCGTTTATAATATGGGTAAATGCATTTTTTCTCACTGAGTAGTCGTACTCAAACATCTATTTTAACATTATTTAAAAAATGGCTCGGCTGATACGTAGAGGTGATAGTGGTGATGATCACGAAGAGTATTTCTGTTCTGGATATTTAAGTTGTGTTTTTTAATCTTTGGTTTCACGTAATGAACCTTACATGTTGTTTTTCAAATTATTAGACTTTAGTGCCTATATTGAAGTTTTCCGCAAATTATATAGAAATTATTAGGAAAGAATTAAGTTATGCAATGATCTTATTCTACAAAAATGTCTTGAGACGTTTAAAAAGTATCTATGCAAAGCATGAAGTAGTGTGCCCTCTTTATTATGAGAATTGTGGCGTTACAATAAATCTCATTATTAATTTGATAAACATGCATGTACGAAGCATCCCAACGACTACATTCAAACATTTCACACGCAATTTTGTCTTCCCAATCATACACTTTCTGCTGCATATGGGGTTTCATTGTCTACCCAAAACTATATCTATCTTTAATGTCGGTTTCGCAATTTGAAATTGAGTTTAGAATCATCCATTTAGGATTTAAAATAAGAATTAGATTAGAGGTTTGAGACACCAACTAGGTTTGATTTCAAAAAAATTTTATCCGATAAATCTAATTTAAACACCTTAGATGAATTTTGTACTAATTATTGATCTGAGCCCACCAAGTTACTAGAGAAAGACCTAATTCCAGTCGACCTAATTCAAACACATCATATGCAGGGCCGGCCCTCATGTACATTGAGTAGGGGCGGTCGCCCAGGGTCCCGAATTTTTGGGGGCCCATTTTTTTTAATTTTTTTAAATAATAAATAAGTTTTTTTTAAAATAGCATATTTATTCATTTTTTTAGTAAAGAAAGGACCAATTAATATATTTAATCTGGTTCATAATTCTATTACAAAATATACTATATCTAGTCTAGTATAGTAATATAGAATTTAAAATAATTAAATAGGTTATAAAAAGGTAAATGTTACCTCAATTCTTTATTCTATATGTACGCTTTTGTTATTATTCATCTCTATTTCTCTTTTATTCTTGTTTACTAAACTGTTTAGAACAAGATTATGTCACAAAAAATGGAGTTGAAGCGACAACTACTATTTTTAAAAAATATATACTATAACAGAAGAAGACGATGAAAATACAGATATTACTTTATAAAGAGGGGGCCCATTTTTTACCGCTTGCCCTGGGCCCTTTTTTTCTCAGGACCGGCCCTGATCATATGAAACTTATATGAAATTTATCAACTATAAAGGAACTCATCATGAGTTCTACTTTTATTTCAATCTTCAAATGCAATAAGAAAATGGGAAAAATCACAACAATTTAACACAAATACACATTCATTTCCTTATTACACAAAAAGGAGATGGTTACATTACATAGTACAATCAAAGAAGTGAGGCAACCTGCGAAAAATAGGATCAAAGATCCTAAGAAAAAAAATAGGACTAGGCAACCTAAAAACAGCCAAAGAAGGCTGTAATGGCAACAAGCAAAGCTAAGCTGCCATGGCCAAGTCCCAAGTCACAGACCACCTCACTCTCAAACTGCACCACGCCACAGACAACCACCACACTACACACACAAACCTTAAAACCACACAAACATACAGAAGCTTACTACTTCCTCTACATACACAGGAACCAGCAAAAGCTTTATTCAGACACACTACAAGACGACGACACAAAGTGGAACATGAGTATGGAAACCAAAGCAGAACAATGACACGGGAAGTACCGGTGGCTGGGGGCGAAGAGGAACGCCGTGAGGGCGAGCTCGATAGCAGGACCGTGTAAGTGTATTCTCCGGCACTCAAAAAGCAGCCTAGGACCGTGTAAGTGTATTCTCCGGCACTCAAAAAGCAGCCTAGCTAGAGGCTAAAAAGAGCTGCCGTTGAAATACAAACAAGCCTGCAAAAAGGCGAGCGAGCTACGCACCAAGGGTGGAAAAAACGAGGGTGGTATTATCTCCTAATACTTGTGCGATCTGTCAGGCTTACGAGAGGATATCGCACCGCCACAACTTCTCGGTCAGCATCTCCACGCTGCCGTTGCTAATGCTATTGCAGTGCTGCAAGTTCAACCCGACGAGTGCGTTTCCGAGTCTCTCGAGAGCGGGGACGCTCTTGTTCGATATCATTGAGCAGCCCGAAACGGAAAGCACCTGCAGATTGGATTGCACTCCATGAGACAAAGCGGTAACACCGGCATCCGTGATCGAACACTTGCTAACGTCGAGGTCGTTGAGCAACGGGCAGCTCTCTGCTAGCGCAGCCAAAGCTGCATCGGTAATCTTCGAACAGCCATCGAGGTTTAGCATCTCGAGTGTGCTTCTGTGCAACCTAGCTAGAGCGAATACGATTTCATCGGTGAGATTCGAGCACTCGCTAAGGTTGACCTTAGCAAGCCCGGCCTCACAACATTCGAGAAGCGGGAGGAGTCCGGTATCCGTGATGCCACATAGACCACTTAGATCCAAGTGGTGTAGCTGGGGGCATAGCTTCCCAACCATAGCCAAGCTAGTACTTCCGAACCCCGGGCAGCTTCGGATGGACAAGCACCGAAGAGAATCACACGGGGAAAGCGCAGGGAATTCCGTCGATAGATCCTTGATTCCCATACACTTGACTAAGGAAACTGACTTCAATTTAGAACTAATGCTGGAAAGAGCGGTCAAGATCCCTATTTGGGTAATCCGGTTGCACTCTTCCAATTGCAAGCTTTCGAGAGAGCTCGTAGCTTTGGCGAAAGCTACGAGACCATTGTTCGATACAAAGCAACACTTGCGGACGCATATGTATTTCAAGCTCGGGCAGCCCTTTCCCACTGCTTCGAGGCTCAAGTCAGTTACACCCCTGCACGATGTAATAGTGAAAGACGATAGCGACTGAAGGCCTCGTGCATTACCCATTACCCAAAAGCCCTTCTGGCTGACATTCTGAAGCCCGGAGAGAACAAGAGTCATGATAGCCTTTCCGTAGTGGCCTATAACAGCAACCGAGTAATCTGTGATGTTCAACGACTGAAGCTTCACCTTAGTCAAGTTAGAAGCCGATGACAAGAGACTAGCGATGCCCTGATCCCCAACGTGCACACAATCTTTGATAGTAATGGATTGTAGCTTAGGACAGAACTTAGCAATAGCTTGCAGACCATCATTACCGATGCTTGAACACGATTCGATAGTTACTGCGGTCAAATCGGGGCAGCTCTGAGCAACTGCAGCTAAACCCTTGTTTGAGATTGAAGGGCACTGGCAAAGGTCAAGCTTTTCCAACGAACGGCACTCTCTCGCTATCTCAAATAGGCCTTCATCGGTGATGGAGGCGACGTTCCACAACGAAAGAGCCCTAAGGGAAGGGCAACCACGAGCAATTACCGATAACCCAAAGTCAGAAACGCCCCTCAAGGAGTTGCTTCCTCGGATCGAAAGCTTTCCAAGTCCTCCACGGCTAGAAGTGCCAACTGCAATAGCAGCAAGCCTCACATCCGTCGCTTTCTTCCCTTCCACGCACCGTGTGAGATACCCATCGCATTCCATTTCCGTAACCTCGTCCGTGGAGACCTGCTCGTTGTTGCAGTAGAACTCAGAGCTGCGGACACTGCTCAATACGGTAAGCCAGCGCCTTGAAACACAGGCGGCTGAACTCCTCTCCGGACCACCGGGCAAGCGTCTGAAGATCTCGAATAGGCATTCATCTGGGAGAACATCAATGGACGGTCTGTTGTCCTCGAAGACGTTGGCAACAACGCACGGGCCGCTGATCCGAGACCGCTTTCTAGGCGGGCAGTAGGTCTCCACATGGGAGCCAATGGAGAGGAGAAGGCCGGAATCTCCGGAGCACGAGAAAGCCCCAGAATAAAGATCATCATCACCTGATAGGCCATGAAATCATGTAAGCTAATTGTATCCCAATCCAATTACACCAGCCTTCCTTTCAAAAGGGCAGGGAAATTATAACTAGAATACTCCCTTAGAAACATTTCTTGATCTTTTTTTTTATTCATAATCAAGATTGTAAATTACTTGAGGATCTAAATTAGGACTACCCAAATAGAAAAGGGCAAAGATCCATTATTGGTCAGATTATATTTGCATATTCATAACTAGAGGAGTTAATCAGCTAAGCAATCATTGGTAATTGATCCAAACAGAGTCCATTTCTAACCTAGGAAAGAATCGCATCATATAATTAAGAGTAATTTCAAAGACAATACATTTCTAGGCCTAGGAAAGAATCCATCATATGAAATTCAAGTAAGCGAATGAATCATTGTTAATTAACCTAAACAAGATCTCACACACAAGAATAAATATCTTCATCATCTCCAGAATCCCAAACAAACAAGAAAATTAAAACAAAACCAAAAACCCAAATCTTCAAAACATAAAACTAAGACTCAAAGAAACAATCTTGCGAATAAATCAAAATTCCCATAAAAAAGTAGCTTCATAAATCTACTCACCCCTGTAGTTGACGAGAGCAGGCATTGTTGTTTCTCACAAGAAAACCCCCAAAAGAGAGTAAAAAAGACGACGAAGGTTATCAACAGAATCAACACAACCCAGATCAAGATTTGAGGCAATCTTTGGATTCCAAGAAAGAGGATCACCAGAAAATTTCTTGAACAACCAACAACCCCAACTGTAGGGGAAAAAAGAGAGAGAAAATAAAAGAAGAGAAAAGAGGGTGTGTTTTTTCCACAGCAGTTGTGTGTTGAGAATATATATATTTTCAGAAATGGGCCAAGAATTGCAACATGCATGAATATAAATATTTAATGTATGTAAAATAAACAGTAATGAACAATTGGGTGAGGTGTCGAAGTCTTTAGATACATGATAATGGGCGGAAAAATCTCAAGGCTGATGGATTCTTGCATCATTCAATGAATCATGCCCTGAAACCGGCTCTTTCGGTTACACCTTCTCATCCTGCCAATTGTGCCCTTTTCTTCATTACTTTTATTCACCTAGCTCCCAATATGTGCATACATATAGTAGTCTTTTTATCCCGCTATTACTGACATCCTTGGTTTCGATATGGATATTAAGAAATTTTATTAAAATATATATTTTATGAGTTTTAATTATATTAATGAATAGACACAGTTTTGGTTCCGATACGGAGATTAAATTTTTTTATTAAAGTGTATATTTTATGAATTTTAATTATATTAATGAATAGACACAGTTTTCGAAGAGTGGTTTGTGAAAAGAAATTAAAATTCATCCAATTTTTTGTAAGACGTAGTTGAGTCAATGATTTTTTTTTCAATTTTTATTCATGTTGTAATTGAAGAAATAATTTAAACCTCTTAAAAAGTTAAAAAATTATAAATTTTTGAATTCAGAGCGGAACTGAATAGTGTGAGAGAGAGATTTTTTGAGAGTGAGAGTATAAAAATGTGAATGTGAGCAGTGGGTAAGAAGAACCCATTTCATTTTAGATTTAAAAATATATATTTAGCATTTTAAAAAAGAGGACAATAATAGTAGGAAATTCCGATTAGGAAAATATGAAAGTAATAACAGGATGAAGGAGTATATATATAAACTAGCGCATTGCTCAACCGGCTTCGCACGGTGGTGGGATTGTGCCTTGTGTATTTGTTTAGATTAGGCCATAAGAGTGTCAGTAAAAGGTATGTAATATTATTACATGATTTTAACATTGTAAAACATAATAGAGTTAGATAAACCTGACGATGTCGTAATGCTTGTTTAAAACGTTGTTCTCATCTTGTATTGTCACTTGTAAGTGTTTTCGTATCCGAGTTGATCAAATATGAGTACGGTGAATTCCGTGTCTGTGACCGGTATAAAGACAAGCATGTCGTTGTTCTGCAGGTTGTGGTCTTCGACGAACAACTTCCAGTTAAAGCGTAGGGTCTTGTTCAATATTCCGATGCAGTATTCTTTCATTCCGCTTTTGATGAGGATTTCATTTATATCGCCTTCCAATATAAGTACGTCGGCGGAGCGCGGGATGGGCTGAGGAATTTATGAGTACCAAAGTTTAAATAGAGATTTAGAGGGTAATTGAAAATATTGATTTTACCATGTGTTTTAAGTATATGTTGTAGTTTTGGAAGGCATTTGCACAATGTATTGTGTTGTCGGTGAGGTACAGGTGGAATGGACGAAGAGATGTTGCCTGGTAGTAGTGCATTGTAGGAGCATTTATTATTTGTTTGACTGTGTTTTGGTATACGTTAAAGAGTAATGAATTACCATTTGGGTCTTCTTGGTAGTGCAATAGAGTTGATAGTGGTGGGTTGTGAGACGATCTGTTTTCACATTGTGTGCGTGCATTCATTGGGATGATTTCATAGTGCCATCTACTGGTGTTTCGTAGCATCAACATGTCTCCTATAGTTAGATTGTTGTCGATGAAAAACCTTTGCCACCCATTTTCAAATGAATAGGCTCCAACTGTTATTATCCATGCTTCTCGTTGGTAGTTTAGGATGATCTGTTGTTTTCTTCTGATACCCAGCGCCACGTAGATTGGTAAGGTATTATCTGGTGATTATTGGACTGGTTAGCGTACATAGAGTTGTGTAATAATTTTCAGATAGGTTCATACCTGTCGTTGGTTGTTGTTGCACATAAAGAGGTAACACATCGGTGCATAGGGCGAAGGTGTGGGGTGTTCTGCGGAAAGCGAGACAGTTGAGATTAGATTTGTCAAAATAATATTTATGTGAGAGTTTGGTTATTTTGTTAACATACCTTGAGGCAGAAAAGCTTCTGGTACAACATGTAGGACGGTTGTTAACCAGGCTCGGATATTTTCGGCGACTCGTTGATTAAGGTATCCGACATGGTCGATCAAGCACGGGTATTTTGACAGGAGCTTGTCGCAGATGCTTGCTTGAATCATTCTACTGTCGTTTGTCCTGAGAGTTATCGCATGGACATAGTTGTTGGTATGAGTACTTAGGTAAAATCGGAGTTCCGAATTTTTATCTTGACTAGTCCATGTGTAGAAGGGACGTGCTATCTGAGACAATTTTATATTTGTTGTAAGAGAATTAAATGGTGTTAGTCTGTACTTTGTTATATGTGTGTAAGAATTTTCCTTGTTTATACTCTACTCCTCGTTCTACTATTATTTTTATCGTTTTTTTATTTCTAAAATGATAAAAATTAATTATTAATCATAAAATGAAGTGAATCCCCTTCTTTGCTCACCATCCACCCACATTCTGATACTATCTCTTCAAAAGTCTTCGAGAAGCCGGTACCTATTAACTTGATTTCACAAAATAGCTGAAGTAACTGTTTGCTTAATTAATCATACATACGGTGAATAGGGATGAGGGAGTTTGGAGAAGTAGGTTTATTTTTCAAAATATCAAATAAATTTAATTATTTGTTCTAAATGACAAATGTGTCAAACAATCAACACACGAAGACTTGGAAGTCATTGTGGTCCTCCGTGTGAAAGTGAATTGTATGTATACATGTGAAATTACAAAGATAGGCTCGATCATGTAGACAAACAGAGTATATTTACTAGTAAACAAAGATCTCTTACTTTTTATGTTTTGCACTTTAATAAGAGATCTTAAATGCCTCGTTAATAAATTTAATTCCTGTTATATTTTGTAATAAGTAATTACATATATGTACTTGGTATTTACAGTTGCTTCCCTGCAGTTCTAATCTTTAATTGTCAAAATAACAATTTCCAAAAAAATGATTCTCAAAATGACATTTTTTCAAAATTATTTCTCAAACTAACATTGTTTCTGTTAGTCTAGAGACAAGTTTTCAGGTGGCGGTAAATACACACGAGTCCAAGTTTTAACTTAAACGCGAAAGTCAGTCTTTTACTAATATTGTTTATTGAATAATTCAATTTGTCAAGTTAACTTTCAAGCCCCATTTGATTGACAGAAATAAATGGAATCGAAATCAGGAATCAAACTCGGGGGAATGGAATCGGGAAATGATTCCTGAAATTAATTGTTTGGTTTACAGAAGGAATGATTTCATTTCCATACATATTTGGTTCAATTGAAGGAATGAAATTAAAATTGGGGCTATGACAATTTAGGAGCCCTAAATTTCAACTAACATAAAATTAATTCACAAATTAAGAGCCCGAAATGCCAATTAACATAAAATTATAATTAAGAACACACAATTGCATGGGTTATCTCCTGTCATTATTCCCAATCCACCTTCACAAGAAAATGGCCGCCACAACCCACGCCGCCGCCGCCGCCTCCTTCTTCCCGAGACCGCTTCGACTTTCTCATGTCCCCCGCCGCTGCTCGATCTCACCCGGACCAGTGCCAGTGTCGTTCGAGTTAATTCGGTCAAATGTCGAGTTTGGTTCAGTCTACTCGCCGCTCAACTGTGGTTCGAACTTCGCGACCGTCCTCTAACGGAGATGGCGCCGCTCTTCCCCTGCTGTGATTACGTGCACTAGCTTGTTGTGATTACAAGAACAGTGGAGGCGGCGGTGGAACAGCGGTGGTGACGGCGAAACATCAGTGGCGGTGGCGACGCCGATTTGGGAAAGAGAGATGAAGAGAGAAAAAGAGTTGGAAGAGATGGGGAGAAAGAATGTTTCGAAGATAAGTATTTGGAGAAGAGACAGAGATGAGCGAGAGAGTGGAGGAATGAAATCTCAACCCCGATTTTGAGGGGTTTGAAGAAAGTCCTCAAGAAAGGGATGAGGAGGGGTATTTCATTACATCCCTTGCCTAAATTTTACGAACCAAACACCATGTGATTCCACATTCCATTCCTTCACCCCAACCAAACGGGGCCTCAGATCATATGTGCAGAGTGATTCAAGATACTGAATACCGTCTACTAACTCAGTCTACAGTAAACTAAGTAGATAAATAAAGTGCAGAATTTATAGACCCGTTTTTATCGTCTCTTGTTTGAAAAAAAATTTATATAGAAAATCGTTCAAGTTATGCTCGTGCGTATGTTCGATTGTACTGAAAATCTGACTTTTGATTTTTCGAAGAGTTTTATGCAGAGTGAACAGTAAACTAATAAAATAGTAAATGCACATGTAGTTTTAAAGTGGTTCGAATACGCAAGATCCTACGTCCAGTGTGCTGAATAACTCAGGAGGTCCTATATTAATTATACTGAGCAGGTCCTGTATTAATTATATTGAGCAAGTCTCAGTCGATCCGTTCACTAGACAGATCTCTAGTTATAGTCCTAGTGACTTTATAGGGTTTCAAACACGAGGTTTGAGTTTCTCCAACATAGAAGGAGTTCTTACAATAAGAACAATTCAATCAATATAAACTCCTTCAGTTTCTAAGCGTATGATCTATCAAGGGTAACTTAGAATAGAGATTGAGAACATATTATCTCTTGAGAGAAGAAATAAACAGATCTTTTATCTATGCAGTAAGTCCTTCACTGAATTTACTTTCATTCGCTAGAGGTTTAAGTGCTTGAATGCTTGGTGTTCCCGATTCCTTCAACGTTTGAAGCTCGATCTCTATTTATAGTTTTGACTCATGAAAACATCTGTTGGAGGGGACCTAGACACGTGTCAAAAACGACAAGGAAAAAGACCATCTTGAATTTGAACGTTACTGTAGAGATTATTTCTTTTTTAGTCTTGAGGGCAGCTTTGTGTTAGTGCAAGTATAGTATGACAACTCCTCATTGGTCGAGGTTGAATGGTAAGTGAGGTTTGTTCAAACTCCAAAGCAGAGTCTGAGTTGACTTTCTCTGATTCCTCGTACTAAGTTGTCTTTTACTGACATTCTTCTAAAAAGTTCAGCTTCATGTTGATTCGTTTATACTGATGTTCAACATATATTCAGCAGATCCTAAGCATTGACAGAACTAGAGGGGGGTCGGGAGGGTCGACCGACCCCCTGGCCGTCGGAACTTCGACTAAATAGGGTATAGGATTCGTATTGCTTATAGATAATTTTAGTGAAAAATATTGTTAACTATTTGCTTGTAGTGTAGTTGGTTAATGACTTTATTATTTTTAAGAGACGTCTCATGTTCAAAACTCAATGCACTGATTTGATTTCTTTTTGTAGACTTTTAAATTATTTCTTTTCTAGTTTTATTTAGTTTTATTACAAGTATCTATTTTTAGACTTTTAAATTATTTTTTTTTCTAGTTTTCTTTAGTTTTATTACGGTATAATTAATTCAATATCTATGCATAACTCTCTCACATGTTATAAATATTTATCTCTCTTTTTTTTTACTAGTTATATAAGTATCTTTCTCAGCATAACAAATACAATACATTATATCTTTCATATCGTGTTTGTGTTCGAACCATTTAAAACTATATTTAGCAACTCTCAATTTTTTATCTGTCTTCGGCCACCGTTGTTCCTCTATTTCGACCCCCCCCCCTCCCCCAACTTCATAGCTTTAGTTCCGCCACTGATCCTAAGGGACCATATTGAGTCTTTAATGTTCAGTTCGTCCACCTGAACAAAGTCTATGCTACAGAGCCTATCGGCTACTGAACTCTAGCTAGACTACTGATTTCTTAACATGTTGAACTCAACTAAGCTATTACATAATATGATCCATCATGCAGTAGGGTTTTTGGGATCTTTAAATATTATCTAATACTGAATCATTCCCAACAGTTTCTTGCCACTACTAATCTTTTGCCGCACAAATATCTATAGGGAAAATTCTTTTATGATGTATATATATATTTTTTTATTATATTAGCATTATAAGGAATATGATAAATAAAAATTCTTTTATTTTTATCAAATATGAAATAATGTTTTTTTGGGAATTGATCCTACTTTTAATAACTAACTATTAGAAATTTAGAATATAAATTGAGCTGTTGTGTTGTAATTAAAATTATATTTCAAATTAACTAGTATTGAAAGTGATAGTAGAAAATGGATTAAGAATCTGATTTATTTATATGGAGATCTAAACTGACATAGTAGCTTTAGATCTCCACATTTTTTTGGTAATTTATAAACATCTAACACTAGGATAAGAAGATAAGTGGTCCGTTTGCTGCTCTACTCGAATCAATCCACATGTTTTTTATTTTCCACGTCCTCCTCAGTATTTGTACTCATTATGCTTTCTTTGCCCTGCAAACTTCTCAACCACAAGTACATAAAAAAATCAAACATGCTGCTATGTGATGTTCTATTATTAATAATTCATTTAAAAAAACAATTATATAATATATATATATATATATAATAACATATAATTTTCTTAATTTCGGTACCATCTTATTCGAGACGTTTCATTATAAATCGCTCATTCTTAGAAAAAAAAGAGAAGCAAATAATGTAAATCACAAAACACAACTTTTTTAATTTTGATGTCGAAAAGAAGTGAATTACTTATAATGTAATATAGGAATAAGATTCACGATTCATGGATTTTGCATTTGCTTTAAAATATATTTATTATACATTTGCTTTAAAATATATTCACTCTGACCGACTCTAATTATCCACTATTATCCAGTCTTATTTTTTTCTGTCATTCGAACCTCTTGCCGTTATCATGTTCCAAAGAATTCAAAATCTCAAAAAAAATAAAAGTAGACGGAGGAAGTATTTTTTAATTAATAAAAAAAAAACAAAATTGATAAATAAGCTGAAGTATACTACTCCATATCACTTTCTTTTGATGGATTCTGCATTATCTCTAAATTACGATTTTATTAGTCAATGAAAACCATGAAATTACAAAGTACGTGGTGTAAACTAATACACGACAGAGTATACTACCGACACTGCAACCAACCACACAAACGCTCACAAAACGACAACATAATTACTCGTAAGTAAACATTGAACACCACGCGCCGCCGCCTACTCAGGCGCCGTACTTCTTCTTAAGAAACAAAGAGAACTCGTAAACCTTCTGCGGATCCGGCAACGTCTTCGACACGCTCTCCTTCTCCATACACCTCTTCACCCACGCCATCAGCTTGGGGACGTGGTCCGCCAGGCTGAAGTCGCCGGCGGTCTCGTAGGTGTGGAACCAGCACGAGAACGTAATCAACGCCACATCCAGGAATCCGAAACTCTCGCCGCCGAAGAACGGCGAATCTCCGAGCTGAGATTCCAACACTTTGAGAATCTCTATTAACTCCTTCTTCCCCGCCTCCTGCTCTTCTCCTTCCCCAATAAACACCTTCTTCCCAGCATCATACAGCTATTATAATTTATAACAAACAAACAAATTCAGTTCCAATTAATACAAATTAAATATTTATTTCTAAAACACAATTAAATTACTTTGAGAAATTATTACCTTTTTGTCGATGTAATCGGCCCAGAATCTGGCTTGAGCTCGCTTGTAGGGATCGGAAGGGAGAAGAGTAGGAGATTTGTCGAACGCCTCGTCGATGTACTGAACAATGATGAGAGATTCACAGACCGGTTTGCCGTTGTGGATGAGAACCGGGATCTTCTTGTGAACCGGGTTCATCTCGAGGAGGAGCTGGCTTTTGTTGCCCAAATCCTCCTCTTTGTACTCGTATTCCACGCCTTTTTCGGCCAGCGCCACTCTCGCCCTCATTCCGAACATGCTAGGCCAAAAGTCGAGAAGAATCACTTTGTCCGCCATTTTTTTCCTCGAGAATTTATGAACTTGTTTGTGGTTTAGTTGAAAGTAGTTGAAGAATGTTAAAGCAGAGTATTGGAAAGTGAGGGCCAAGCGGGTCACTACTTATAGGCGAGGGCCAACGCAATGCCCCTTCATATGGTTCTTTTTACCGTTCTAAAGTCAAAATTAATACTCCCTATCTAAAATTAAATTTCACTCATTTATTTTTCTAACAAGAGTTGACCATGTATAAATAAGTGAGTTTTTCTAAATAAAAAAAAGTTAATAATTGTGTATAAATAATTTTTCATTTTTTGAATAAGACAAGATGAATATGACAACCTAATTTGAAAAGTGAAATAAGAAGAATATGTACCTATCTAATTACTAAATTTATTACTCCTTTTATCCTATTAATATTATCATGTTTTCCTTTTCGAAATGTCTTAATAATATTGTCATGTTTTCTTTAACGTTAAAAAACATTCAACATTCAAAAGAGGTGGACCCCACATTACTTACTGTCCACCCCACATTTTTAAACACTCTCTCTCGCTAAAAGTTTCTATCTCACACGCTTCCGTTCCGCTACGAATTCAAAAATTTATTATTTTAACTTGTTGAAAATTTTAGATTATTACTTTGAATACAACATGAAAAAAAAAATCAATTGCATCAATTATGCCTTAATAAAATTTTTGTGAATTCTCATTTTTCCCACCAACTATTCCTCGAAAAGCCGTATTAATTTATCAATACAATTAAAACATATAAAATATATAACTAAATCAATTTTCTTAGCCTATGTTTGATAGAAGAGAGAAAATGAGAGGAAAGAAATAGGGGATAAAGAAAATGGATATAAAGAAAAATGAGAGAAATATAATGTAAATTATATATTGTTTGGTAGGAGAGAAATAGAGAAAAAAGATGACAGAAGAGATATGGTGTTATAATCGAAAAGACAAAAATACCCTTAACTACAAAAATAATACTCCCTCCGTCCCATTCGACTTGTCTAGTTTTCCTTTTTGGGCTGTCCCGCTCGACTTGTCTAGTTTCCAAAAAAGGAAGCCTAATCATTACACAACCTACCACTTTTTCTTTGTGGGGCCTACCTCTTTACACACACTCATCTACACACAACCACCCACTCTTATTAATCTCCGTGCCCAAAAGAAACAAGACAAGTGGAATGGGACGGAGGGAGTAATAATTTAAGGTTATATTTTTAATTTCTCTTACAAAACGACTCTTCTTGAAAAGTAGGTGAGTTTCTTCTCAATCCCCCATTTCTCTTCTCAACCAAACACTCAAAATTCATATTTCTCTCACTCCTATTTCTTTCTTTTCCATTTCTCTAGAACCCGTGTCGAAAATAAACAGATCGATATTAACGAGACGGAGGGAGTACTTTTTACTTAATTTTTGTATTTCTAATTTCATGATATTCATTACATTGAATAGTATTTATAATAATTTTATAGTATTTAGATTAGATGTGCATCATGTATCAGAATAAAGATTGAAATCATACGTATAAATAAAGATTGAAATCATACGGATAAAGTTTAGTTTATTAACTCACATGTTAATGTATAGGTAATCTCAATTTCAAATAAGAAGAATATTGGTATTGTTATATTATAATTAAAATTTATTTTTATAATAATAAGTAAGAGGCTAGGGAACGGATTGAAGAATCTGATCTCTATATTGGGGATCCAAACTCAATTTAAGTTTCAACAAAATTATAAATATGTGGCCTAATATAATTTAACCTATAAATAGGCATATCTAGTCTATTTTTACCTCATTGATTTCTTCTAGCTCTACACACGTTTATTTCTGTTCATTTGTAAATTCTAAACAGTTCGGATTAAGGCTGGAAAAATAGTTTAAATAAATGATTATACTATAAGTACTTATGGTATAAGTACTTATATTTTAAGTGTTTAAATTGAATAAGCTATTGCATTTAAATATATATATATAAGCACTTAATTAGAAAATATAAAATAAAGTTTAAATTTTTTTATAAAAAATATTTGATATGATGATCTACTTTTCATAAGTTATTTTTGACTTATTTTCATAAGTTATTAGGAATAATTATTTTCATAAACTCTCCCAAATGCGTGCAAAAGTACTTATTTTTTAGAATAAGTTGAAATAAGCTACAGATAAGTTCTTTCAAACGAGGCCTTAATATTATTTATAATGTTAATATAAACTTTCTAACTTATTATTTTTCCTTTTTTGTCAATTAAAAGTAGACATACGTCCCCACCTGCAAAATCGGCGAGTAAAATTCGAAATAAATCCAGATGGTCGAGGAGATTCGAGAGAATCGACGAGTCAAACTTTTATACATGGTTCAAGAATTATGGAGTAAAGAAAGACTACCATCATCAGCAATGACGATAACTACGTAATTATGAATGTAGTGACAAATATAAACATAAACTGGCGCATCTTATTAACCGACTTCGCATGGTGGTATGATCATACCCCGATCATAAGAATTAACTATATATTTGAAATATATAACTAATTCAAGGTACCAAGTATATAACGATTAAATTGCTTAGAAACCTGAGCATAATTCGAACCAAAAGAAAGAAAAATAGCTGAAGGATGAAACACCTCTTTCTTCACCCAGAGTCCTTAGTAGCCGAGATCAAAAACCAAACAAAAAATTCAATGAGATCTAAAAATTTAAAATAAAACCAAAATATATCCAAACACAAGCGCCCCATTTCACAATATTTTGCTAAGCATATCAACACAGAAATTGTAAACACCAATAGAATTTGGTTAAACTTGTGATCACGAGTTAAACCGGACAGCAAGTTGAAATCATGATAATCGCAAGTTAAAGAAGTAATCACTTTAGCCACAACAAGCAACTGTTGAAAGTTATCCGAAAATAAAAGTTCTCTAATTTGATAACTAAGGGGGTGTTTGGTTCATGGGTATCCTACCCTACTATGGGTATCACTCGAGTTTGATACACATATATCGTGTTTGGTACGTGGGTATCGATACCCTACTATGGGTATCAAACCCATATGGGAATGATTTTTTTGAAACCCAAGTGATAGGTGGGTATGAGTTTTGATACCCATATATATTTTATGTATTATTTTTTAAAATTAAAATTTATTTTTATAATATTATTTAAAAATAATAATGATATAAATATATATTTTCAATTTTATAAATAACAAGTATCATTAGTTAGAAATATTTTAGCATGAATATAAAAATATTTTTTATAAAAATATATACACTTATGTTTGAAATAAATAACTTTATAAAAACATAACTTTATAATTATTAAATAAAACTTAATAATAAAATTTATCAAATAATAAACATTATTATTTAAAAATATTTAAACATAATTTATCAAAATGTTTTTAATTTAATAAAAAGTAAATACACTAATCTCATAAAAATATATAATAACATAATAATATTAAATAAAATATATAAATAATTTATAAAAATGTTTTTAATTTTTATTAAAATAAATATTCAATAACCATAAAAATATGTAGAAAGTATCTTTACAATTATTTTTTAAAATATTAGATTATTTTTTTGTAAATAATCAAATAAAAGATAATGTACTTTTTATTAAATAATCAAATAAAAGATAAAGTATCTCAAATCGAATTGGAAGAGTTGAGAATTTCCACAGTATATGCCTAGGGCTTCTGACTCTCTATAGTGGACACTTTTTCAACAAGACAAGGCACAAACAGAATATGAAATTTAAGCAATTTTACGCTAGCAATTCACACTTTCATCTTTCTGAAAGCATCCAACAGAATCAAGAAACACTTGCTAAATCAAGAATAACACAAAAATAAGCGAGAATATAGTATAAAATAAATGTAAATACCTTTGCTGCACTGGTGGGATTCCTTCTTTCTCCTCAACCCTTTCCTTAATCCGGTCAATGGTATCAGTTGGTTCAATATCAATCTCTATTTCTTTTCCAGTTAGGGTTTTGACCTTTATCATTGTTCCTCCCCTAAGCCTCAAGACAAGGTGAAGTGTCGATTCTTTTTGGATGTTGTAATCTGCCAAAGTTCTACCATCTTCCAATTGTTTACCAGCAAAGATGAGCCTCTGCTGGTCCGGAGGGATACCTTCGTTATCCTGCCACCACCACTTTCTCATCAGCTCAAAAGCCGTTAAGCACGAAAATAGCTCAAAATAACCAATCCGGATCTTCTGGCCCATCATCATACGGTGTCACGTGTATTTTTACCACTAAACAAACATTTTACTGGTAAAAACATGGTCCACCAATGCACGTGTGACACCGCGTGATTGGTGGGCCACCGAGTGATCCACCAAAAATGGGACAGAGGATGTGCAGCGCAAAATAACTTCCATTAACTAGTAGGTACAACTTGAATATGAATATAACTACATCTAACTGAAACAATCACCACAAATATGAAGTTTGATGATCTTCCTCTGTATTCACAATCACACTTTTCTTTTTTCGTTTCGACATTGAATTGTATGTCCAAAGCACCATCAATCGAAAGACAACGGATAATGAAAACACATCATGCAATAAATTAGAACAAATTCCGAGCTTGCTTCTGGGTTCAATTAAATTAATCCCTAATTCTTAACCACAACCATATAACAAAGACTTGATCTCGCTTCAGAGTTCAGATACATAGAAGAAATAACAACAAAGTTAAATATCCATACAAAACACAATCAAAACCTAGTTCCATCAATCCATGCTATAACAAACCGAAAACCCCCAATTATCCACACGCACAACAAAATCAACAAAACTGATAGAATCAGAAACCTATAACTGATTTAAAAAATCAATAATTAACTCGTTGCTAAAAAAAGGACCTGAATCTTGGCCTTGACATTGTCGATGGTGTCGCTGCTCTCAACCTCGAGCGTGATTGTCTTTCCGGTTAGAGTTTTGACGAAGACTTAAATTCAACGCCGCACTACTCCTTGGCTCCAATTATGATCAGATTTGAGTAGAGGAATTGCTTGTGGGAGTATTAGTATATATTGTGCAATTGTTGAAACTCGACGATGGGGACGCGGCTCTTGATGGCGGCGAGTATTAGGGTGTACTTGTTGGGGGTGGCGGCGGAGTCCGTCGACTCCTCAGGCGGCGGCTTGTAAGTGCGGTAGTGTGAAGCTAAAATTTTCCGGCGTTGAGAGAAGCGCGAGATGGGAGTTTTGGCGGTGTGGAGGAGACAGCGAGGGATCTTCTATCCATTGTGTGTCCACTACATGTCCCATTCTTAAAGTTGACTAGTAACTCCGTACGAAGTTATTCAATGGGACATGTAGTAACACATAGAGTGTGATAGAAGATCCGGACTGGGAGGAGACGGCTTATAGCCCACGAGGCTAATTGAAGGACGGTTATACTAAAAAGTAAGAGTTTGCAGAATTTACGAGACTGTCATTGTAACTGTGTTGTTAATATTCAGAATGTAGGGGCATTTTCAATATTTCGTGGAAAGCAAGTAGGAGCAGTCTTTAAGTATACAGTGATGATGACATTTTCCCTAAAAATCTAATTTTGTTGTAAATAATATTTACCGTATATAGATTGACCATATGTAAACCCTAGCAACCCATTAACCCATCTTATGTCGGCCCAAGAGCCCATCTTGTACTCTATAAATAGAGGTATCCACCCTCATAATAATACACACCTCAATTCCTTCTCTCTATTATTCTCTTCATTCTATTTAGTTTATAACACGTTATCAGCACGAGAGACTCTTTTCAAAAGACGAGACGATACCCACGGAAGGTAACGACGAATCTCGTTTTAAAGTAGCGATCATTGATCGAATTTTCTTTTCTGTTTTCGATTCTCCCATACGTCGAATCATTCAATTTTTTTTTTATAAATATATGATATGTTTTGGATGCCTTCGGTAATTAAAAGAATTTTTTAACTAAACGCCATTTGTTAATTAAAAGATTGGTTAATTAAACGCATTTGGTAATTAAAAGAAATGCTCAGATGCGATCTTATATTACTCATCATCTTATTTAAAAGATGTGTTCTACGTTTTTTTTGTCCCTTCTTAGAATTATTATATTATTTTTGTATTATCGCTTATTCAATTTCTTTAAGCGACGTGTTCATCTATTAATCAATTGATGCTCCCGTAGTAGACAATACCCTAATATTCCCGAAGAATATTATTTAACTTATTATTGCTCCAGAAGTAGCACAATTAATATTCTGAAGAATATTACTTAACTTTTTGTTGCTCCAGAAGTAGCACAATTAATATTCCTGAAGAATATTACAAACTCTTGAAGAGCATTTACACATTTTTACTTATTTGATTAATCATTTGATCATAATTGTTGCTCCCGAAGAAGACGATTGATATTCCCGAAGAATATCACATGCTCTTAAAGAGCAATTCAATTGTTGCTCCAGAAGTAGCACAATCAATATTCCCGTAGAATATTACATGCTCTTGAAGAGCATTTATTTAAGCTTTTATTTATTTATTTGTTTATTATTTATTTATTTAATGTTGAATCTAGATTGTTGCTCCTGAAGTAGCACAATCCATATTCCTGAAGAATATCATATGCTCTTAAAGAGCAATTCAAATTTATTGAAATAACTTAATTGTTGCTCCAGAAGTAGCACAATTTAATATTCTTGAAGAATATTTCACTCTTGAAGAGTTACTAATATTATCTATGTAATTACTATATACCTCAGTTTTTTTTTCTCTTCTTCTGCATACTGTATAATATTTATATTTATATATATAAATGTAATCTTAATTTGTTGCTCCTGAAGTAGCAGACAACTAATATTCCTGAAGAATATTACGTACTGAGCAATTCATACAACATATCTTATTGATAGACGAATCTTGGTTCTTGAATTTTTATTATTGTTGCTCCCGAAGTAGCACAATTGATATTCCCAAATAATACTATGTTCTTGAAGAACAATTGGGTTTCTAGAACGTATTAACCTTTCGCCTTAAGTGGTTTAATATAAAACTAAAATTAGTGCTCCTGAAGTAGCAAAATTTGTATTCCTGAAGAATACTACATGTTCTTGAAGAAATGATTCAAGTTTTTTTTTATTTTGGCAAATGCTATATGTTCATAATTTTAATTATTGCTCCTGAAGTAGCACAATTAATAATCTTGAATAAGATTATATGTTCCTAAAGAACAATGAATATATAAAGGTATGTTGTACTTTAATGTATTACCTAATTACATGGAGTGGTAGCAAGAGCTCCTTTATGTTTGACACCTGCATTTTCAATGCCTCTTGTTATTTACTTTCTTTTCAAGAATAGTTGAGACCCGGTAGATCTCAAAATTTATAACTTATTGATTTCATTTATCTTGAATAGAAGTAACTTGCTGCTCTGGAAGTAGCACAATTACATTCCTGAAGAATGACCATAATGTAATAGTAGCATTACTAACGCATGTTTGTGGAAATGCCTACAATATAATAGATTTATTTACTATTAAATTTTTGCTCCTAAAGTAGCATCATTTATATTCTAGAAGAATATTAAATGTTCTTAACGAGCAACTCATTCCTTGATGATATATGTTATTCTCGAACAAAATACATTATTAATGTCTTGTTGACATTAATGCACTCTTGATATCGATGTTCATCTGCCAATAAGAGGGCATGAGAGAGACAACGGAAATGAAGCATCCCAGTAGGATTGCTTAAATATATAATTGATTGTCATCTCTAAAGCTCGATACGAGTATATGCATCCTAAAGATTTTCAAATCTAGTGCATCGAAATTATTGAAGGCTCCAGAAGAGCATGTGTCATTCTATCAAATGATACTAAATTAACTATTGAACATGCCTTTTATTCTAGTAAGTCTAGAAGACACTTACTAAGTTTTAAGAATATGCAATGGATAGCATATTGAAATTATATGAAGGTAGTGATTCTTTTGTATTTAGCCAGAAGATAACAAAAGAAAAGTTATCACACTACCACCTTGAATGTATTACACATTCATAAAAATAAGTGAGACAAAACATGTCATGAACCGGAAGTTCAAAAGAGCTTTATGCCTTCACATGATAAGTTTGGACATCTGCAAACAACTATCATGCGCAACATAATTGAAAATTCATATGGGCGTTGCAGAGATATCTTGAAGAATCTCTTAATTTCCATGAATGCTTGATTTCTATAAGAAATTTAGCACTTGGTAAAACTACAATTTCAAAAATAAAGAGCTCAATTCCATCAAGAAGATTTGTCTTGATAAAGCGAGTGAGTTTATTAAACTCCAAGTTCCTCCTGAAGAGGATTTAATATTGTATTGCTTTGGGATTGAGATTCAACACCTAGTTGCTCATGTCCATAATCAAAATGGTTTCGTACGTATAAAAACGAGTATCACATTAAGATTGTTATTATCATAAAATAACGTTCCCAACATTAGGTGGAACATATGTCACATTTGGATTCCTGAAGTAATCAATGTGAAATCTACATCCAACAAAAAGTACAAGAACAAAATAGCCACATTTGTATTCCAGAAGTAATCAATTTGAACAAGAAGTCGATATGTTCACTTGCAAAAGATTGCAAACCAACTTCTTGATGCTTTTAAGTTTTGTATATATAAGAAGTGACAATGTCATACATTTGCTGCAAATACCCCCGAAAGAATAAATGTCCCTGAAGGACAAGTGCAAATGGTAGCAAATGAATTAAAAATTCGTCAAAAAAAAAATAATAAAATAAAATATGGTCGACCAATTGGTTCTAAAAGAAATTTTGTGCCTAAGATAAAGGGGTACAAGATATGAACCAAACCATGACGAATATGATTAATCAATCAAATGAAAGTTCCTGAAGAACTGCTAGCGTCTGAAATTAATGAGATCTCAATATATTGGAGAGATCAAATATCGTCGTGGACGCATGACGATATATTCACCTTTAATATGACTCTTGAAATGATAAAAGAGGATCATCAACGATGATCTATAAGAGATTGTCAAGTTATAAATAATTGGCCAAAGAGGAAAAAAGTCATACAAGGTGAATTAATATTTCCTAAAAAACTGGAAACTTTTGGACCTGTAGTTCAAATCCGAAAAAAAAATATCCCCGAAGGATATAAATGTGTCTTTGTTAGAAAGAGAAATAAAAATTACGAGATATAAGGTAATACTCGTAACACAAGGTTTCTCTCAAAGACCGGGAATTAATTATGTACTCTCCCATAATAGACGTCATTATATTTTTGAGTATGATTAATCTACTTATGTCACAAAGACTTGAATGCGCCTTATGGATGTAGTAAATGTCTATCTATATGATTCACTAGATAGTGAAATATATATGAAAATCCCTGAATGATTTAACTTGCTCAAAGCATGTAAGTCAAAAGATGCTTTCAAAAGTCATTGTCGTGTTGAAATAGTACGGTCGTGTATGATATAATAAGAACGATGAGTATTCCTTGACGTATGGGTACATAAATGATGACTAGAGTTTGATTGAAACTCCTGAAAAGCATAATACTTATATATATACTCCGTCCAAATGACTTACATAGAGCAAATCATTATGTATTATCTTATTCATTGATTTGTTGATTTTATAACCAACTCACATCATTGTCGGCATTAGGGGGAGATATGAAACATAAATATAAAGATTGAATGCCGCAAATATCTCGTTGGATTAATTATTTAGATTCACACACTATGAACTTGAAGTTCATCAAATTATATAGTGCAAAATGAGTGATTAAAATCTCATATACTTGTTGTATATGCACCATGAACGAACTGAAGTTCTTCATAGAAAAATAAATCAATTGATTCTTATTAGCGCCAGACGCGTGAGAGATTTATTGGTGCTAAGAGATAAAAAGTCCGCGGAATAGAAATTTATAACACATCACTCCACATTACTCCTAGAGAGAATAGGTGAATCATTATATACAAAAGTACTTGATGAAATCAACCCATGCCCAAATACGGAGTTAGAATCAAAAGACTTGGGTTGAACTAATAATGGTCTCGACCTGTAGATCGAGCATCTCCCTGATGGAGTAATGCTAGTCGACCTACCTAAACGGTCTTTAAAGAGATTTTTGTATTTCATCCATATAGCTACCTAATGGTTGTTTCTATCACTTGAAGTGGATGTAGACTCATTTAGACTTATAGAAGATAATAAAGATATTTTAGGACCAGAAGTTCCTTACTTATTTGCAATATGAGGATTTGAAATAGTATTGACCATCGTTTATTATCTTCGAGACAGACATGTTATTCTCTATGAGAATAATTAAACTTGTGTTGTACATATTACTATAGACCTTAAAGATAACCTTGAAGATTGTTATCTTGAGGGGGAGTAAGAAATTATAAATAATCCTGAAGATTAGACTGACTCCTAAATGTCAAAGACCCTGAAGGTCAAATGGTTGCACTCTTTTTTCCTTTCTAAGTTTTTTCCCAAAGGTTTTTCTTAGTTAAGGTTTTTAACGAGACATGCAATGCAACACACGAGTAAATGAGTCATTGAGATTGATTCATAAAAGAGACAATGGAACACATGATCTCCAAAGGAGTGGCGATATCAACATCCATCAAATTTGCTCAAGTGACAACCTAGCGGATTCTTTTACAAAGGCATTACCAACGTCAACATTCAAGAAGTTGGTACACAAGATCGATATGCGCTGACTCAAGGATCAAGAATGACTATATTAAGGTGGAGCAGCTGTACTCTTTTTCCTTCGACCAGTTTTTATCCCATTGAGTTTTTCTGGCAAGGTTTTAACGAGGCAGCAATTTCTGTTTAAAGATGGTCAATTAAGGGGGAGTGTTGTAAATAATATTTACCGTATATAGATTGACCACATGTAAACCCTAGCAACCCATTAGCCCATCTTATGTCGGCCCAAGAGCCCATCTTGTACTCTATAAATAGAGGTCTCCACCCTCATAATAATACACACCTCAATTCCTTCTATCTATTATTCTCTTCATTCTATTTAGTTTATAACAAATTTAATTTTATATATATTGATAAAATAGTATTACTATATTACTAGAGTAGAGAATATTCATTGCATGAATTGACCGCTATTCAGTATCTTGTTTTGATTTTAACCTATTTTAGAAATTATTGATTACGATTGAAGAAGTAAATAGTTCGATTCGTACCTTAATTTTTTTGAAGTAGAAGCGATGAAAACAAGTTTTTGATACATATGACGTTTCGAGAGATCACAAAACAATAATAATAATAATAATAATAATAATAATAATAATAATAATAATAATAATAATAATAATAATAATAATAAAAATAATAGTAATAATAATAATAATAATTATTATTATTATTATTAACAGAGTTCACAAATCACAATTAAAGTGTTTATGCGTTCGAGTGTGATGTTCATGGGATGAAGAGAATGAGAGAATAGAGGGGCTCCTCGAAAAATGAAGAGTTGATGAGAAGCTACTAAATAACTTTGTAATTATTGCACATAGACTCCTCAACTTTGATATATCTCGTTAAAACTCCATTAGTGTAACATATATATCTTAAAAGTACAACAACGGTATATGCGTTAAGTAAAGAGTTTATTTCTAAAATTGTCAATTTTCATAAGCTTGCACGAAATTAGTTATTTTCATAAGAACATTCACGATATATCTAAAATTACCAAAATATCCAATTTTATCTTTTTTTACTTATCCGACTGGTACCGTACCATTATCGGTATCGGAGGATTAAGGGATCGTAATATTGACTACATTATGAAGGTTTAAATGTTATCTAAAATGGACTCTTAATATTACCACTAATTCAAACATTTTTAAGGTTTTAGTACTCGATTTTTTCCCCCACCTGAAATAAGTCGTATTAAAGAAGTGAACTCCCAATTTCCACCTTTCTCTTCGTTTTCTTTCCTCTTTTGTAGTACATAACACCTTTTGACAGCTTGCGCTTATGGTTTTATTATACTCCATGTTTGATTGATTGCGCCCACTGTTATCACAAATTATGGAGATATACAGTTAAGCTTCGATAAAGTAATAATCTCGCTAAGATAATAATTTTTTCCTGTCCTGATATGGATCAATGCACTAAAATAATGTTCGATAAAGTAATAACCTCGTTCAATGAATATTTTTTTTCGATCCCAAAGTTATTATTTTATCGAAGTTTAACTGTACAAACAACTAATAAAATACATCAATTCACTCGATACTTTTTAGATTATTCGAAAATTCAACACAGCTGTTATTGGTATTACATTTTGGTATATAAAGTCCATACGTGGTACAATTTTCTTTATAGATTTCTGTTATGATTTATCATGATGTGTTCTAGTAATCATCTACCATGTTATAATTATTAGTCAGCTAATAAATAATTCTACTACATTACAATGAGTAGATTGAAATGCAGTACTGACAAATGATAGCATGTATAAACAATTATTCTGATTAAAAACAAATTTTAGATAAACTGCTATTTAATTTAAACCGAACGAAAATATAACCAGTAGTTTACACTATAACTTATCACCGATAGTCTATTTAGAATGTCAATATTTTTAATAACTCCAGAATATAACATTGTTTTAATTGAAATAAAAAATATCAAAAACATTTGTCATTTTTATTCTGATATTTTAACTTAGCAATTTCTTGTAAATCGAAGTTTCCAGAAAACCCTTGGTCTATGAATTAATTTAGCAGGAAATATGAAATACAAACTGTGGTCTTCTGAACTTACATGCATCTTTTTATTTGTATTAGGAAAGAACAAAACAAATGGGAAAATAGAAAAGAGGCAAGAATTGATAAAATTGTGACATCCATTGAATATAAATAAAGTTAATCTGTGTAATAAGGTGGGTATGCTGATTCATATCATAGCACAAGTCGGTCCGAACGAATTGCACGTAAATTATTTATACACTAATTTCGACGTATGGAGAGAGAGGGAGAGAGAAAGATGCCTGAATTAAGTGAATTTTGTTCATATTTGACTTATCAACATGCATGGGCTACAATATGCCAACATAAATATATATACCTATATCATTACGCCTTTCCCTTTCACATTCCTAACAAATTCATTCCTTATTTTCTCAATTCAGGTAAAAGTTAATACGAGACACGTGATACGATACTGACAACTAATACGGTAGTTTAAGAAAAAAAAATTAAAACATCAATTATACACATATAACAAAATGTAAAATAAAAATAAAACATTCAAATTAACTAAACTGATAATCAAATCTCAAAACTACCTGTGAAAAACAATAAAATATACTTTTATAAAATCAAACATAGAAAAATATATAACATTATGTTTGTTCGGAGAGAATAAGAGACAAGAAAGAAATAGAAAAAAGAGAATTTAGAGAGAAATACTAATTTTTACTCGTTAGGTGGATGGGAGAAATATGAGAGGGAAAATAAATGGTGGCCCAACATGATATTTTTTTCCTCTCCAAACATGATAAGAAAGTGGAGAGAAAAATAAACTTAACTATAAAGCGCACAATTATGCCCTCATATAACCCTGTACAATTTTCTCTCCTTTTTAATAAGGACATTTATGTCTTATTAAAATAAACGTTATTTATTTCTTTTCACTTTCTACCCAACCAAACAAGGAAGTGGAAGAATAAAATACTTAATTCTCTTCTCTTTCTTCTATTTCTTCTCTAAAACCAAACATGTAAAATCTACTCTACTAATCACCTTTTTATTTCTCTTTATTTTCTCTCTCATAATTCTTTCCTCTCATTTTAGTTCACAATCATATTTCAACAATACTCTAAATTTAGTTATAGGAAATTATGAAGAATAATAATATCTACTTATGAATTATTCAAGTATTTAAATAATCGTCAATACGCTGACAGGCGACAGCCAACCTACGGTATGTACGTAGAGTGCCGGCCTGACCCCATAGAATAGAAGTGTTGTGGAACTCATGTAATAATGTTGGAATCCATAGCGGATTTCAAGGTAGCATTAATCGACCCTTGTGCATTAACCGACCAGCCACCATCGCATAACCAACATAGCGTGAGGAATTGGTAGTTAATCCCTCAATAATTTCCTTCGATTCATCATCCCGGTGCTGTTCATCCACAATATTAAGCAAATCATGCCATTGAATCTCACTTTAACTGCTTACACTCACCACCAACTTCAAATTGGCGGAAAAGAGTCTGCCGCTGCATTTGATTTTCCCATGCGATAAATTATTTCGAAATCATAACCTAATAACCTCGCCACCCAATTTTGTTGAGCTGTGGTGATGGTTTTCTGTCTCAATAGATGGCGTAAGCTATATGATGGTTCGTGAAAACCTTAAAATGACGCCCTATAAGGTATGGACACCAATGTAGAACCGCAATCACCAAACTTATTAACTCTCGTTCATACGCGGATTTCATCATGGAAAAAGCCTTACTAAAATAAGCAACGGGCTGGCCCTCCTGCATTAAAACTAGGCCAACTCCCGAACCCGAAGCATCGCACTCAATAACAAACTCTTTAGAAAAATCCGGCATAGCCACTACGGATGCCGAGGTCAACGTTGATTTAAGCTCTTCGAAAGCCTTATTTGCAGCCACTGTCCAACAAAACCTCGCCGACTGATCTTTGTTTAACAACTCCGTAAATGGCCTCGCAATCAAACCATAATTTCGGACAAACCAACGGTAATAATCTGTCATACCCAAAAACCCTCGAACGGCTCTAATCGAAGTGGGTGTCGGCCATTCCAGCGCGGCCTTAACCTTATATGGATCCGATCCATACTAACTTCGAAAGCTGAAATGATATGACCAAGATATTCAACCCTTCAAGCAACCAAAAAAAATATTTTTTTCTATTTGCCACGAAATGATTGTCCTTCAGTAAGTCCAATACCACCTGCAAATGATATTTGTGCAACTCCCAAAGACAACTGACGAATTTGTATTATGTCATGAATTTGTATTCGGAACTAACGGGACAAATGATCCATATAACGGGACAGAGGAAGTAACTCTTTTGTTATATGTCATGAATTTGTATTCGGAACTGACGAATGATGAAAGACAACAGTGAGAATAGTAGTTTGTATAAGTAAAGAGAGGCATACAATTTCTGTAGCAACAACTCTCAGTTTTCCAATTATCTTCAGCCTAACTTCACTATCTTTCTGTAATTTTCACCTGTCAAATGATCTGAAAGAAGACAAACCAATAATTGTGATTAACAAACATTCCTTAGGACAGGAAAAAACAAAAAAGACAAAAGGGTACATACAGATCCAGCAGAAGCATATTCAAACTCCATATCATCAGGTATAATACACTACACATACAAAATAATAATTCAAAAAATTCGACAAAAATTACACCAAAAACAGCTCAAACTAATCCAAACACAATTAGGGATTTTAATCCATCTCCTTAAGTTCATAATACAACCTTAGGTTACACCTTTTGGTGATCAATGCCAAAAATGAGGGGAGTTTGAGAAAGGAAAACTATGTCTACCAACAACCACCCCATGTTTTTGATATTAATTAAAGTTAGGCTAATAGAACTTTAGAATGTTGTCATATGTAGAATAATACTCCATTCATTCCATTAAAATAGTCTAATTTCTTTTCGATATGGTTTTTAAGGAGAATAATTTATATGTATAATACTGTGTAAAGTTGTGAATCTCTTAAGAAAAGTCTTTGTAATAATTTGTCAAAAAAAAAAAATGGATAACTTCAACAGTACAAATCAAAAAAGTATACTAGACTATTTCAATGGGGCGGAGTAAGTAAACTTCATTGCAACTTAAAATACTAGGTTAAAATATTCATACCATCATTTCACAAAATACTTCTCTTAAGTTTGCACAATCTTAACTCCCTACCGTTTTCAAACTATACATTCTAATCCAAGACAAAAACTAAGGCAGTATATTAATCAATCATAACAACCCCTCTTGGTCCCATATGTCCACCAGAAACTCCACCATTTCCTGAGAAACACAACACAATAAATGGCTTCTTTAGTCAGAATCCAACACTCCCAAAGAAATTCAAAGAAAGCAGCAACAACTCACAGAGAGAGGAACTGGCTTTGGGAACCTCTTACTTGTCCCCAGCGTGTTCTCATAGCTTGCATTCCAACTACACACGCAACGAGTTAGTCGACGAACATCGAACAAAACCATTTGAGTGCAATGAAAAAGTACTCGAGGAAATAGAAATACAAAAAGCATTTGGAGAGGTTATATTCTAACCTCTCCAAATGTTTAACTGAATTCAAGAACAAAGCAACTTAAAGTACCTTAATACGGGCTCCCGGTTTTTCTTATGGGGTTCGGGCTTCTTAGTTCCACGCCATTGAAGCCGGCTTTGGCTCCAGAGGAGATTACCTGCATCCGCAATCATTTTGTTTTCTCAATCAGCAAGATATAACCACATACTCCCTTCATCCCATTATTTCTGACTCATTTCTTTTCGGCATGAGAATTAAAAAAGTAGATGACAAAGTAAGAATGTATGAGAGATAGGGTAGATGATAAAGTATAAAAGAGAAAATGATAGAATAGATAAAGTATGAGAGATAAGATGAGTAGGAAAGAGTTAATTAATTTTTTGCCAAATTGGGACCGAGTTAGAAATAATAGAACGTTCCAATCCAGAAATCGAGTCAGAAATAATGAGACAAAGGGAGTACTATAGAACAATCAAAATCTTGTTAATAATTGATCGACCTTAGTAAATGTTTTTGAAAAGAGCACCAATTGCGTAAAAGTTACCATGATTTACAAACTCCGGGGGATTGGTAGTGCTGCCGCTGGCACTGAGCTGGCTGAGGCTTTGATTCGAGATACTGATTGATGAATAGCTTCTCTGTGACTGAAGCAAGCTGTTGTCGAACAAATCGCACGTGCTGGTACTCCAAAAGTCATTCGAAAGGCTTGCTTTCCTCACCAGCTGGCCTTGAATTCTCAAGCCTTTTGATGGTTCGTCCACAGCGGTGATCGGTTGGGATTTATCACAACAGCCAATACAACTTCTGTTCTGTTGAAAATGATGTTTATACATGTTTTCCATAAAATGTAAATGACAAGCAATTAAGCAAAGAGAGATTTAACAGAAAAAAGTTGCTAAAAGAGAAAGCTTTTATATCACTCTGCTTGGTCACATAGACTCGTTGATGTTTTAAGATCTATCGATGTAACATGCATGATGGGTTATAGCTATCTTAGGTAACGTATAGACTTGGAAGTACAAATAATTCAGGAGTTGCTGTGGAGGCTAATCAGTAGAAGCCTCAACAAGTCTTTCAGGGTAACCATAAACATTCGATGATTATAACAATTAAACCTTTCCGGCACTACCTTACAAACTTTTTCAGTTTGGGTAGGCTAATTAATTGCACGATTTCGGCTCAAAACTATAACTGAAAAATATACTGAACTTAACTTCTCAACCATAATCAGAAAGCAATCTACGTTCAATTTTTTTTTTTTTTTGGATCAAATTAGGTATAGCATCACGTGTCCTGTATGGTAAATATACGTGGTTTATACAAAAGGCTCAACGTACTCTATTAGAAATTCGTTACCATTTGGCAAAATAAGGAGAGAGTCAAAGATATGCATAAGCTATTGTTAAAAATTTCTTGATATTTTAACAAATTTGAAGCACCTAATCTGATCCCGCACTACAGTTTGGAGCATCACACACGAAGTTCAAGATTAAAAATTATTTTTTAACCTTTCACTAGTCTTTCATGAATAGGCCAATGGCATTGTTCATTTCATAAAATCCAAAAAGGTATTTTTGAAAGCTGCAATACGGGAATGGAAGATCAGCACACAGGCACATATCGAATAAAACTATCAGACAGGGTAAATAATTTTCATCCTCAACAAATATTAACATAATTATTTGAGTCGTAACGGAAAGCATTTTATTTGGACACCATTTGCTACACTGATACCTGGTTGCCACTGATTGATCATTGATCAATACGGCCTTCATATTATTACCCCGGGGCGGTAGTTCTTTTAAGTAATCGTCTTATTCAAGATATTGAAGATGGGTTTATGCATAGGCAACGAGTATAAGGCAATGGAAAAAACTGAAGTCCTAGAATTATCGAAGAAAACATCCTACAGCGGATATGTTGTCTTTTCTTCACAAGCACAAACAGCAATAGTTTTCCCATCCAAACCCGACTTTTTTAAAATCATAGTCCATCACAAGTCGGTTAATGTATTAAAGGCACAACAAATAAGAGTCCGGTTAAATAAAATGAGCTAATCGAGTGTTCATAAATCATACTACTTTATTCGAAATTGGCATAAATTTTGGAGATTTAAAGTTTATGCCCCAAGGTATAAATGGCATAATCTTGCTTGTAAATGATATCTTCGAAATGACAATCCCACTTTGCAAGTTTGGCATCAAAGATGGAAAGATTAATGACACCAAAACAAGTTCCACTTCACATTCATGACGACGCTGTTTAGTAACACAAAATCGGGTAGCCAGATCTTTACGGAAAAGTAAACTGGAGGCCTTTTCTATAGGAAAATGTGAAGCTAGGGATGCAAATTGAATTTCAAACTAGCTTATTATATAAAAACAGAATAAAGATGCTTCCTAAATTAATGCTTGGTTGTTCCCCACGGCCAAAACCCCTACCATAGAGCTCATAGAATCAAAGCTTCACAAACAAAAGGCTGTTAAAAGGTACAGATAAAAAACAAACAAACAAATAAATAAATCAAACAAATTCCATTTTTGACAAATTGAATCAGTATTCATTATAAACAAATGAAAGGGATGGAAAAAACAAAACCTAGATGACTAGATCCTTCATATAAACTATAGTAATGGAACAATCAGTCAAGTAATAAGAGTAATTAAAAAAGTGGATTAAAATCAGAGCACATACCCCATGCAAGCAAGGAAATGACTGATCCAAGAACTGAAGGAACTGCACAGCATCATATATCTAAACAAATGTGTCTTCTCCCAAATCAAGAAACCATCAGGTTCCAATAGATTCACACAAACCCTGCCAATATCTCAACATCAATTTCACAACAAACTCCTCAAAACTCAAATCATAAGCAGAAAAACATGTTAGATTAGATAAGATTCATATCTTTTACCTGAGGGGGGAAAAATCAAGAAGGCGGCGCCGCCGGCCCACTAATAGTGGCTGCAAATGGTTTTGGCGAAGCGCAGTGATTTTACAGTAACCAAATCGGGATTTTTCTTTTTCTTGATTTGTATGATGTGATTACGACCTTATCCGCAGCATTGAGACTGTATTTAAGTCCCTCTTCCACGCTTTATTTCAGTGATTAGTTGTAAAGATGGATGTCGAAAAAAGAAATCAGTGATTGATAAAGCAAAGGTTTTGGAATAATGGGCCTTCTTTTCATATGTTGAATTCTTGGAAAGGTAGCATTTTTTAATCTTTTTTTCTTTTCTTTTTCGAGACAAGAAATGGAGGATATTGTGAGTACTATTTTCTCACTATTTAACGCCCAAACTATCTTTTATCCAAACAATAATATCCGATTTCATGGAAGATGATATTTTATTTGGTTAATTTTTAGAAACAGAAATTAACACCTTTGACTGAGCTTAAATAATCCTTGGCTATCATCAAAACTCAATTACACAAATAAGTTTCTAAGTTTTTTTTTAATACTTGTTTTACCCAGTTGTAGAATTAACACATTACACAAATAAGTTTTTAGAAACAGAAATTAACACTGATCCGTAGCTATCATCAAAACTCAATTACACAAATGGAAGGAATGAAAGGCTGGGGGAAGATTGAGGGAAGGAATAAAAGGTCGAATTCTAGAAACAATTAAATTGTATCAATTATTGGAAGACCGAACTCCATCGGCTTGCCTTCAGCACTGTCATCGGCCCATCACTGCCATTTGGGGAGATGTGATTTTTGACGAAAAGGGAATCAAATGGCTATATTTGTATTTTTTTTATAAATGTTTAGCTACATTTGTATTTTTTATAGTGATAGCAGCAAATGCCTCATTTTGATTCCCATGTCATGTCAAGCTCAAGTCAATGCACTTATTCTTGAGTGTATACTTTTGATACTTATTTTTTGCTGCTTTCCCATGCAATTGGGTCAGTTCAAGTGAGTAAAGAAAAGGAATGAGATGCAAGTGTAGATTGAAACAGTTGAAGAACATCTACTTGGATAGGATAACAACAGTTGAATGTGAAGAACAACATTTAGTGCTACACCGAAGCATTATTGCATTCCATACATAGTTGAGTGCATCCCCATACCTTAATGATTAAGCATTTCTTTAAAAGCCTCCTTGGTGATTGATGAGATAGGTTTTATTTCTAAGGTTCCTCTAGCTCTGTTTCTGCTTGTTTTGAGGGTTGCCACTTGCGTGTAAAGCGAAAATTCCCTATTTTACCATCAAGTGGCACACTCCCGTCAAGGTTAAATAAAGGTCTTCAAACTGCACACATAAACATCTCCTTGGTGATGAATTTTTTATTTCTATATGCTTGAAGGCTCTGCTTCTGCGGGGGTTAGGTAGAATCTATGTGAGACTCTTGTGATATAAAATCAGTTCTCGCCGATGTGTATGATATTATGCATGCTTTTAAATTTAATCATGTTTAGGACTCCATCAAATTCAAATGCTTCTATAGAATACCTTAGCCTTAATTTAGGAGTTGTTAAGATAGGTTGTATTACACTAGTGTGAAATTTGATCAGGCCCTAACTTACCCAATGCCAAACTGTGCTCTTGCTGCATTGAATTCCATTTGCAAACTTCCTTATTGCTGTTCTCTTGCATAATTCAAAGTTTTCTATTAACTCCATATCGATATGCACTCTTTTTCTCCTTGAACATTGACTTTCTTCCCTATTAAACAGATTACTTGCATGTTTTTCTGTTGTTCCTTTGCAGCAGCCCATACTTAGTGAATTGTGCGACGATTGACGAAGTATTTCATAGGCATTTCAGTGATCTTGCCCCTAATAGGCCTTCCGGTAGCGCTGTTCTGCAGAAGAAATTGCACTATGCTGTTCCGCTCATCATCTATCAAGGTTTTATATTTTGATGGCATTTTGTGCAATTTGGTGTAGCTGTTTATGTAGACTGGTGTTGGTAATTAAGACTTGAATGTATTTATAGTTGGAATAAATTGAAACTTCAAATTGTTCTTTGCATTTTGGAACGAAAATTTGGTGTCAAGTGTTATTTGATTTTGGAGGGAAATGAAATAGCTTGGTTGTTTAAATAATTTTGCAGCAGGAATTTTGGAGTAATGTGTTTTTTTTATATTTTTCATATTTTTTACTCCCTCCGTCCCACCGAGTTTGTCCAGTATTCATTTTCGGGCTGTCCTACCGAACTTGTCAAGTTTCTAAAAAAGAAAAATAATTAGGCAATGTTAATTATTTTTAGCTAATTTAATTATACCATTAAATATCTCTCTCTCTCTCTCTTTTCAATTTAATTTGCAAACTCTACCCTCCCCATTAAATCTCTCTCTCTCTCTCTCTCTCTCTCTCTCTCTCTCTCTCTCTCTCTCTTTTCAAGAAAACTCTTAGCGGCGCATCTCCTTCTTTCTACTCTTCTCTACATCGAAGACCAAACGCCGTGATGAAATCGCACTCTACTTCTCATCTCCTCCCCCCAGATCTTCCTAACATGTGTTTGTTTCTGGGCGACTATTTTGTATTAGAGATAGAAATGAAAGATGTATGGTTGTCCTACCAGTCGGCGATGATGAAATCATCGTCTAGTGGCAACGTTCAAAGCTCTGAAACACCCCTCCCACAATCGCCGCTATCGCCACTCTCTCCAAGTGATACTATTATGGTGGAGACTTTTGATTCTTGTTTAGATCCATCGGTTTTCATGCTTGATGCGGTGAAATCAGTCCCTATTTTGATCGATCTAGATTCTGAAACACCGCCACAGTCGCTTCTACCGCTCGTCGTTCCGAGTGATATTGTGGTGCCGGAGAGCGAAATGGAGGGGGGATCTAGATCTAAGCAGTTTGGTGGTTGATGACGCCCAGATCTGAGAAGTGGAGGGGGAGCTCGTGTTTTTTAGCCGAACGGTAGCTGGCGATGGATCGGAGCAGGAGGGAGAGTTCGGCGGTCTGACCAATGCTCTAGCTTTTGGTCCACTGAAATGTCCGAATGGAATGGAAGCAGTCACTGAAACATGGCTTCGTATTATTGTTCCTCGGCTATTCAAATGGGTGAGATCTTTCCCTAATCGAATAATAAGAATTTACTCACATGAACTCTAACTTTAATCACGTCGATGATATGAAGTGACACATGATACGTGTTCTTTGTGATATTATTAGATAGAGAGCAACCTTTTAAACTGAAATACATTTAGTTCTACTTAGGTTTGTTTTCTGAAATCATTTATAGCTTTTTTATTCCTAGATGTGATTGTTGTTCCTTGCTCAAATTTTGAAATTCAACTTTTGTAGCTTGCTTGTTGTTGTTCTGAGATTAATCAAACACGCTTTGGTTACTTATTTTGTTATTGATTGAATAGACTTGGTCTCTAAAGTGTCTGCTGCTCTATTCTTTGATTTTTTTTTTTTTTGCTGCAACCTACTGAGTAAATGGGAAGATACCAATCTTTCCATCAAATAAAACCTCCCCATTCTTTCCTATAATAGGCCTACACACCGCACACATAAAAATAACCTTAGTTATGAACATCTTACTCTTACAACTTCTATGTGGTTCTACTTCCCCCGGGGTTAGATAGAAACGGTGCGAGCTTCGAGTGATATAGAACCACTTCTCATCAATGTGCACCGTGTTGTACATACTCTTGAACCTTAGGATTTGTTGAACTCTATCGAACTCTAGGGCTTCAAGTGAGAACCTTAGGCGTGACAACTTGTTTTGGGCTGTCAAACTAGGCTTTATTGCATTTGTGTGAGCTTTGATCAAACCTTCATTGACCCGTCTCCACACTGTTCACCTGCTACTACTTATCCCATTTACTAGTTTTCTTATTGTCGATCTCTTACAAAGTAGAAGATTCTGAACTAATTACATATCAATGGTCACCTTCTTAGCTCTAATATTGGTATATTTTGCACTTTGTAGATGAATTACACTACCTTCTTCTTGCTGTTTTTTTTGCGGCAGTCCACAACCTCTTAACTATCCTCGGGTGGCAATCGAACCTGGAGGCAACCTCTTTGATTATCCCCTGCTTCGGCTTGCCATTCTTCAGATTTTGGAGGAGAACCTGGGCTATGGAGTTCTTTGGTTTGTGGACAGATCTTTTCTCATTTTAGGAAACTAATGTTGCGTAGAAAGAGATTTCTTAGGGTATTTATAGTTTGTTTTAGAGGGAAATTTAAATTTATTTTGGACAGTAATTTAAATTTTGGCAACTTTCTGATCTGAAATTTGTAGCAGTATTATAGGAAAATGGAATTATTTTTGAATTGATGTGATTTATAGATATAACTATGTGTTGTAGCCAAAACTATTCTGATATGAATTTGTACTCTATTATTGCAAATTTGAAGTGTCCATTATTGAATTTGTATCATTTATGTTTTCCTGCATACCTTAACATATGAATTGCTTTATATCAACCACAATAAGCAAAAAGAGATGTATGAAATAATATCGAATAAATATTGGTAAAAAAATATCAACATCCATAAATTCAACAAATGAAGTAAAAAGTAGCCAGTGGGTACTATTTGCACAATAAGAGAGAGAGATTCAATGAATAAAGTAAAAAAATAGTCAGTAAGTCCTATTTGCACAAAGAGAGAGAGAGAGAGTAATTAACAAGGAGGAGAAGTAATTACAGAGAGAGGGAATACACTAATCACATGGGCCCCATATCTCCTAATTAAATAATCGCGACGAAAAGAAAGTAGACAAACTCGGTGGGACGGAGGGAGTAATAAACAACAGCGGGAATTTTGGAGTAATGTCAATAAACAACAAAACTAAATTATGCAGTTTTGTGAAAAAAAATTAAATTAAATAAATATTGGTGGGAAGTTAAGGAAATGAATAAAGGAGATTAAGTCATGTGAGCCATAGGCATTATCCAACTAACACAAAATTTCTTTAAAATCTTGTTGGAAAGTTGTAGGACACTACTAATGGGATGGATACAAAATAGTGATTGTAGATTAAAAAAAATAACAAAAGAAATAGCGTGAGTGGTACAAATATTAATTTTTGAATAACTTAGATGGCGATCAATATCCATTTCAGTGTTTAGAATTAAATGTGTAAATTTTTAATTTCAAAAGATTTTAAGAAAATAAAATTATAAAATATAAGAAAGTTCTGAATTAGCATGATGAACACTCTCCCGCATCTCTAAGTGGATGTTTGGAGTAGCTGAAACTTATTGATAAGTGTTGAAAGCGGCTGATAGCTACTGAAAATTGTTGAAAGCCATTGAAAGTTATTAAATTTAATAATATGCAAGTGTTTGCAAAAAAGTGCTCAAAGTTGTTGAGTATAAAAAAATAAAATTTATGAATGTTAACAATACAATATATTATTCAGTTTTTAAATAAATTTTTTTATTTTACCTCACATATTATTAAATAAATTAAAAAATTTGAATATGAATAAAATTGGAAAGTTATTTTTACGGATATAAAATAGTATTTTAATAATTAATATTATTAAGAAACTAATAATTAAACAATTAATTATGACTAATATTATTAATTATAATAAAAATATCACGTTTAAAAAATAATCGATCATATTTGTCTATCCTATATTAAAGGGAAAGTATAAATAATTAATTATATTGATTTTGTTATTAATTAAAAAATATAAAAGTAATTATGAAATAATAAAAGAATATACTAATTAAATATAAAATATAAAAAACATAAAAGCTATCAGCTATCAGCTTCAGCAGGTAAATAGCAGCTTACGAAAATTCTCTATCTTGGACCTAAAATAGAGAAGCTACCTCTAGAAGTTGTTTCTTCCAATTAAACACCCATTTCGCTTTTCAAGACAGCTGAAAGCTATAAGCTGTTTACCATAAGTTGTTGCAAACACCATCTAAATCGACTACTATCAGTACATTTTTGTAGTTCTATTTTTGGTGTCGTAAAAGTATTTCGTCATTTTACTTTTTACTCAGCAGTCAGCACTAGGGGTGCAGTTCGGTTAAACCAAACCAAAAATTCGGTTAATCGAAAATTCGGTTCTCTAATTTGCAAAACCAAATATCTGTAACGCCCCAATTTTCATAACTTTTAAGGGGACGTCACCTCGTGCATAATTTAATTTTCAAAATTTAATTTTCAAAAATAATAGATTTATAAAAGCAATAAGGTTCTAATGCATTTCATAATAGCGGAAGTCTTGAATCAAAAGCATGTGCACTTACTAGTTCACGGAATTAAATAAAGACAAATGCATAGTTCAAGATAAAACTAAATTAATGTGTTAAAAAAAATATTTTAAATCCTTTCATGTGTGACCATCACCCGCCACTTCAAGCATCTGTCGGACCATGATCTGAAAAGGTGAAAATATAAGGGGTGAGTACGACTACTCAGTGGGGTCAACATCATCCAAACTATAAACTATAAATGATTTAACATGAGAAATTAGACATGCTAGCCCGGAGGCTTAACCCGAAGGTTTTACTGCGTGAATGCCCGAATGCTAACTCGAAGGTTTTACTGCGTGGATTGCCCGAAGGCTAACCCGAAGGTTTTTCTGCGTGAATTGCCCGAAGGCTAACCCGAAGATTTTACTGCGTGAATAGCCCGAAGGCTCTGCCTGTACTGAATAACACATGAGAAAAACAATATAGTGTATAATAAGGATAGAAAAAAAACCCCACCTTAACCTTTTTGAGTGAATGAAAAATATGTATCAGGTGTTAAAGCCTTATGCGCCTGTCCTAACATAAAAATCTTGACTTAATGAATTTATGGAATGAATGTCATGTATGCATTAATACAACATTTAAAAAGCAATTATATATTGATCCATAGGCATGCATTATTTATGATAGTCTAATCAAAACTGAAGATTTTTTTTTTAATTACAAGTTAAATCATAAATTTTAAATGTACAACTTCTAACAATTTCCGAGACAGATTCTTAATAACAAGCAATACTTTACAAACTATATACATCTTGTGGCCACCTGATCATATAAATAAACTAGGCCAAATAAAAACGATACTTATGTTCCTCTAAAGATTAATAAACTAATCAGAAGATAATGAATACACAAGACTTAAAATATATATTATGTTGAGGAATTAAATAAACTAGGCCACGTAATCTAAAGATAATGATTAATAAACTAGGCCACATGATTAATGACTATAAAATAGGTTTATGTCCTGCTAAAGCAATTAAATATATATTATGTTGAGGAAACATTTATAAAGTATCGGCAGCATAAGAAATGCACATTCCCAAAAATTCTCTTTACTTAATCCACAAGAAGATTAATAACACATCATCACTCCGCATAATTATCAGGACAGAAAAGCAAAGACACTACTTGACTTCATAAGATTATTATAATAATATTCTATGTTTGAGGCCGATGAGTTACTGGTTGAGAAAAATAATTTCACATATTGTAAATCTTTTTTTTTAAAAAGGACTAAATAAAACAAAACCTACATGCAATTAAAAAGACGAATATACTGGCATGCTCAAGTAAGGCAACGATGACCAGAGAAGAGATAATGTAGAGCAAGGCGACTACGAGTTCTAACAAACACAGAGTCAAGAAAAATACATCAAAATGCTTTTGTGAAGAATACCTTGAATTAAATCGGTAGAAACTTGAGTTAGAACTTTGAAAGCGGAGATATAAAGTGAAGATGAGAAAGAAAATCCAAGCGTGATTTATAATGAATGAGATTTTTTTTTGTTTAGGTGTGTGCGTGATCGTGGGAAAGAAAAAAAATGGTTATATATAATACAAACATAATCATTATAGATTTAGGATAGAAACAAATAATACTTAAATCTTCTCTAACAGATAAACCACACAAGATAGGGCAGTTCAAAAATCTACATAAGATTCTAGTTACTCAAACACTAATTAGAATTTATTAATACGCTTATTTTTTTTCTTTATTAGAATTCTATTCAAGTTGAAACATTCATTAAATAAATAAATAAGAAATGATCATTACAATTAAAAGTTGGTAATCCTATCCTCTAAAACAAAACACACGGCCAGAAATGCATATTAGCATCTTCATCTTAGGGAGAAACACATTCTTTGAGTATTCATATCTGATAGAATTAATATCAATAGGGTTTTTAAGTATGAAAAGAAGAGATATCATGATCGTGGTACTCAATTTAATTAAGCTCCAAGGCGCAAACTTTTAGGACTTTTCCACAAGATATCATGCAAGAGATGCAAATATATATATATTTTAATTAATTTTCTAAGGCGCAACTTATAAGACTTACACACATGATATCATGAATGAGATGCAAATGCAATTTTATTTTATTTTTTGATAGAGTTTCGGGGTGTTACAATATCAAATCGGGAAACTTTGGTTCGGTTCGCCTTTTTATCCAAACTTTTGATTTTGATCAGTTCGGTTTCGATTTTAAACAAAATTCTAAGGAGAAAAAGAAATAAAACAAATTGAAAAAAAAATTATAAAAAAGTAAATAATTAATATGTAAAATATATTGTAGTATTGTCATTCCAAAAATAAAAAAATAACAATTGTCAAAACAATATTCAAAGAAAACAACTCATCATTGTTATTCAAACAAGGAAGTTCCATATCTCACGATTCGATAGAAGAAGTTAAGAATTCAATACAAATTCGTTCGACGCTGATTAGGTTAGAGGATGATTTGAGGCTTGAATCCAATTATACGTATAAAATAAAATACCGATGATTGTAGTCCAAGTTGGTCAAAGTTAAATTTATTTCTTAAGAATATAAATATTAATACTATACTAATAAAAACTAAAAAAAAATAAAATATTTTCGGTTCGGTTTGGTTCGGCTATCCAATGACAAAATCAAAAACCAAACCGAAAATAAAAATAAAAATAAAAATAAAACCAAATATTAAACCCGAATTTTTTTAATTCAGTTTGATTCGATTCGGTTTAGTTCGGTCGGTTAACCGGTCCGGTACACACCCCTACTCAGCACTAACCGAGATTAAATTAGAGAATTTTCTCGACTAAACTATCCGTATCAAAACCTGTTGGTGCACCGTGCACGTACAAGAAGACCATGAAACACATGACTTAGTTACAATTCTGCAATATAATATAATTGTTGAGAAAGTTAATATTTGAGCCAATTCCAAATTAGGTATAGTACACATAGAAAAAAAAAATTACTTGTCTGATACTAAATTACTAACTGCTAAAAGATGTACAATGATTGATTTAAGTAGTTATTCGGATTTATTATGAAATGCATTAGTTTAATGATTAAAATTACATTTTGATATACCTCATGAGTTCGTCGGCCTACCCCACCTAAAATCTAAAACACAAATATTAAAAAAATTCCATCGAAAAATCCTCTACACACAGTTTTTGTTACCGGACAAGGAACACCTCCTTACGTGTACAAGGAAATTATTTAAACAAAATGATAGTATAGTATATAATGACAACAAGAACCACTAATAGTTTGACGGATCGAATCGATGAACGCCATCAGCACTAATCAACTGCCACGATTAACAAATTGCGACGGGTTTCTTTCTTCACGTAAAAATAAAAATACATATTAACAAATGAATTAGTTAATACTCCATCCGTCCCGCTATTACTGTCCTACTTGCCTAATCGGGCTGTCCCGCTATTACTGTCTTCTTTCCTAAAATAGTAAAAATTACTTTTAAACATAAAATGAAGTGGGTCCCCCTTACTCACTACTCAACCCCCACATTCTTATACTCTCTCTCTTCAAAAATCTATCTCCCACTCGATTATGTTCCGCTCCGAACTCACAAAATTATGATTTTTATCTTTTTGAAAACTTTAAATTATTTCTTCAAATACAATATAAAAAAAATATAAAAAATAAAAATCGATTGCCTTTTACTAGTCTTGCAAAATTTTGGATAATTCTCATTTCTTTCCACCAACCACTACTCGAAAACTGTGTCAATTTCTTTATACAATTAAAACTCATAAAATACACACTAAATTAAAATTTCTTAATCTCCGTGCCGAAGTCAACTGGGACAGAATTATTATCATCCTTATCTTAATAACCACTTTTTCTTCCTACTGCCCTACCAATTTTCCCAACATCCAATCAACCCATCAAGAATTGCTAATCAAATGCTAATGATAACCTATTCTATTTCAACTTATCAAGTGCAAGAGGAATAAAGTCATTATTATTTGTTTTATTTTTGTGATTGGAGTAAGAAATCAAGTCATTTTCTTTATGTTTTTTATTCCCCGAAGTATGAAGAATGTGTAATTATTTTGTTTAGTTTAAGGTGTATTATACCTCATATTGTTTATACTTCATAAACACAGTCTCCCGGCGGACCCACCTATGGGCTGGGTGGGCTCCAGCCCTGGTATTTTTTTTAATTCCTTTTTACTATAGTAATTTTAGAATTTTTTTTAAGAATTTAGGTTAAAATTATTAATTCAGCCTAAGGTATTTCTTTCGATTCATATCCAGCCCAAGGTATTTTATTGGGCTGGATCCGCCCCTATAACTTGCTTTAGAAGAAACCACAAGGAGTTATTTGCTACTAATCGTAAATTGAATTTTACAATATTAGCGTGGTTGATCTTCAAATTCGAAAAAAATGAGGTGAACTGGACCTTTTATAGACCACTAGAAGTCTTACACCTTGTACAATAAACTTTTTGAAACCACATCTTGATACTTACACCTTGTATAATAAACTTTTTGAAACCACATCTAGATATTTACACTTTGTCCAAATCACATATGGAAATTTGCACAAAAAAAAACTTTTTTTAGTAAATTGATATTACTATTGGTCGGGGGTTCACTAGATAGGATTTATTCAAACCAACCAATATATATAGTTTTAACCATATTATATGATATGATATTTATTTATAGAAAGTGACATTATATTAACAAAATGTATTTATATAAAATTAATTTCCTGTTTGAGTATTATTATTGAGCTGTGAGGTCATGAAAATGGATTTCTGAAACATTAGATCCGCATATGTCATGTTTTTTTTTTATTGCTAATTAATTCTCAATGCAACATTTTGTCACGTTCCACTACAAAAGAAAAAAAGAAGTGTCTTAATTAGGTAAACATGAGATGATCTAATATTGTTTTTAAAAAAAATCACTTTTTACTAATAGAAATATCCATCGTCAGCACAACGATCATTAACAACTCTTGTATTTCAAAACTTTTACAAGCCCCGTGTCTATTTGCGTACATAGTAATTCGAAAAAGTTAACAAAAGTTGTTGAAAGTCGTTGTATATATTAAGGGAATGTTTAGAATAGTTTAAGTTTTTAGAACAGCTGAAAGTTGTTGAAAGTGAGGAAAATAATATTTAAAAATACGATTGATAGCAATAGTTTATTTTCACTTTTTTAAATAAATATCTGTCTTATTCCTAGTGTTATTAAATAATTATAATTTTTAATAATAAATAAAATTGAGAAATTATTTTTTCATTATAATTTCTATCTCAGTATTATAAAATATTAAATTAATATATATATCATGTGGGTGTGGATCACATAAGAAGGATTCTTAAAATAAGAATTAAGAAGTATTCATAACCATAGATCTTGACTCAATCCATGGACCATAGTTATTGTAGTTTTTTTCATTTTGTTAAACTAAAAAATTGTGAAAAGGACAAAATAGAAATTCTATTTCATCATGGGAAATTTCTTACGGGATGGCTTTTGAAATCTCTCCCCAATACATTTGCACACTTTTCTTTCTCTCTCTTAAAACCTCCATTTCTGCAAAACTAGATCTCTTCAAAATCGATAATATCAGTGTTCTGTACGTGAATCACAGATCTAAACCAAAAACTATCTTAGTTCATCAATTTTGGCATACTTCGAATAAAGGTAAGGATTTTCCCATCGAAATGAGCCCTAGTTTATCAATTTTGCAGCACAAGATATCCAATTACTAGATTCACATTGTGTGAATCAATGATTGCATTGTCTTATTGAACCCAGATGCATCGGAATTGAATCCTTGTGCATCGTTTGTCGGATAAGAGGGACGGAGGTTGGTCGTGAAATGCATTTATTTGTTGTTTTGTGTTATGATTTCGTAGAAAATTATATTTATTGGTTGTTTTTACTGATTTATAACATTAGATATGCATAATTTTCATATAAATAGAATTTGTATTAGATTGGAGAATGATAAAATATGTTGCAATTTATGCATAATAAATCGATCGAATTATGGAAGAATATGCAGTCCTATCTTTATATGCATGTCGTTGTATAATATTGTGCTTATAATATGAGTAATAATTGTTTGCTTAATTTTGGCCGAATATAACGAATATATGCATGAGACAATCATGAATATGCATACAATCGTGTCTTAAGCATAGAATGTATACCTGTTGATATGTACAATTTATTTGGTCTGGATGCAAAATATGCATGAATTAGTTCCATAGTATGCATGTTATATACTTCTTGCGCAAATTGTTTAGAAAATAAATAATGATAAAAATATGCATAAATAGTTCGATATTATGCATGAAATAAAATTGTGATATGCATATACTTTATTTCATGTGCTGCACATTTAGAAAATGAAAAAAAATAATATATGTATGCATGAAATACTATTGTGATATGCATATAGTATTTATGGTAATATAAATGTTAAATGCTTATGCATAAATTCGTGAATTCTTAATGCGTGACAAATAAACATATCAATATTTAAAACATATCAAATAAATTCGTGAATTCTTAATGCTTATGCATATGAAAACATTTTTGAGAGAAGTAACACAATGTAAACTTGAATTGCACAACGAAGCATAAAGTGATCGAAAATGTTTAAAATTTATGTGGTTACATGTTAATGATAGACAAACAAATACTTTTTTGTTTATATTTCTTCCTTTTATCTTATACATTTGTTTGGATGTATGTTCATTATTTCTATTGTCGTTTAGAATAATTTACATTGGTATATTCATATATTAAAACGTAAACACAACAAATTTTGACAAATAATATCAATATGCATATGGACAACTATGCATAGACGTTTTAAATGAGTGAGAATATGTTATATTTTGATCAACACAAATTTTTCCATAGAGAACTGAATGGATAATCTGGATTTTTGTTGTCACCTTCCATGTTAAATCATCAATATACAATTAGTTAATATGCAAATGACCTTTTTAAATCTACAACGAAATTAATATGCATATTTTAATTCTTTAATATGTACAACTTTATTCATAAATCAGCAACAAACCAGAACAAACAAAACAACCCACATAAATCAATAATAATAACAATAAAAATAGTTGAAACTTATGTAATATCGTGCAATTACATAATAAGTTCGAGACAACTATCAATTATAAAAACAACCAACTAGAATCTAGGGGCAACACATTCTTACAAGGTTTGCCAAACGAATATCAAATATGCAAATTCCTAAATAATCTCTATACAATAATAGTCCGGCTTCATTTAAAGTTTGAAACATTTGCCCAACATAAATCTTCAATTCTTGTTGACATTGAGCAATGAATATAGACTCAATTCATTGTATACCTCCGCTTTCTGAATTCCTGTTGCATATATAATCAATCAGTATATGCATAAAATATGTAAAATAAATGCATAAACAGATACAGAATATGCATATTAAATTTATATAATCTAATGAATTAATTTAACATTACTTTTTGCAGAACGCAATACATCTATATGCATAAATTGTAAATGCCATGCATTTCAATCCTAACATGTGTCCAAACCACGACCGCTTAAAAGATTATATGAAATAGTCGTCGTGGTGGCGGTGCAAGTGCCTCACGTGATGATGTTGCTGGGGTCAGAAACCTAAGAGGATTTGAGAGGGGGAGGTCGGGCTTCGCCATTAATGATAGGGAGTTTCTTGAGTCCAAAGCTCATACTATGCTTCCATTGAAATCTTAATAGTCAAACACAATTAATGAAATTCCAACAATGAAATTAAAAAAATAAAATAAACAATGACATGATTAAATATATTAGACAACAACTAAATGTGTATAAGAAAAAATGGGAAGAAACTACACAAATCTGGAGAAGAGGCGAAACCTGAAGATATCGCGAATGGAGAAGACATAAATTCATCAGATTAACACAGAGTTTCGTTGGAGAAGAGAGGGAGAATGTGGTGAGAAGGGGATGTTGTCGCATGAGAGACGGAGAGGAAAGGTTAGGGAGGAAAAAACGTGGGATATGTAGAAAGAGAGAGAGAAAAAAAAAAAAAGATGAAGATTTAGAAAATCATGTAAATAGCAATTACAAAAAAAAAATGGACAAAAATACCCTTAATGATATTTTAATCAATAAAAAAGTATTAAAGAAATATATAAACTCAAAATATTGACAACCATAGATTAATTAAAATAGAAGGTTAAGATTCCTTCTTATTTCCTATGTTAAGCCTTCTTTCTATATGATCCATTTTCTATATCATGTTATTATATATTAAATATTAGCTACTTATTTGCATGACTTCATATTAAGGCACTGTTTAAGAAAATACTCCCTCCATCCCACCCGACTTGTCTTGTTTATTTTCGGCACGGAGATTAAAGTGATTGGGTAATTGTGTGTAAATGGTAAGCCCCACAAAGAAAAAGTAGGAGTTTGTGTAATAATTATTTTTATTTTAATAAATAAAACAAGTCAAGCGGGACGGAGATAGTAATTTAATTAAAGATTTGTTCTATAAGAATTTATGGTATAAGAAGCATTTAAATTTAATAAATTAATTGTGTTTGGATACATACAATGATAATGACTTATATATCTAAAAAAATGTAGTTGCCATGATTTGATATTATAACCTCATTAAAAATTACTTATGAATTTTCAAAAGTTAATAATGAAAATAAATTAAAAGTAAGTAATTATTATTTTATTTCAATAAATTCTCTCAAAATGTTCTTAAAAAACTTGCATTGGCTGTTCTCTTTCCCCATATACAACTCTGCCAATTGGTTTGTCCAACAATTTGGCGACACTTGTCACCACCTCAGTGGTCGAAATTGTAAATCAACCAAGTCAATCAAACAACTTAAAGTAGAATATTACTCCCTCCGTCTCGCTATTTGTGGCTCACTTTCCCAAAAGGGGTGTCCCATTATTTGTGTCCACTTTCCTAATTTGGTAAAAAATTACTCATACTCTATCATCTTCTCTCCTACTTTCTCTCATACTCTCTCCTACTTTATCATCTTTCTCTCATACTCTCTCATTATCTTACTCATCTACTCTCTCATACTTTATCATCTACTCTCTCTCATACTTTATCATCTACTATCTTAATTCTCGTGCCGAAACCAACTCAGCCACAAATAACGGGATGGAGGGAGTATTCATTAAAATATTGGCTTATATTTTAAGGTCGTGCCAATGAATTGAAATGTAGGTTGCTCAGATAATGCGGCCTTTGCTTTAATTTAGGGGCATTTTTAATAGTAGCCAAATAGTTAAAGTCTACAAACATATATAGCCCATGACTAAAAAAAACACAAATATAGTCATTTTGTCCTTATTAGGCGCAGGGCCGATGGAGGGCCGATGGAGTCTATAGGCCCTCCACTGAAAAAAAAAAAAAAAAAAAAAAAAAAAAAAAAAAAAAAACATCGGCCCAAGTAAATATATATATATATATATATGTAAGCATAAGGGCAATCGGCCCTAAAAAAAAAGTAAAAAAATAAAGTTAAACAGGGCAATCGACCCTTAAAAAAAATGAAAGAAAAAAAAGGTTAAAAGGCATCGGCCCTAAAAAAAAAATATATATATATATATATATATATGCAAGCATAAGGGTCATCTGTCATTAAAAAATATATATATATATATATATATATGTAAGTATAAGGGCCATCGGCCCTAAAAATAAAGTATTTAAAATTTTGGCCGATGGCCATCTGATGGCCAAAGTAAAACTTTTTTTTTTTAACATGTTGAGGGCCGATGGAGATCTGCCCCTCCATCGGCCCTCCATCGGCCCCTAACATTCTGCACCACAAAAAGACAAAATGGCTAGATATGTGTTTTTTTATAACAGAGGGCTAAATTTGTTCTCATTTTTTTTACTTTGGCCATCAGTGCCTATTTCCACTTTAATTTATAATTTTATTAATTAAGTATAGAAGATAAATTCTAATTTTCCATTCAAACTTGCTATTTGCTTCCTCTCAAAATGCATCCTAAACATTTATTTTCATAAAAATAAAGTCATTTAATTATATTCCTAATGTAGCAAATGAGAATAGAAGTTGTAGTAGACACTTTCAAGGCCTTTGTAGTCCCACCATGAGATAGAGTTAAAAAATTTCATCTTTTGAAAGATGACAAAAAAAAAAAGTCATGTGCAAGGCAATCTCAAACTCATATCTTACATGAAACTCTCCAACAAATAGAGATGATACGAACTTGCCCAACTCTAAAAAGAAATGGGACAACAGCCATACATGAGTTAAAGCGACGTATCATTCTCGATCCCTTCAAACCACACGTTACTATGTCAACTTCCTATGCATGTGGTAGGCACAATTCAACCTTTGTACATTCGGCCACTTTCAATCTAGATTGCAATCTAACTCGCTATTAAATTCCAAATCATATTAACAAACGAAGATTTTTTACCTCGAATTTGAGACCAAATCTCTAATTACAAAAGGAAAAAAGAAAATTAAAAACTCCAAATCTCCAAGGATGATCATGATCAGCATGAGTAGGCGACCTTGTTGATGACTCTATCCCTAAGAATGCCATTGTAAAGGGCCACTCTATTTGCTGGCATTTCTTGAAGTTTCCCCCTACCTTTCTTTAAAGTGGTTGAATTTGAATATTTATTATGCAGCTTCCTGTATTCTTCACTATTTCCAATTGGGTCCACCACGTCCTCTGCAAAGTGCACTTTCTTCTTCTTCCTTTTCTCCCTTTTCTTCCCTTCATCTGCACCACACCCCACATGCACACACATTTATTTATTTATTTATAAATAATATTTTATATCCAATACATGTTATACACGTATTATTTTTAAAATACGAGATAAAATCATATTTAGAGCGGAGAATCTCGCATGATGACATGAGATATACAAACAAATAAATTTCTATATAAACAAAAATTACATTTATTTGTGAAAATGGGAGGTCTAAGTCAATAAATTATTACACATCTAGAGTACGATCCGACACCAGTTGTACTTCTTAATTACTTAATTATCATGTCCGTGATTATTGTTCAAAAGAAGATTATGATAAGATTCAATTCATCAAGTCCAAATATGGTTCTTGAATTTCCCTTTTAGAGCATGCAAAATTAATATGTGATTGATGGATGGATCATACCTGAGGAGATGATGCAAGAAGGTGGGAGTGAGAAATGGGTGGTTGAAGGAGGCTTCTGGAGGCGAAGAGCCAGCAGAATGACCGTGCCGGAAACCGCCATCGCCGTCGCCAGCACCACCCCTTGTGATGACAGAATTGAAGACATAACGATCTGGCAATTTTGTCTTCTCTCTCTGTATGTGTGTTTTGAGAGAGAGAGAGAGAAAGAGAGAGAGAGAGAGAGAGAGAGTCGTCGATGGGAATGAGCGAGGGAGAAAAAGAAAAATGGTTTGTTTATTTAATGTGGCTGTTGGGGTGATGCAGTTGCTTTGCTTGTCTCAAGAATTGTTTTTAATTGCTTTTAATTTTCTGCATATTTTATTAATTAGCATGTTGTAGGCAATGTAGGGGCCATATTTGTAAGCTTTTCTTTTACTTGTTAGGGCCCCCACCATCCGGCCTCTAAAATTTGGTGATTATTATTTTTAATTCTAAATTGTTGTCATACAAATCGTCTTATGTCGGTCTTTAATTCTGATTGGCTAGTTATGTATGTGCATTGTACAAAGTTTGTAGACCAAGGAAAAGGAAAAAAAAGTATTTATTGACCTAACATTTGTTTTTACTAAATAACAGAAGTAACGGTTACTTTCTATTAAGTCATTAAATAGAAGTCACATTTCTAGTAGTATTACTATTGCCACAAATACACCATTATTTGATTTTTAATAAGGAAAATACGAAGCTATGCAACGAGGAATGACATATAGATCCTAAGCTAATAAATGAAACTAATATGCTTTTCGGTGGTAGATGGGATTGTATTGTGATCAAAACCCAAATATTCGAATATTACCAATACTTCTAGATCATGTTTATTATATTCTTCACTCAGTGTGCACTCGTGTAATTATTGTTGTTTTCTTCAACTAAAAGATATGAGAAAAAAAATTAGGTTTCTAAATTATTTTGCGCTCAAAGATTACAAATACAAATCTCACAATATCTTTACAGATCGCACTGTCGCTCGTGGTTATCTAGCTAGTTCGATTGATTTTGTCCGTTTGATTTTTTTACATGTTACTACGCATAAACATGTTAACCCAAAATATGACTCAAGTTACCCTCGTCACGAAAAGTTCCACTTCTTTAACCGAATACATCTGCATCTTTATGCAAGTTATAAAATATCTTGATTGCATAAAATGCATTTGTCTGTTTTATTAATTCTCCTATGTAGTTTGCAGGCTATTACACAGGAACGAGGTTTACCTTATGTGCACCAAAAGCAGCGGCTGCGAATTCTGGTCATAAAAATAAAAAAATAAAAAAAATAAAAAAGTTAGTTAATCCAATGGCCGTTTAGTGTGAAATGTCGGCCAACTTTTATAAGCCTATAACAACTTTTACTATATAATTATTTCAAACCATCTTTTTAATTTATTACTCCTTTACGTTATCCCTCACCCCACCACCTTTCAGTTTCCCCTTTCCCTAGTTTTGTGTCCCTCCTGATAAAAATAGAATTATACAAAAAAATTAGTATGGCCCATACGCCAAGATAAATGATAAATGGTCCCTTTTCCTATTTATGAACGAATGTTATTTATGGAGAGAAATTCTTTAATATATTTATATTCTAGGTCAATTGAAACACATCGTTCAGTAGATGTAGGGTGGTTAATGAATAACAATATGGGAATAGGTCTATGAACTGGAATTTCAACTACCCGAATTCAATAAGAAAAAATAAACTTTTCATTTTTTTTTATGTATATAAGTTTTGTTCTTTTATAAAACTATTGAGTTTGTTCTTTTATAAAACTATTGAGTTTTTCTAAAATTGAATAATTAGATTTGTTTAAATGTACATGTTTAACATGATTTTAGTAAAGCAAATACTAAAATATTTTATTTTTTAATGTTTACATAAACAAAGTTTTAAAAAAAATCAAGTCGAATATAGATAGTTAACTTGTTTTATATAATAAAAATTTCTCTTTAAAGTAATAAATATTTATTTATTGATCGATAATTGAAAAACCTCGCTATGAATATTTTTTTTCGGTCTCAAGTATATTACGCTCTCCGTCCCATTTAACATGACACGCTTTCCTTTTCGGGACGTCCCACTTAAAATGACACGTTTATCTCTTACTTTTTTATTTATCTCTTCTACTTTATCATTTACTTTCTTATAAACTCATTTATCTTCTCTCTCTTACTTTATCATTTATCCATCTCTCAGAGCATCCGCACTGCAATATTTTTAACCCATCCATAATTATTGATGGATGGTGTGCAACGCTCCAGTCACTTATCAATGGAGAGAGAAAATTCAATGTTTAAAACTTTGGATGGAAGAGAGAGAGAGAGAGAGAGAATTTATGGTGGGCCATGTTGCTGTAAATGTGGTGGAGTGATGTAGGCATTGGAATGTTATGAGCAATTATTTCAATCCGAATTTTCCATATTTAGCTGTTATAAATCATTTAGCCGTTAGAAATCATTTAGACATTATGAAAGGAATCCAGAAACACATTTCCATAATTTGAACGTTACAAAAAAATTTCTATACATAGTAAGTATTGAAAATAAAAATCACACAATCTTATAAGTATTGAAAACAAAAATCACACAATCTTATGATCTCATATCTTACTAAAATATTATTCTCTCTATATATTATTTCAATTTCACTTCATTTTCCAATCCTCATTTTGGTAAATTTTTATCCGAAAAAGATAAAAATAGCAATTTCAATTGGCCGAATTATTATCATTTGGACGAAGATTAATCTACTCCTAATTCTCAAATTCCTCCAAATTCTCAAGTTCCTCCAATTCTAATACCCTCAATTCAACCATCCATAACAATTTTTTCCACCCAATTATCCATATACCCAAAATTTTGGGAGGTATGGGACGCCGGCTAATTATCCACATTTCACTCTCAATCTAATAAATATTCCGAATTTTCCATCCAACCTGCCTAAAATGTCAAATTTCACTCACAATCTCTAACACATGTTTAGATTTTCTACTCCACCATCATCAAATAAACAATCTTGATCTTCTCTACGAGTTGAAATATGGTTGCATCGTTTCCCAATGATGAAGATGAGGAACCCCCATATTCGTTCAAGGTCCAAATCCGGAATTTCGAAACGATTCGAACCAACTCTGAGTTACGTAACAGGGATGTGCATCACCAACTTCGACACGACTTGGTTGAGCATATATGGACTCGCTACAACAACAATTGATCGATTAATATTTTGATGTACTAGTTCGTAATTTTTATTTTAAGTGTTGTATTATTTAATTTTCCATGTTATTGCAAGTTTTTAAATTGTTGTTTTTACTTTCTTAGTATTTATTGTTTAATGAATTTATCTAAATTAATTAATAATTTTTTATTTTATAATTATTAATTTATTTGTTGAGTAATAATAATATTATTATATACTTGTTGTTATTAAAATATAATGTTTGAAAAAATTAAAGTAGTGGAACCCAATACAGTAAAAATTGTTTATGGATGGATGAAGAAATGTGGTTGAGTATTTAAAAGTTGAGTATTTTTAGAAAAATTGATGTGACAGAGAGATAATGTGATTGATGGATGTTTAAATGGTAGACCAATGTGGATGCTCTCATACTTTATCATTTAATTTTTTAATTTGTGCACTGAAAATATATGTGTCATGTTAAATGGGACGGAGGGAGTACTTTAAAGAGGTTTAGTTGTATATATTTTTTATTTTAGTTACTATATAGTATTTTGTTTCTAATTACAGTTTTATTTATTTATATTTAAACTTGTAATTCCGGTAACGCAGTAATACCTGACTATTCCTGATTCATACCGGTTCCAAAAAATCCTTTATGTACCTAACCGTCCCTACCTGAATAACCGATGTTTGATTACGCCATCCCTAAGGCCTAGGGTTGTAAACGAACCAAATTGAATCGAATATTACAATTTTGTATTGGAATTTGATTAGTAAACGAATCGAATCAAATATTTACAATCGAATTCGAATCTCAAAATTTTGAATACGAATATCAAAAATCGAATATGAATACCGAATCGAATCAAAACTATTTGATCGTTTACAACCCGGGCTTTCACTTTTCAGGCTTTGTGATATTATGAAATTAATATTTAATTTATTCATTTAATTGATATTAAAAATACACATAAAAAGAGGGGATGAGTTATTAAATCTTGAATTAGACCCTTAACATAAATATTTTAAATTAAAATTATAATAAGTTTATAAAAGTTACTACATATAAAAATAATTATTATATACATAATTTGTATTTAATTGAATATTTACGAATATCGAATCGAATATTACAATTTTGTATTTGTATTTAATTAGTAAACGAATCGAATCGAATATTTATAATCGAATTCGAATCTCAAAATCTCAAATACGAATATCAAAAATCGAAATCGAATACGAATACCGAATCGAATCAAGACTATTTGATTCGTTTACAACCCTACTAAGGCCTAATTAGATGTTAGTATGTTTTAGTGACAGGTGTAATACGTATCTTTTAGAAGATTTGCTCCTGATCTAAATTACAAACTCATTGGTTTCATCACAAAATATGATTTATCAATAATTTTATTTAAATTCATATATTTAAAAGGTATGATAATTTTCATCTCATTTTATTACGGCTTGCAAAATCAAAAAATTGAATGAAAGAAACAAGAAATTAACCAACACAACAAGGAGACCCATGTTGATCAAATTCAATGAGTTCCGTACAAAACTCATACAGATCTCCAATCAAGAACCGAACATAAACACTTACTTCACTACAACGAAAGATGATGCAGAGGAACCTCCACTTATTACACAAAAACATAAACATCAAGTGGTAAGAATTGGAGGCAAGTAAGCAGCCTTGGAGCCAAGAACCGGCGCCTTCGTATCCGGGAAATTCTCTGTCCCCGGCAGCTCCGTTATCGTCCCATCAGACGCCACCCCCACCGGATACGTAAGCAAGTGGCCCGGCATGTCCTGCCGGAGCTCCTCGCGCGTGTACAGATCCCAGTTCGCCTCCGCTATCGCGTTCACCTTCCTTATGCATTCCACGCTCTCCGGGAGGGCGAACGAGTTGTCGAGCATGCCGGCGTGCTCGTACCACAACGCCATCCGGAAGCCGTGAACCTCCCCCCTCGCCGGCTGCCCGTGCGTCAGATGGTACGGCTGGTACGCCCCCATCGCGATCTCCGAGTCTCTAGAACCTTCCATTGACCTCTGGTTGATGTTGGCTGATCCCACTATTATGTACTCATCATCCACTGCAATGCAAAGATTATTGATCACATTAGTACCATGATTATTAATTAATATTGAGTTATGCAATATTATGGTACGTAATACTCCCTCCATCCCAATATTTATGTCCCATTAAGGACTTAACACGGAAACTAAGACGGATTTTGGAAAGGTATAAAACAGTGGCTAAAATGTATAATGTGGTGGGCCCAATTATTTAGATGATTGTGATTGTGAATCATTTATGTTGACTTTGGATTTGGACATAAATAAAAGGACAAATAAAAATAGCAAATGTTTACCAATCATCATCTTGGAGTGGACGTAGATCATGGTTCTCCTAGCAGCTTGAGCTCTAGCATAGTCCGAGTCGGGTTCGGGTTTCTCGGCGGGTTCATATTCACCCGGTTTCTTGATCTCCCTATTCCCAAGGCAAAAGAAGGTTAAATAGTCTCTTGGATTAGCTACGATCCCTTTTGCTTTGAGGGTTTCAAATATGTCTGTATACATCATCTGCATTGTCCTCCTCTGCCAGTCGAGTATAGCTTGGACCGATTGGCTCTCCGGATACCCCTCTGGCCACATCGGTAGCACGATGTAGACTCTAAACGGCTCCCCCTTTTCGATCTTGGAGGCGATCTTAAGCGAGATCTCCTTCGGTATCAAATGCAGAGCTCCAATATCTGCATCATTAATATCCTTGGAGTTCCACCCAAAGGAACTCCCTAGAAAGTACTGATTCTCAATGTAGATGAATCTGTTGGCGCGGCGGATGGCGTGGATGTACGCGTCTTGTATACTCCGATCAATGATGTTATCCTTCCCGCTCACTAGCCCCGACTTGGCCGCCTCCTCGGGCTCATCGGGGAAGCCAAAGGCCGCGCCACCATCAATGGAACGGAACACCTGCACGTTCCACGTCTCGTGGTCATCGGCGTACGTCACCGGGGACGGAGGGATAATGATGCTTTGTAATGCATTGAGGTCTAGAAGCAAATCCTTCCCGCCTTGCTTCCTCCACCTCTGCTCGAAGTTGAACAGGACATCCCACGCTGCGGGGCCTTCCAGCTTGCAGTGTATGTCGTGCCACGGCTCCCTCGGCCCGCCCTTTTGTATCATGGCCCCTTCTATGTTCCCCTGATGGAAGTCGTCGTGGTGGGAGGTCGATAGGGTACGGAACAGGGGATGAAACTGGGTGTCGTACCGTCCATCGCATAAATCAATCCCTCCGATGAAACTCACCACCCTCCTCGTCTGGTCATCCCCGTTCGGCATCGCGCCGTCCACCGCAACGATCTTCTGATGATGCGTGAACATCGTCCCGATCGCGATGTTCTGGATCAAACTTGCGCCGTCGTCCGGGTTGCGCGGGCAGAGCACGCAGTGCACCTCCGTGTTTCGGAAGTACTGCTCCGTGTCTTCGTCGTGAGTCAGCATCAGACCGTCTTGCTTGAGAATGCTGACCGAGGTCCGGTCGTCCCACACCAGCATTAGCACTCTGACGCCCTCGTTCGCCTTCTTGAGGAGGAGCTCGCCGAGCGTCATGTCGCCGCCGGCCTTTGGGCGGCGCGTGTCCCTCACGAGCGTGATCTCGGTGTAGACCGACCACCCGGTTATGTAGATGAAATGCTTCGCGTTGTTGATCGCGTCGAATATGTCCTCCCAGCAACGGTGGGGCTCGTAGAACTTCCCGCCGGACAAGGGTATTTTCGGTATGAAACTATCCGGCACGTGCGCGTCTTGGTAGAGCGTGACTTTGCAGCCTTTCCTCTGCGAGAAGAAGGTGTAGGGGACGCCGGGGAAGTTGGGGGTTTTGAGTCCCCGCTCGAAGAAGCGCTCGCGCGCGACGTCGAAGAACTGGAGCTTGACGTGGAGCTTGGAGTTGCCGTCGATGGGTTTGCGGTCGGTGTTGAGGATCTCGAGCCACGTGTCGATCTCGTCGCCGCGGATGAGGTCGGAGGCCGGGACGTAGGCGCGGCCGATGAGCTCGGCTCCGACGGCTTTGTTGAGCTTGACGGTGAAGATGACTTCGGAGGCCATGTGAGCGCAGTAGATGTGGAAGGACTCGTACCAGCGAGGATTGGCCGTCTGGTCGAGCAGCCTCGTCCGGCCGACTCGAGCTTGGCCGAGGTCGACGGTTGCGTACATTTTTGAGGCGGTCTCGTCGAACCCGAGCACTGTCTCGATGCCTTCCACTACCTGCGTTTTCACAAAAAATCTTCACCATTATTTCAATGTTTCAATCCCTCCAAAAAAAATTCTGTAGTTTAAATTATGTGGAGATTTGCAGTGAAAGTGTCCGAATCTAATTATCATTACTTCATTATCACTCTCGGATTAGATAAACTAATAAACATACACGTGGATCTAATTATCATTAGTTCTTCGAGAGAGCATAAGGACACGATTATATATACAATATTCGTATACCCTTAGATATATCACACCATAAGGATATTAACATGTAATATTTCTTTTTAAAAAAATTGGTCATATTTACCACGTGTCAATATATATACACAAAATTATACAAATATGGTACACACAAATCTTTGATTTAAAAAAAAATGTTTCGAATTTAATAAAATGGTATAGTATTGACAAAATCCTAACAATCTCTACGTCATCCCAGGTGGATGAACAAACTAACTAGACAATATTACGTGGAGATCGGTTTATCAATTTAATAATAATAAAAAATAATTAAATCAGCAATGAATTAATAAAGAATCTTCCCATCTCCACCCCACGCATCTTACGTAAATGGTAACTTTTCCAAGACGATATATTAATATATACGTACTTTAGAGTTTAGGCGGTCTAATCATACTATAATAGTAATATTTTGATTTGATTATAGCCATGACCTATCGGTCCCGGATCACTCAGCTTCACCGCTATGTCATCCCAAGAGACTTGATTTGATTACTTATCTTTTCATTTAGAAGTCGTTTACTTTCAAATCGTGCGCATTCCTTCTAGACTAATCTCATTAATGCTAACCTACTTCAACAGTTCTCCGCATTCAATGTTGGGCGGCTGCGTCCAGTCCCAATCTGTTCAATTTATATTTTATATGCAAATGCTTCCAAAAATTAACTAGCATATACATTTAAGCTCAGTAACTTCGAAAACCACACGTTGTAAAATAGTGAAAAAATACACGATCTATGTGGTTTGATAACATTTTATCTGATACTCATAAAATTACCACAGTAATTTCAACAGAAAAGCAAGAGTGTGTTATCCGGTGAAAAAACAGCAGGTGAAATTGAGAAAAAGGGCAAATCGAAGGCGAGAAGTGAAGAAGGAATTACCTTGCGGAAAAACAAGCCAACTGCTCCAATTTGCAATTTATCAACCTCAAAAATAGTTGCGTGAAGATCTCCATGGAGTAGCAGCTGCGCCATCTTCTGCTCCTCTAATTCTTCTTGCTCTTGCTCTTCCTCTCCCTCTTCGACTCTGGTATTTATCAATGCCAGAAAGATAAGAAGCACGAGGGAATAGTACAGAATGCGAATTATTTAGAGAGATAATGTGTAGGTGACAGAAGAGAGAGAGAGAGAGAGAGAGAGGGGGAGGAGAGATTTTTTGAGAGTCGCGATTGGGAGATGAAAAAGGGATCGCTCACTAACGGGGTGTTTGCAATAGCTTATCTGAATCAGCTTATAGCTTTTAGCTGTCTTGTAAAATGAATTCAGTGTTTGGAAAATCTAGCTTATAGAGCTGTTGAAAGTTATTTGGATTCAAGATAGAGAATTTTCGTAAGCTGGTATTAGGCAGCTGAAGCTGATAGCTTATAACTTTTATACTTTTTTAACTTTTTTAATTAATACATTATATTATAATTTTATAATTATTTTTTTTAATTAATGATCGATATTGCTTATTTATATGTATAATTTTTATTTATCATTTAACAAAGAATAAGTAAATATTTGTTTAATTAATACTCCCTCCGTCCCATTGGAAGCGTCTTGTTTTTCATTTTTAGCGTCCCATTGGAAGCGTCTTGTTTCTAAAAAAGACAAGAATATATAGAAAAGATTTAACTATCCAAAAGTCAAACAATATACACCACACATTATCATTTTTTTAACATCTGTGCCCATTGGAAACAAGACGTTTCCAATGGGACGGAGGGAGTATAATTTATAATCTTTTTTATTCTTGATTTTAATTAATAATATTAATTATACTTAATTTTTTTTAATTTTTATTTTAATATTTTTTTATTAAAATACTATTTTATATGAGTGGAAATAAATTTTAAATTTTATTTGTGTAAAAATTCTAAATTTGTTTAATAAGTGAGAAATAAATAACATTTTTATTTTATAAGATACCACTTTATTAATACTTTCAAATATTAATTTTTGACTTTCAGCACTTTTTGCAAACATTTACAAATTATCAAAATCAACAGCTTTCAGCTGCTTTCAGTCACTTTCAGCAGCTTCCAACAACACTTATCGATAAGCTTCAGCTACTGCAAACGCCACCTAAAAAAGATTTCGTTGTCTCTATGTATCGTGTCGACGTGTGGGGCCGGAAAGTCTAGCCACACACAAAAAAGTCCATTTATTTATTGAATTATTTTGAGTTGTTAAGGTAAGTATTTTTGGACGTATAAAGATTTGAATTTCACACTTTTATATTTTTTTTATATGTTACATTCTATAAATGGACTATCATAATTGATTTTATTGTTGTTATTTAGGTAGTGTTTGAAATAACGTTTATGAACAGTTTTTTTGCTACTTAGCCTACTTATGCTTAAAGTTGTTTAAAATTTATTTTAAGCATAAAATTATTAGTATTTTATTAAAAAACAGCTTAATTTTCTTAAACTGATTTTTAGTATTATTATTATTTTTTTCTTCTACTTTTAAAAAACATAATGACCAATTTATTGCTTCTACTTTTAAAAAGTCTACATTTCAAACATTAAAATAATGTTTCTGCATTGAAAAAGTTTGTAACCAGCTATTTAAATTGTTTCAAACACTACCTTTTAACATTTATGCTACATGTCAAATATTTATAAATGTGGAAGGATATATAGCACGAAAGTCTATCCAGTGAAATACATATTTTGAAATTACGATGTTATTAAATAATTTTAATTTGTTTATTTATAGATATAAAATAAACGTTAATGTACAAAAGGGATAAAGATCTTGGGGAAAGGGGACAGGCCCGCCATTGGATCAGTTGTGGCCATGTGCGGAGATGAGGGTGGAAAACGTGGTTAAATTTCTTTGTACTTTTTCTTTGTGATCCAGATAAATCCAAACTAACTCACTTAAAGGTGGTTTGCACGCTACTGCACAAAGAGTTGAGATTTATTCAGAGCGCACCGAAAGTAACGGCTGCGGGTTCTCAAATCAAAAAAAAAAAAAAAAAAAAGTTGAGGTCGATTATAGTATCCTACATTTATTTCATTTTAGTCTGCCACGAAGGAGTATTATAATATGCGTTAGCCAATAAGAACGACACACTTCACCTTCAAAGCTCTCACTTGAGACTTCAGTGAGAAAAGAACTATCCACTAAAGTAAAATATTAAGTAATTTGATTTTACTCCCACGCAACACGATGTTGACTGACTCTAAATTAGTTGAAAATGGATTGATTAATAAATAATATGGTTATTTGTTTCAAAATGCACAAATTTTCTTCATTTTTCCGTTTTACACACGAACTTTAAAATCTGCCTGTAAATATATGAACTTTCAATTTGTTTCAAATTGACAATTGCACATGAGCAATATTTATTCCCAAATCAAAGCTGACTTGGCAAACGGAAAATCCAACGTGTCTAGTCGTCTGATGAGTAAAACAACGTCGTATAATTAAAATGCCTAAACGACGTCGTTTTGTTCATTTTTTTTCCCAAATTTTTTTTTAATTGAAAATTATCAAATTAATGAGTAGAATGAGCTAAATAAATATGTATATCAAACACAAATCGCCTAAAACTCAAATCCAATCAAAAAACCAACACCAAATCGACCAGATCTAAACAAATCACTCATACGATCTCTTCTATAAACAAACTTACTATTACGTACGCAAATACTTCAGATCTTGAGCGCAGATCCAAATACAATAGAAGCAGCGGCGAGAGCGCAGCCGACTAAGAATGACGGCGTCGCAACTCCGGCGGAGGAAGCAGGAGTGAGCGTCGGCGCCTCCTGCGCCGCCGCGGTTCCTACGAGAGCGAAAATCGCCAAAATCACCGCCGCGACCATGAGAACTCCGCCTTGAGACGCCGCCATTGCACCGTGGGAAAGTGTAGAATGAGTGAGAAAAATTAAAGGCGGAGCAGGTTTTTTTTCCACAGTTCACAACTATGAATATTTTTTATATTTAATGTATCCGATTATATGCTAATAAATAAATTATTCATTATACAAAATATTAATTTATACTTAATGATAAAATTGAAACAGAAGTACATAAGTAGTCTACTGTTCATGTATTTATAGGCGAATTTTAAAGTTCGTGTTCAAAACGGAAAAACGAAAAAAGTATTTTGAGGCAAATAACCCTAAAGAATATAAATAAATTGCTCGGTTAAGAAAGATAAAATAATCCCACTTAATAAAAAAAAAAATAATAATAATCAATTTAGGTATACAAATGGAACAAGAGTTACTCATCATACCAAAATCATTATTTTAAATCTTCTGCACAAATACAATTTTAAGATCAAATTATAAGTTCATCAAATAACTGAACTGAACTTCTCCATCTATGTGACAATTATCTAAGTCGAGATTCATCCTGCTAAAAAATACTCCTAGTAATTTAGGAAAATATAAACATAAAATAGTTACTTTCATAATAATATTTGTTGTTAAAATTACAAATATAAATATATTTTATGTATATGTTTACCATATATAGTGATGGCCATATAAAGTCTAAAAACTCATGAACTCTTCTGTAATTCTATAAATAGAGGTCCGTACTCATAATAATACACTTCTCTTTTCCTACTCTCTTTGTTATTCTCTTCTTCTATTTAATTTATAAAACGTTATCAACATAATACTTATATGTATGCTCTGTCAAAATGACTTACATAGAGCACATAATTATGGATTATTTAATTTATTTATAATCCAATTCACATTTTGTCGGCATTAGGGGAAGATATAAAATAAGAAATAGTATAAAATATCGCGAAAATCTCGTTGGATTAATTAGATTCACACAATATGAACTAGAAGTTCATCAATTATTGAGTGTCAAAGGAATGACAGAAATATCATATACCTTTTGTATATGCACCAATATGTAATTGAAGTTTCCATAAACAAAATTAATTGATTGATGTTATTTGACGCCAAGAGCGTGAGAGATTTGTTGATGCTAAAGGTGAAAAGTATGTGGAATATAAAATTAGATTACATTATTCTCAAATTCCTCCTAAAGAGGATATTTGAATCACTATATGAAATATAATACTTGAGGATGTCTACTTATGCCTAAAGACGGAGTTTGAATCGAAAAACTTAGTTAAAACTAAGTATTATCCCGACCTGCAGATCGAGTATCTACCTACATGAGTTACAATCGAGCTATTTGAAAAGGGTCTTTAAAGAGATTGTATACTATTGTATCGTATCAACATAGCTACCTAATGATTGTTTTGATCACTTGAAATGGATGCGAACTCATTTAGACCTAAAACGATAACAAATAAAATTTAGGACCAGAAGTTCCTTAGGTACAATTAGAGAATTTGAAATGGTATTGACCATCTTTTGTTATCTTCAAGATTAACATGATATTGGTCTATTTATGAGAGTAATGATATAAGATATATCATCTACTGTTGTCTTTGGGGGTAATTAAATTGTGTTGCATATAGACCTTGAAGATTGTTATCTTGATGGGGAGTGATAAATTGTAAATAACTCTGAAGATTAAACTGACCCTCAAACGTCAAATGGTCCTGAAGGTCAAATAGTTGTACTCTTTTTTCTTTCTAAGTTTTTTTTCCAAAGGGTTATCTTAGTAAAGATTTTTAACGAGACATCCAATGCAACACACGAGTAAATAAGTCATTGAAATTGATTAACAAAAAAATCAATGTAACACATGATCTCCAAAAGAGTGGCGACATCAACATCTAACGTACTCGCTCAAGTGATGATGATCTAGCAAATTCTTTTACGAAGACGTTAACAACATCAACATTCAAGAAGTTGGTACACAAAATCGATATGCGCCGACTCAAGGATCTACGATAACTATTTTGAGGGGGAGCAATTGTACTCTTTTTCCTTCGACCAGTTTTTATCACAAGTGTGTTTCTGACAAAGTTTTAATGAGGCAACAGTTTCTTTTAGGAATGGTCAATCAAGGGGGAGTGTTGTAAATATATTTTATGTATATATTTATCATATATATAGTGACGACCATGTAAACCTTAAAAGCTCATGAGTCGATCTGTAACTCTATAAATAAAGTTCCTTAGTACTCATAATAATACACTTCTATTTTCCAATATATATATATATATATATATATATATATATTGGAAAGTATAAAATCCATCACTTTTATGTATTTTTAATTTCTACACATCAATAATTGACTAATTTGATTTAGTATTTTAAAATTACACGTTTACATAAAAAAACATGTAGCTACTAATAAAGGAAAAATATTAAATATTTTTAGTAATTTTAATTTTATTGTGAATATCGTTATTTTTATTATGTGAGATCAGTATTTTAAAAATGACCTCATAATTCGGACAAGTGTTTGTATATAAACTATATGTGTTAATCTACAAATTTTTTATTATTATTATTTTTTAGAAAATGGGTTGTTTGTTGTTATGTTTCGATTGGATCGTACTTGGTGCCTTGTCAAAATGGCAGTTACTTTCATTCGATAAAATGGTGTGGGGTAGCATACTTTGCAGTGATATTCGCCCTATGAGTGGAAATTCGGGATAACATGCGCTTCACATTATTGTGACTTAGTAGTGATCGAGCGTGATCGATTCTTTTTTGTTGGATATGAGTCAATAGATTGATACTCAGCTGTTCTAGGGTTAAAAGAAATTGGGGGAAATCATAGTAGTACTATGGAATTGAAGATCCCAAAACCGAGCTGATATCAGTAGATTAGTGTGTCGATAGGATTAGCTGATGTATAGGTTAGACGTGATGTAATGCTTATTATTTTTGTCTAAGTCCATGACGGGGTAGTTGTTGAACCGATCTTCATCGAAGATACTTTTCGAACCCCACGTCATCGCTGTAATCGCTTGCATTCTTCGTCGGCACTCGATATCAAACTCGGTTGAAGATCCCACATCAGCGACCGGACCTCGGTAGAAGCATTCTCTACAAGCCGATGGTCATCGGTAGAAGAACCAAGGTGCAAGCAGTATACCTTCGCGAGCCGACCAACCGACTATCGAAGCTCACTTTATCGGTCCGACGACTCACCGAAGAAGACAGACTTTCGAGCATCGTATCCGACGTAAAGCGACCCAAAGACTTAAAGTCCCTTCAAATGTTCGGCGAGAAGACATACGAGGTAGTTTGAACGGTCAACTCGACACTCACCAACTACAAACCTCGACCAATGAGAAGCCGACAACGCTTACCTACTCTACACAAGAAAGTTGCTCTCATGAACGGTGCGCATTAACCGCCCTGCCGCAACAAAGTTGAATAGTGGCCGTTTTCTTTGGACGCTTGTGACACGTGGCATCGTCGTCTCCAACGGACATATGTCACAACTCACAACTATAAATAGAGAAGGATTTGAAGATTTCAAAAAGAGGAATATACGCGAAATCAAGGGATATCATTCAAGCTCACAACGCTCTAGAACCTTCAAGCTTATCCAGAGACGAACTAGTTTTCATAGAACACTTCTTGTAGTTCATCTCTCTAGAGCACTTTGATCCCTATCTTCTCTAGACTAAGCTCATTGCTAGATTCATAGCTTAGATCCGAAGGAGTTCACATTTAGTGAATTGTTCTTGTTGTAAGAACTCCTTCTCGGCTTGGAGAATATTCCCTCCCTTCTAAACTTAGGTTTGGATTGTAAAGTCGCTAAGGACTATAACTTAGAGGGAACCGTCCCAAGGTCACGATATCCCCGCTGAGGCTTGCTCGTAATAATCAACAAGTTCTCCCGCCTTGTTCGGGACCGTGGACGTAGGATCTTGCGTATCCGAACCACGTTAAATCGCTTGTGTTCATTTACTGTTTTATTGCATTGCATTCAACTGACTTGAAAATCATAAGTTTGCATAAAACGTATTTTATAAAGTGCACAGCCAAAAGATTTAACTTGCAAAAACGCGTTTTCAAAAGAGACGACTCCGGGCCTAACACTTATCCGCACTACAGTCTCCGACTGAGTTTCGTAATACTGACATCAGTCAGTAGAAGAGCTCAGAAGCTGACTCACTTTGACCCCAGTGATCGAAGGCGTATTTGGCACTGTTCATCAGTTGCAAACATCAGCTTCAGCTGACCTTCACTGAGAAAAAGAAACTGAGCTCAGGTGTATTCACCCCCCCCCCCTCTACACCTGACTTTTCGTCTCCGGACCAACATTTTCATTATTTAAAAAAAAGATTAACTACAAATAATTCGGACTCAATCATGGAACTTATCGAAACGTTTAAAATTACAAATAAACAATTATTGCCATATGTATATCATGGTATATTTGCATCCATGTGAGTCAAATATTTGGAAATTTAGCAAGAAAGTCAGCATTTTAGTGATAGAACAGTTACGCATTAATAGGCATAAATAGTACAAGTGCTGATATGCAAATGATGCGATCAATAATATAGAGGGGAGGTCCATGAAGAACACCCTTTTAGTGAGAGAAATAAGAACACATGTTCATCCTTGTTAAAAAACATAGATTTGGAGGAGAAGATCCAATGTATATTGTATTACGTGAGTTACAATGACAACAACTAGTCCTAATAAATAGAAGAAAAAAGGCGCAAAACGCTAACCCTAAGTTTATCGCCAAAAATACGACAATAATGTACAAAATAAGGAATAATATCCCATAATATCCTAATAAATATCGTGCCACAATACCCCCATCAAGTGGGACCGTGTAAGTCACAAACGCCCAACTAGTGTAGTAAATTGAAGTTTGCTCAAAGCCTTTGTAAAAATGTCAGCTAATTGCAAGCAGGGTCAACCCAAATTTTTCAGGGGTCTAAAGCGCGAAATTAAATTATATATTTTGTTACATAAAAATTGTAATGAGTGGCTTTGGTTTAGTGGATGAATACTTATAATTTTATCAAATCACCTTGGTACGAATTTTTAACACTACATAACTATTATCTTTTTGGGAAAAAGCTAAAATAATTGTTATGAATAAGGTTTGAACCCGTGATCTCTATAATGCATAAAAGTAGTGCTTTACCACTAGATTATGGTATACAATCAAATTTTTTATGCGAAACAAAAATATACTATATAAGAATTTAAGGCCTTAACACCCTTAAGACGAATGTTCAACCGGACCTTGCTCTCAGCCGGGCGCCTAAAGTGGTGGCTTCACCGACTTTACTCTAGAGCCGGGCCTGATTGCAAGGTAGTTGGAACATATGACGGACTAATCAAACCTTCGCTCACAGCATCACGAGCGATGGAGGGAGAAGAAATATGAAAAAGTCAGATTTTCTCTCTTCAAATCTGAATCACTAATTCCTAAATTATCTTAGCTCCGGCGAGATCACCAAAGATGCCCACCGGAGACGCCCATCTCAGAATGGAAAATTATCGTTACAGAATAGAGGGAGATGAGAGAGAAGCATTACTTTTAATTTGGTAATATAAAAGGGAGAAGGATGAAATCACCCTTAATGGGGCTTTTTTTATCTACAAATCACAAAAATCAGCTAAAGATCTAGGACACACATCTCTCAAATGATAGTTATACAGTGTTTTTATATCTCTCAGTAAGGCCTTGTTCTTAAATGATCCCTATGCAATTAATAATATTAGTGTTATTGATGAAATAAAGCACAAACTATAGTAAATTTCTTTTAACACAATCTTTTAACCGTGACGAATTGATGCACAAACTTTCTAATTTTTGTGATGCGTCATCTAAAGTTTCAAATTATAACGTGTCAAGTAAAACAATATCATTTTAATATTTTCGAGTCATAAAAAATTGGAGATTAATATGTCTTCAATTGCAAAAATTAAAATGTTCGTGCATTAATTCGTCAAAGATTGAAATTCGTATTAAAATTATAAATGAACTATACATAGTTCATACTTTATTTCACAAGTAACCCATAATAAAAATTAAAAGGTGTACGTGGATATCAATATTTCAATTCGTGCATTTCTATCTAGACCATACATTTTGCATTTTGTGATTAGGTCATTTAACGCGCAATCTGTTATAATCTGTTATGAACTAAATAGAACGAGAGAATAATAGAGAGAGCGGAAAATAGATGTGTATTATTATGAGGGTGGAGATCTTTATTTATAGAGTACAAGATAGGCTGCTAGGGTTAGATATGGTCATCATAGATATAGTAAATCTTATCTACAACACTCCACCTTGATGGACCATCCCTAAACAGAAATTGTTGCCTCGTTAAAACCTTGCCAGAAAAACCCAATAGGATAAAAACTGGTCGAAGGAAAAAGAGTACAGTTGTTCCACCTCAATATAGTCAATCTTGATTCTTGAGTCGGCTCATATCGATCTTGTGTACCAACTTATTGAATGTTGACGTTGGTAATATCTTTGTAAAAGAATCCGCTAGATTGTCACTTGAGCGAATTTGCTGGATGTTGATCCCGCCACTCTTTTGAAGGTCATGTGTTGCACTGGCTCTTTTATGAACCAATCTCAATGACTCATTTACTCGTGTGTTGCATTGGATGCCTCGTTAAAAACCTTAACTAAGAAAACCCTTTGGGAAAAAAACTTAGGAAGGAAAAAATAGTACAACCATTTGACCTTCAAGGTCATTTGACCTTTAGGAGTCAGTCTAATCTTTAGGATTATTTAAAATTGGTTACTCCCCCTCAAGATAACAATCTTTAAGGTTATCTTTAAGGTCTACACTAATATGTGCAACACAAGTTTAATTATTCTCATAACATGGAATATATCAATATATCATTACTCTCATAAATAGACCAATATCATGTTTGTCTCGAAGATAACAAAGGATGGTCAATACCATTTCAAATTCTCTAATTGCACATAAGTAATGAACTTCTGGTCCCCATATTTGTTATCTTCTATAGGTCTAAATGAGTCTTCATCCACTTCAAGTGGTTGAAGCATCCATTAAATAGGCATGTGGATGCGATACAATAAAATATCTTTAAAGACCTTTCAGATAGGTCGACTAGCGTAACTCCATCAGGGAGATGCTCGATCTACAGATCGAGACAATTATTAGTTCAACCCAAGTATTTTAATTCGAACTCCATCTTTTAGGCATGAGTTGATTTCCTCAATACCTTTTATATATAATGATTCACATATCCTCTTCAGGAGGTATTTGGAGTGATGTGTTCTAAAATTATATTCCGCGGACTTTTTATCTTTAGCACCAACAAATCTCTCAGGCTTCTGGCATCAATGATAATCAATTGATTTATTTTGTCTATGAATAACTTCAGTTTCTTCATGGTGCATATACAACAGATAATTCATATCTTAATCACTCCTTTTGCACTTAACTTGATGAAATTCTGGTTCATAGTGCGTGAATCTAAATAATTAATCCAACGAGATATTTGCGGCATTCAATCATTTATATTTCATATCTCCCCCTAATGCCGACGATGATGTGAGTTGGTTTATCAAATCAACATATCCATGAATAAAATAATTCATAATGATTTGTTATATGTAAGTCATTTGGATGGAGTATAAATATAAGTATTATGCTCTTCAGGAATTGAAATCAAACTCAAGCCATCATTTCTCTACCCTTCTGTCAAGGAATACTCGTCATTCTTATTATATCATATACGACTGTACTATTTCAGCCCTTACAATGACTTGCAGCCTAATTGAAAACTTCTTTTTGACTTACATGCTTTGAGCAAGTTAAATCCTTCAGGGATCTTTATATATATGTCACTATCTAGTGAATCATATTGATAGATATTTACTACATCCATAAGGCGCATAACAAACCTTTTGTTACATAAGTAGATTAATCATACTCTAAAATATAATGGCGTCTATTATGGGAGAGTTTTCATAATTGATTCACGATCTTTGAGAGAAATATTGTGTTACGAGTATTGCCCTATAACTCGTAATTTTTCATTTCTCTTTCTAACAAAGTCACATTTACATCCTTCGCGGATATACTTTCCGGATTTTAGAACTACAGGTCCAAATGTTTCCGGCTTTCTAGGGAATTTTACTTCACCTTGTATGACTTCTATTCTCTTTGGCCAATTATTTCTATCTTAACAATCTCTTATAGATCGTCGTTGAGGATCCTCTTTTATCATTTCAATAGTCATACTAAAAGGCAAAAATACCGCCATGCGTCCACGACGATATTTGATGTCTCCAATATTTTGAGATCTCATAATTTTCAGACGCTTGTAGTTCTTCAGGAACTTCATTTGATTGATTAATCATTTTCGTCATTGTTTAGTTCATATGTTGTGCCCCTTTTCTTAGACACAAAATTTTCTTTTAGAACCAATTTTTCGACCATATTTTTGACGAATTTTATATTCATTTGCTACTATTTGTACTTGTCATTCAGGGACATTTATTCTTGCGGGGGCATTTACAACAAATGTATAACATTGTCACTTCTTTTATATACAAAAGCATCAAGAAGTTGGTTTGCAATCTTTTGCAAGTAAACCTTTCGACTTCTCGTTCACAGCGATTACTTCGGGAATTCAAATGTAACTAGTTTTTACTTGTGCTTTTATTTGGATGTAGATACCACATTGATTACTTCAGGAATCCAAATGTGACATATGTTCCAACTAATGTTGGAAATGTTATTTCATCATAATAACAATCTTAATGTGAGACGTGTTTTTATACGTACAAAACTCATTTTGAGGATGGACATGAGCAACTAAATATTTAATCTCAATCCCAAAGTCATATACTATTAAATCCTCTTCAGGAGGAACTTAGAGTTTTAAGAAACTCACTAGCATTATCAAGACATATATTCTTGAGGGAATTGAGCTCTTTATTATTTGAACTTGTAGTTCTAACAAGTGCTACATTTCTTCAAGAAATCAAGCAAATGAAAATTCTTTTATTAAGAGATTCTTCAGGATCTCTATGTTGCGCTCATATAAATTTTCAATTATGTAGCGCATAATAGTTGCTCGTAAATGTCCAAATCTATCATGTCAAAGCATAAAACCCTTTGAACTTCCGGTTCATGATATTGTTTGTCTCACTTGTTTTCATAAATGTGTAATACATTTAAAATGGTAAAGTGATAACTTTTCTTTTGTTAGCTTCTGGCTAAATACAAAAGAATCACTATCTTCTAATATAATTTCAATTCAATATGTTATCCATTGCATATCCTTAAAACTTAGTAAGTGTCTTCTAGACTTAATAGAGTAAAGGGCATGCTCAATAGTTAATTTAGCATCATTTTATAGAATGATACAAGCTCTTCAGGAGCTATTAATGATGTTCGATGCACTAGATTTAAAATCTTGCAATTTAAGATGCATCTACTCGTATCGAGCTTTAGGGAGGACAAACAATTAATATCTTGACGCAATCCTACTGGGATGTTTCGTTTCATTCTATTATTATCTCCTTCATGCCTCTTATTGGCAGGTGAGCATCGATGTCAAGATATCATTAATGTCAACAAGACATAAATACTGTTTTTCATTCAGGAATAACATATATCATCGAAAGTACGAGTTGCTCTTTAAGAACATTTAATATTCTTCTAGAATATAAATGATGCTACTTCAGGAGCAAAAGTTAAATAGTATATAAAAATACTATATTTGAGGCATTTCCACAAACATGTGATGGTAATGTTACTATCACAATATGGTCATTCTTCAGGAATGTAATTGTGCTACTTCCAGAGCATTTAGTTTCATGATAAGCGAAATCAATGAATTGCAAATTTGGAGATCTACCAGATCTCACATCTATTCTTGAAAAGAAATTAAGCCACAATAGGATATTGAGAATGCAATTGGCATTCAAAGAGGAGCTCTTGCTACCACTCCATATATTAGGTAATACTTTAAATTACAACATACCTTTAGATATACATTGTTCTTTAGGAACATGTAATATTCATCAAGAATATTAATTGTGCTACTTCAGGAGCAACAATTTAAGTATTGTTGTTGTGATATATGATTTTAAAATGACAAGTTTTAGTTGTTCCAAGAACATGTAGAGTTAATTGTGCTACTTCAAGAGCAACAATTAAAATTATGAACATATAGCATTTGCCAAAATCAAGAGTTTGAATTGTTCTTCAAGAACATGTAGCATTCTTCAGGAATACAAATTGTGCTACTTCAGGAGCACCAATTTAGTCTATTAAACGAGTTCAGGCGAATGACTAATATTTTCGAGAAACATAATTGTTCTTCAGGAACATATAGTGTTTATTGGGGATATCAATGCTACTTTGGGAGCAACAATTATAACAATTCAAAAATCAAGAGTCACCTATCAATAAGACATTATATGAATTGCTCATCACGTAATATTCTTCAGGAGTAATAATTGTGTTACTTCTGGAGCAACAATTAAATCATTTCAATAAATAAATTCAATTGCTCTTTAAGAGCTTATGATATTCTTCAGGAATATGGATTGTGCTACTTCAGGAGCAACAATCTAGATTCAACATGAATAAATAAATAAATAAAAGCATATGTAAAATAAATGCTCTTCAAGAGCATGTAATATTCTTCGGGAATATTGATTGTGCTACCTCAGGACCAACAATTTAAGTAGTATATAAATATAACATACTTTCTTTTATAGATTATGGGATCTACGGGATCTCGTATCATTTCCTGAAAAGAAATCGAGTCATTAGACATGTTCTTCAAGAACATATGATATTCTTCTGGAATATTTATGTATTGTGTCACTTCTGGAGCAATAATTATAACAATATATGAGATCGAATAAATCTCTTAATTAAAATGGACCATACTAAATATCAAGTTGTATCCCATAAAGAAAAAAAAAACAGCATCAAATTGAAGTTTTTTTTTTTTGGACGATTTTAAAATTTCATAAGAAATCAGAATCTAAATTCTCATCACCGTCAATATCAAGAAAAATTAAAACTTTAAGCATCCCAACCACAAATTAATGGAAAAAAACTCGATCAATCAACATTATCAATCGACCCAATTCCAAGAAAAGAGAAAACAAAAATAATATTGCTTGTTATTTTTACCAGATGGAGGAAGAAAGAGGGAGGAAATTGCAACTGTCGGAGCAGTTCCGAGAATATCTTTCTTTTGGGAGCAATCGTGGATATCTTTCTTTTGGGAGAAGAGTTTCTTCGTGCGGATAACGTGTTATGAACTAAATAGAACGAGAGAATAATAGAGAGAGCGGAAAATAGATGTGTATTATTATGAGAGTGAAGATCTCTATTTATAGAGTACAAGATAGATTGCTAGGGTTAGATATGATCATCATAGATATAGTAAATCTTATCTACAACACAATCAATTTTTTTTTGTTTTTTAAATATTACCATTATTTCAATTCGTCCACTTTAGTCATTACGTGAAGTCATTGCACATAGATGATTTAGATATATTTAAAATTTAAATACTAAAACTATTAGGGGAGTATTGAGTAAATGATATATAGCGAAATATTACTACTAGTTTCTAATTAATATAAACAAAAACCTGCATATTTCTGAAACTTTTGCAGCGAATGATCAATGCATATGTTTGAGTTTTGAGTTGAAATTGAGCATTAAAAGTTGGCATTCTAGGAAAATGTCTGATTTTTAGGCAGTACTTATAATTATTAACAAAGAATAGTAATTATTATTCTTAAAAAGAACACTTTGTTTTTTATAAGCAGACATCGCATAAGAGAGTATAAGGGGATGTTTGCAAATGTTTATTTTAAGCACTTTTCTACTTATGAACAATAATAATAGTTTTTTAATATTTAAAAAATCTACTTACTACGGCATATTTTCTAAAATTAAGCAATTAAACTACTTAATTAAATAAGTTTTCTTAAGCATATATTAAAGCAGTGTTTGGAATAACTTTTATAAACAACTTTTAGCTACTTATGGTTAAAGTTGCTTAAAGTTACTTTTAAACAAAAGTTATTATTGTTTGCAACATTAGGAAAAAAAACCTTAATTTTAGTGGGGAAAAAAATTAATAATATTCATAACACTCTGATAAGTTGCTTTTCAATTATTTTTGGTTTCTGCTTTTAAAAAGCACATTCTGTGACTAGGTTATGCGTTTCTGTTTATTCTGACTTATTTTAAGATTTAAAAAAGCAGAAGCCTACATTCAAAATATTTTAAAAAATGCTTCTGCAGTATGAAAGTCCAATGAAGCAGCTTATTTAAGCTGTTCCAAACACTAACTGAAATGATTTTGGTGTTTAAAAAGTCCACTGGATATGTTAAATGAATATTTAAGTTAAAAAAGAAATGAGTCAAATTGTGTGGGACAATCATAAAAGGGATGCGAGACCAATGGAGTGAGATGGTGGAGGGAGTATATCTTTTTGTTATTGATACCAAAAACCTCTACTTTTGCTTAAAATCAATTATTTTCAACTTTAAGCAAAATCAAATAAAAATGTTTATGATAAGTATTTGTAAACACCCCTAAATTAGGTAAAGTTTGCGCTTATATACTAATAACTTGCAAATTATGTTAGATTAATTGTATGCACTTGATCTATGAGTTAGTGGAATTTAAATATGTGATATTTGCTGCAAGAAATTTATAATGTTTAGAATGCTAATTAGAAAATTAACTTTTATAAAATCATTGTGTTTATCTTCTTGTTTAGTCTTTTTAAATACAAATTACAAGAAATCAATTTCCACGCGTTCCAAATTTTGTACCCGCATAATACAACCTTCACATCATTTTGCAGTTACACCAAAATATTAAGTCCTTGTGGTCATGTCATAATTAAACTAGGTTGTCGTATTATTAAAAACCACAAGTTTAATCTTATTAATATTTCTATAGATTGTACATGATTATTCTAATTATTTTAATGCAATCGGTGTATTTTGTGTAGCTTACTTTTATATGGTTGATTAAGGATGATACAATTTACATTTTAACATAGTTTACTTGTCATCACCGGAAAATGAATTTTTCTCATTAAATATTAAAAAAATGAATTTTTCTCATTAAATTTTTTAAAAAAAATTGAACAGAACCAATTAGGTGCAAACAAGTGGACCGAGAAGTCTATGGTTCCATCATGGGATATGATTATAGTTTGTACGATGTCATTTTTCACCATTAAAGTTAATCCAACTTCACTTTATAACTTCTTGTAATTGTCTACTTCAATTCATATGCTAAAAGAAGCTAGTTTTCAGCCACTCAACAATTGAATGCCCACTTTTGCAACGAATGCATATGCAAACTTCTGCCATTTTCAAGTCCAAACAATTATGATGATCTGCGTGAAGATATCTAGTAATTATAGGCCGACTTTCTAAAATTTATGACAAAAACAGTTAAACCTCGATAAAGCAATAATCTTGGGACCAAGAAAAAATATTTATTACTTTATCGAATATTATTTTAGTGCATTGACCCATATTGGGACCGGAAGAAATTATTATCTTAACGAGATTATTACTTTATCGAAGTTTAATTGTAAGGAGATTGGGGAATATTGTGACGTAAAGTTCACTAATAGAATTTGACTATGATAACCACTAGGGTTATTGGGACAATTCTGTCTTTCAACTCTCATTCCTTAATAAATCACAACTGCCATAAAATTAAGAATCACAATTTGGACCTGCCCCGATCCACAATAGGGTGGGTGTGATCCGCCGCGCGCTAATATGCGGGTCGGATCCGCCTCTTGTACCCACGAGATGAGTATGAATTCTATCGTCCCACAAATGGCACGAGGGTAGTATGGTTCCTTAATTATGCTGATATTTTTAAATATTTTAGCGAGAAATGTTAGTTTTGCCATTGTCTGCGTGAAACCAATAACTTTTTAACGAGTATACGATGCCGAAAGACTTTTTTTAACTCTACATATATTTTTTTTTTTCTGTTTTTGATGTCATTTGAGAAAAAAATAATGGAATTTTAGGATGCTATAAGAAAAACTATAGATAAAACTCAACTAAATTTATGTTTTAAGAAAAAACAAGCTTAAACTCTTATAATATTTTGCTAATTTGTTTTAGTTATGTTAGTAATTTTTTGATATTAATGAGAACTTTTATATATATATATATATATATATATATATATATATATATATTTATTTATTTATTTATATAAGACGGCAGCAAAATATTTTTTTAGAGAATTATATATTTATTGTTAAGTAGTACTCCTTCTATTTAAACATTATTTTCCACTATATTATTTTCAGTCATCCCAAAATTATTGTCCACTTTTTTTTTTAGAAATTATTATTTATTAGACATAATTTTTTTTGTGGAATCCACAATTTTACATAATTTAACACACAACAAATCCTCTTATTTAATTCTCTAATTTTACATAATTTTTTTTGGTTAACTGCAAATTCAATTCTCTAATTTGCAAAATCAAAACCGAATCAAAATACATTGATTTGATTCGGCTTTTAACCGAAAATTTTCGGTTTGGTTCGATTCAAGTTTTGTTTTAACTTAAATTCAAAGTATTTATTTAGATTCTTTTTCATCTTATAATCAAGTTTTCTCCACGGGAACACACATAAATATAAGGCATAACACATAAATATTTAACTAATCCTGTTTATGATTTATATTAAGTATTGACCATGTCGAAGCACTTAAAATTTTGCGTTCCAATTTTGTTTTTCGTCTCACTATCCCAATATTTAACAATTATCAGTGTTATTCTAAGGATGATTGCATTAGATTTAAACATGATAAGTAACTAGCATATATAATTGAACAAGATAAATGCTTTTTAAAATTATAAAATCATTTTTTTAAAAGAATATTAAAATATTTTCCATTCGGTTAACCGGGCGGTTATACCGAAAAATAAATAAATCTAATACTGAAAATGCAGAAAACAATAACCGAATATCGCAATCGAAATTTTTTGGTTTGGTTTGACAGCCCTAATTTTTAGCGTGCGTTACAATTCATGTGGACTATCTTATGAATGCCGGCCCAATTCGTAACTGGACTGGATTATATACTCTTATTCGTAATTGGGCCAATTCGTAATTTATGTGTTTTTCTTATCGGGACGTCCCAATACAAATGACATGTTTACTAAAATGACAAAGACTATATAAACCATATTTAACTACTAAAAATTCGAACAATCTACACCACATAAAATCATTTTCTTGTCACGGTCAAAAGAAACGCGATTTTCTAGTGGGACAGAGGGAATGTTACTTTTGATATTTATTATGCAAGTATTTGTCATCAATTAAATGTTTGTCAAATGATATACGAACCAAACAGTAAACACTAAACACCTCTAGTGATTCTTTCCAATCAAAATTGCAATTTTGCTTCATAATTAACTAATCAATTATTTGTTTATCTGTCTAATTATATTAATTTTATTCATTTTACACAAAAAGCAAATTCAAGTTATTCAACTCAAGTTTGAATTCCAAACCAAATGGGCCGGAATTTATATCGGGATCTCCACATTATATTCTTGTGCATTGACTTTTTTATAGGGAAAAGGGTAGTGGAGAGTGTAATTTTATTATGTTATATTATATAAGTTTGAAATTCGGCAGTAAAGTCGAACTTTATAGCTTATTTTGTGCTGCTAACTTTCCTCCTGCTAATATAAACAACCTAAAACCGTGTAATTTAATAATCAATCATTTAAAACAGCCTTAACGTCCTCATCAATTTCAAAATCAGCCAATAACGAGAGCAATCCAAATTTCAATTTACCTCGAGGAAATTAACATTAAATATATATTTAGTACCTGGATTTACTGCAGTAATGGAGACAAGAATGAGGAAGAGAACGGCCAAAGTGCTCTTACTCTTTTGATGATAAACAGAAAGTATTCAAGAAAATTATCACTTAATCAGAACTCAGAATTAGCCTACTCGTCACGCCTACTTTCTCTTTTTATATATAAAGACAATTATACAGCCGCTAGTCGAGGTGCGTACAGTTAAATCTCAATAAAGTAATAATTTCGCTAAGATATTAATTTATTTCGATCTCAATATCGGTAAATGCACTAAAATAATATTCGATAAAGTAATAACCTCATTAAATGAATATTTTTTCTCGGTCTCAAAGTTATTACTGTATCGAGGTTTAATTGTAATTGCTAAACTCCACTCCCGTAATTATACGCAATCGATCCGATACAAGCAATATAGATTCAGTTACCACAGATTAATAAATAAGTTTAAATAGTAGAGTATTTTATTTCAAAAGAAAAATTAATACACTATTGCCCCATTTGACAGAGATTATCAACATACTATTTGAGCTTATGTAAAAAAATAAGCATGTTTATGTATGCATTTGAAAAAACATACTCCCTCCGTCTCATTCATCTTATTTTAATTTTTTTTTCCAGGTTGTCTTATTCATCTTATCTTCCTTCAAAAATAACGATTTATTTACACACAACTACCCACTTTTTTTTGGCGGGACTCACTCACTTACACATAACTTGTAACTCTCCGAATAACCGTACCGCAGAAAAAGGAGACAAGTTCAATGGAACGGATAAAGTATTAAAAATACCTTATACGATCTCTACATATAAGCTTATTTTAACTTATATTCATGCATTATAATGATGTCTTCTTATCTAATCACAACTCTTCCTATTTTCCACATCACATTTTATTTTTGTGTAAGTTATTCTCAACGTATGCATTCGAACGCAAATAAAATTATTAAACTTAAGTGCTTATAGTTCATGCTCTTATATAATATAAACGCTTAATTAAGTTGTTTTTACATATAGAAACTATATATTTTTATATTCGAGTATAAATAGTATTTAATTTGGATTAATTTTGCATTATATATATATATATATATAGGTAACAACCAACTAGGTATGCACATATATATATTCTGGCCAGAATACAAATACATTACCTATTTCTCCCTCTTCCCCCTTCACTCCCAACCCCCTTCCCTACTAACCACCACCACCACCACCACCATGGCGGCGGAAAACAACCTTAAATTCCGCATCCGCCGCATACTCCAGTCAACGCTGAACTCGTGTAAATCCAAGGAACAATTCTTCGACGTCGTTTTGACCCACCGCCGCCGCCAGCACCGCCACCTAGAGGAGCTTTTCTCCCCACAACCTCACCCTTTCAACTACTCACAAGCGGCGGCAGACGAAACCAAACTCCCCCTTCTTTCTCCCGTTGTGAATGGTCGGAAATGCCCCCCAGCTTCCCCCGCCTTTTCACCTCTCGACAACTTCTACGATTTTCCCAAAGATAAGAAGAAGGCGAAAAGCAAGCCCAAAAGGCGCTCCGGCAGAAAGTGCGCCGGATTCGAAGACCGCTTTCCCGAATGCAAATACGTCGACGGAATTTTCAGCGGCGACGGCGAAGAAGAGGAGAGGCGGAGGCTGTCGTCGCGGCGGAGGGCGGCGGTGGAGGATAGCTTGGCGGTGGTGAAACGGTCGAGCGATCCTTACAGTGATTTCAGAACGTCGATGGTGGAGATGATTGTGGAGAATAATATTTTTGCTGCGAAGGATTTGGAGAATTTGCTGCGGTGTTTTCTCTCTCTAAACTCTCATCATCATCATAAGGTTATCATTCAGGTGTTTGCTGAGATTTGGGATGCCTTCTTCTGCCATGTTTAATTTCTGGAGATTTCATTTTTTTCCTTTTTTCCGAATGTTATTTTGTACCATGAGATTATTATAAAATGGTATTATTGATTTAAATTTCTTCAATCGTGAGGTTCTTTGAATTTTCTCATTCTTTGGAATTGTATATTTTGAAATTATAATTTATGTAATTAACATTTAATTTATATATGGGAATCTTGTAACATGACTGGTGAGTGAAGACTAGAACAAGGCAGGAAAGTAGGCCCCTCTTAATTCAAGAATGTCAAAAGGTGACAAAAAGTAATGCTCAATAATATGATTTGACCAAAAGTTTCAGAATGTAGGAGTACATTCCATTCAAATATTCTAATTTCTTTTCGACACGGTTTTTAAGTAGAATAGTTAATATGTATAGAGTTGTGTAAAGTGATTTTTCAAGAAAAAATATTTGCAATATTTTAACAAAAATGAAACTGGACAACCCGAAAATGTATACTGAACTATTTTAATAGGACGGTATGAGTAATGTTTTTGCAGGTACTACATAACAAATGTGTAGTATTAACAAGCTAGAATTACTCTGAATTATTATCATTCAAAGAATCTTAAATATGGGAGTGACAAATTCTAGGAATGAGATCACATGTCCAATAAATCTCTGTCTAATTAGTGTCTGATTTCAAACGACGTAGTTTTGTATTGAAAAACTACAAATTAAAAGGATAAGATTTAAAAAATATTTAATAAATAATTAAAGAGTATATTTTTTCAATACAAAACTATGTCGTTTTAAATCAGTCACCAATTGAATATATGATCCCATCCCCAAAATCTATAATCTTGATACAGTTTAATGATACTATAAATCTTAACTTCATCTAAAACTGTATGTCAAACTCTATGCACTAAAATAAATTCCATTATGTATATCATCAAATGATAAATAATAATGAAATATTGCAACTTTACATAGATTATGATTAGTGAAATCAATTATTTAATGCTTAGATTATGGGTCAGATGCATGATTGGATTGATGGTCAAGACAAAATTCTCTGAGCAATATTTATTTGTTTGTATTCACCTCCCACATATGTTAAAATGTTAGGTTTATCCGTTTTCGATTGTCATTACTATTTAAACACAATAACTAATAGCAATATTCGTTTCGGTTAAATTAACTATACAAAAAGAGAGAAATAAATTCTAAATTAATCAAGTTGCCAAAACTTCATTGCACAAACACATTAATATTATCTTGATAATAGCGTCCATAAATGTTGTTGAATATATTCAAAAGACATCCAGTTAAACCTTGATAAATATTTGATAAAATAATAATCTTATTAAGATAATAATTTATTTCGATCTCAATATCGGTCAATGCACTAAAATAATGTTCGTTAAAATAATAACCTTATTAAATAAATATTTTTATTCTGTGCCAAGATTATTACTACCAACAATTTGAACATACTAAAGAATGTAGCTGCAGACAAATAAAAACTCTCGTCAGATGATTGAGAAACTGATGTCCAAAAGTGAGGAATAATTGATTCATAATGGTAAATCCAAAATTAGGATTCTGCAAATTTCATTAATGATGATGGTGACATGTCATTTTTACTTCGGAATTTTGCGTTTTTTCATTATTGTCTTTTTTATTTTTTTTGGCAATTTTTAATTCTATAGAAGTGGTTATTGATATTAATTAATAAATATTATCTTATTAAATACTATTGCAATTTCTTTAATTGTCAGAGATTGTATTATATATTCCATCCATCCCGTTTAAAACAACTTATTTCCCTTTTCGGAACGTTCCATTTGAGGCGATTCATTTCTAAAAAAAGAATTAAATTACCAAAAAAATTACAACAATTAAATCTCGATAAAGTAATATTCGATAAAATAATAATCTCGTTAAGATAATAATTTTTTCCGGTCTCGATATGGGTCAATGCACTAAAATGATGTTCGATAAAGTAATAACCTCGTTAAATGAATATTTTTTCTCGGTCTCAATGTTATTACTTTATCGAGGTTTAACTGTACATTATCCTACTCCCTCCTATTTTTATTTTATAAAGTTCTACCCTTTTGCATACTAATTAATAATAAAAAAATTCCTAAAATTAACCTTAATTAATGATAAATAAATGAGTAAATGAGATGAACAATCAAATCTATTCAACAAGGAAATAAAGAGAAGTTATTAAATAAATAGGGGTAAAAAGATAATAAAATACAAAACGTCATAAATATAACAAAATATTAAAAACCTAAAAAGTCTTACAATAAGTATAGGAGGGAGTATTTTATTATTTCTTTCTGATGTTTTATTATCTACTCTCCCACTATCTAACTAATCTTCTCTGATCTGTTTTATTTTACCATCCACATTCTAAATTTTCGTGACAGAAAAAAATAAATTACTTTAAACTGGACGGAGGGAGCATGAATCTATTTAAAAGAACAATAACAAAAATCGGAATAAAAATGAAAAACGCAGCCCGGGAATAATATCCAGAATTGTGAAAAAAGTCAAATGGCAATTAAATTGGCAATTTACGGATTTTAAGAAAAGAAATAAAAAGTCTAATCGTTCCATCTCTCTCAGTCTCACTCTGTTTTTCTGGCCTTTCCATAGCTGTACGACAGTATTTATATATGCTCAGAAATCAGAATTCCAACCTCTATCTGGATTCAAGAAAAAAATCATACTTGTTTTAACCACATTTTGAAATATGTGATGCTGAATTCTGCTCGTTTTTTCTCAATTTATAGCATCATTTATTTAATTTCATTAATAAATATTCAAATTAACAATTTGGTCTACATTTAAAAAAAAAAAAGTAAAATAACATGGGACATAATTCATACTCCTATTATATTGAATTGATTTCATATCTTCTTTTTTATCGATGTAATAAGAGTAATCCATAATTATTACTCGATATGATACTGGTTAATCTTTTGCGACTAGTTCGAGTCTAGAAGGGAATTCCGATCGAATATGTATGTGAGTGATACCTCCATCGCATTTATGATTGTGAATCCCTTGTCATTTTCATTAGGTGACAGATCAGATGAGGTGACAAATAAATATTTGAATGATTTAAAACTGTTTATAAGCTTGCTGAAATACTAGGAACTTTGTAGTATATATGGCAACAAAAATAGCTACATTATTTTGTCTATACATTCGTTTTTCCTCCTCATTCAAGGATCAGTTGTCCAATTAAGAGAAACTGACAATTTCAGATGAATTTGACCTCTCAATTCTCTTAAAAATTATACTATAATTTAGTGTATATACAGTTAAACCTCAATAAAATAATATTCGATAAAGTAATAATCTCGCTAAGATAATAATTTATTCCGGTCCCAATATGGGTCAATGCACTAAAATAATGTTCGATAAAGTAATAACCTCGAAGTTTAACTGTATATAATTTGGCTGCTGCATTTTTTATGTATTGCCTCTCTACAAGAGAAATTTGAAAAATCTGGCACTAAAGACAAAAAGTTTAAACATGTTCAGAGTATAAATATAAGATACATGATAAATGATTTAATATGATCACCTATTATATATATTTTGATAATTTAACCATAAATTCGTAACTAAACCAAATTGAATTTAATTCAATTGTTTTGGTACGATGAATTTGTTAGTTTGGTTTGGTTCTAGACTCAAATCTGGAACAATTTATAATTCTCCTATCACTAACGCATTATCAATATTTCAAAATCTCAAATTCTCAACATGGCAAGAGCGACATAATTTTCAAACTCTATTTCCGGATAAGAGGATCTCAACTTTTGATATCTCATCATTATGGAAGAATACTACTCCTAGTGGTGTTCGGTACGGTATATCGTACTATTTTTCTCATAACGCATACCGTACCGATAAGGGTCGGTATGAAAAAAAGCATACCGTTACCGTAACGATCATTTCGGTATACCGTAGTTCGGTATACCGAAAGTTCGGTATGACAAATCTCCATACCGTTGTCATACCGCTCTTTCGGTATACCGTACCGCACTTCGTTATATCGAAAAATCAAGGTCTACCGAATATTTAACGGTATACTATAAACTTAATCTATATTTTTTATAAAATCCAAGAAAGTTATTAATATTATTTTCCAATAAAATTAATTAATCTATCTATTTTGTATGAATTTGTTAATATTACGGGTTAATGTTAATAAAGTTGAAAAATACAATTTTTTATCCATTTCATGATTTAATAGATAAATAATGTGACTTTATATCAAATAAAGTTATGTCATTTAAGTGAATTTATGATATAACATTAAGATTGTTTGATATGAGTGACATATTTGTAATAACCAGTGTTCAAAACTTATAACCAACATTATTGCACTATTTTCTATAAGATATATGCGGTATGAACTTCGGTATGCGGTATACCTCGGTATGAAAAATCTCATATCGTTATCATACTGAGAAAACTTCGGTACGGTATGATACCGTAACGAAAATTACGATATACCGAAAATTCGGTATCTTCGGTATTTTTTCGATACAATATGTGCGGTATACCGATTTTTCGGTATACCGTAACACCCCTAACTACTCCCTCTGTTCCAATGATATAATAATAATTTATTAAAAAAAATGAAAAATGTACAAAAATTTGGACGATTCGAAATGATGTAGTGGACAATATTTTTTAATTAAATAGGGTATTAAACTACACTTTTATATGTAAGTATGCATGACTCACTGATTATCCTCAAATTAAAATAAGCATGGAAGTATGCAACCTATAAATAGTATCAATATATCTATCCATAACATATTAAAACTTTTGTATCCTCATATAACATGAAATGAGAAATATACCAATAACACATTGTTTATACAGTTAAAACTCGATAAAGTAATAACCTTGGAACTAAGAAAAAATACTAATTTAACGAGATTATTACTTTATCGAACATTATTTTAGTGCATTGACCCATATTGGGACCGGAAGAAATTATTATCTTAGCGAGATTATTACTTTATCGAGGTTTAACTATAATATAATATGTAAAATAAATTGATTAAAAAACCTCATAGTAGCGGCGGACATGCGTAATTGACAAAAAATTGAAAAAACAAAATAATAGCAAGAAGCCAAGACATAATTGAGGCAATATCTCCGACGAGTGATTATGTGATGGGCCCAAGCCCAGTAGAGAGAAATGACACGTGACCACACACAATCCGATGGCCCAAATCAGTTGACTCGCTCGGCCCATCCAGCCCAATAACAACTTGGCTCAGAAGATTAAAGGATATCCCTAAATTTATTTATTTATTCATTCAATTAAAACTCCCATTTTTTTAGTTACAACCCTGGAATATAATTATAGGTAATGTCACTAATTGCTTGTAAGTTGTAACTAAAACGCCATGCACAAGAGGTAAACAATTATTTAGATCTAGGTGCAATTTATCTCTTCGATTTCAATAAATCTTCTAGCTTCGACTCACAAACATCTTTATACCAAGATATAATGTTTTATCAAACTTAAGATTTAACATTGATGATTTTTTATCCCTTTATTGGAATGGTGATCCATGCTCATTTTTTTTAAATTAACTCTCACCTTTAGGATTACTTAATCCAAACATGATATATAAGTATAAAATAAAATATAGATATTACTATTTCATTGATGAAATTTGGAATACGACATAAAAAATGAGATAGAAAATCCTTACTGTTACTCACGGCCATCGCCTTGTTTACGCATAATTTACTATCAAATTAATTAAAACCTCTAAGTCCACTTTTAGGTTCTGAGCCAAATATGATATTATCCTAAATCCCACCCTAAGCCCCACCGGTCACCAAATAAACGGCATACTTACTATGATTTAAAGGGTGTTTGGAGTAACTGAAGCTTATTGATAAGTGCTGAAAGTTGCTTAAAGCAGCTTATTTGAAAATCAGTTAGTGTTTGGAAATAAGTGCTGAAAGCTGCTGAAAGTGGGGAAAATAGTGTTTGGGAATACTGCTGATAGAAGTAGCTTATTGTTACTTTTTAAAAGAAATGTCTGTTTTGCCCTTAGTATTACTAATTATTATTTATAATAAATAATAAAATTTAGAAATAATTATTATTCAATATTTATTTTTTGCTTACAATTTCAATCTAATACTATAAAATACTAAATTAATCTAAATATTATATATATTATAAAATTATATCATAATAAATATAGTATACAATTATATGTTAAATATTATTTATTTGTATAAATTCATCATTCAAACAAAATACATAAAAATTCCTCCATAAATTTTATGAAGAATTGAGAGAGAGAAGAGAAGAGACGCGGCGGATGTGATAAAAATGTATTCTCACAATGTATTAGAGTTAGGGATAGTTCTGGAATTAGATAAAATTATTAGGGGTAGTTTGGTCCGAAAAATGCATAAGCTATAAACTGAAAGCTAGAAGCTGGGGTGGAGCAGCTTTAGCTGATTCTCTATTTTCGACCCATTTTAGAGAATCTCAGCTTTAAGTTGGGAGTCCCAAACACCCCCACACCAGCTTGAAGCTGAAGCAGCTTACAAAAAGTTGTTCCAAACACCCACTTAAACTTCAATTTTTAAAATAATACCCCTAACTTTTCACCTTTAATTTGCAAGTCACGTTTCGTTGACATGTGGAAAATACCCTTTTATTTTCTTTTCCTTTAGTTATATAATTACCAAGAGGATAATTTTTGGTCCTAGAATTTAATATGAACCAGACATAATTTTCTTTAAATTAACTGAAGAAACAATAATTTAGATGCTTCTAAAAAAATAATAATAACAATAAATCTACTTCATAGTATTACGTAAGGATAAAAATAGATGTTTCCCTAATCTGATAATTTAAATGCTTCTAGGAAAAATTCTGCTGAGAAACAGCGAGGGCTGCACAATCCGCGACACAACCGATGCAATCCGCGACTGTATCGCCTTCGGCGACGGCAGCATCAGATAATCGCCACCGCCGTCTCCACCGCTACAACGTACGCCAGAATCATCCACTGCAACGCCATCTCAATCTTGATTTTTGATTTTTTTTTTCGCACCTTATTTTCGATGTTCTAGCTTGGCGATTTGTGTCCTCTTTAGTCTTTGCTCTTACTTCTTATGTTTGTCGAAGATGTTACTTTTCAAAATCAACTAAATTAGTGTACAAAATGGAATTCATCTGTCGTAATCAAAATTGAAATTTGATGCATATACAAAGCACTTTAGTCTAATAATAACAATTTTATTCCTTAACAATAATGTAATTGATTCCCGTTATTATATTCAACGATGTAGATTAAGTTGACAACTATACTGAAGAATTAAGAAATGCCTTTCTTGGAAGCCCCTTGTGAATCAATGAGAGGGTTATTTGTAAGTCTGTTTTTAAGCTCTACGAAAGTCAGAAATTTTGAACTAATTATTTTGATTTACTGTTTGTTTCATTATATGTATTAATACTCATATTTGCTGCTTTAGTACGTAAAATATAAACAAAACTACATGTGCTGACCGGCGACGGGGCAATGATCCGATCCATCGGACACTGATTTTTTTTTTATTAGATTTAAAAATTAATGTAAAGGTCAAGTTTCTATGACATAATATTTATATGAAAAACGGTTTTACATGAAATATGTTATGTTGGTGGTTCAAATCCAATTTCAGTTATATCACACATCAGAAAATTAATGAATTGTTATCATTTTTGTTACCTATATATGGATAGGTTTCTCTAATTATTTATTTGTGCTTCTGCGCATCATAGCTCACATATTATGAGATTAGTTAATTGACCATGTTTTTGTGGGTATGTGATTTTGTGCCTAGTACCATATTCCGAATGTCCATTTTGTATTATCTTCTTTACTAGTTTATTGTTTATCATCCTTTTGTAGATGTAGGACTATTAACTGAACCACGTTAAATGTCTTGTGCCTATTTCTTCTTTTCTCTATGTGTTATTCTTTATTATTATCTCTGTTGGGTTTCAAGAACACTTTCGTCACACTTTGGAGGGTTAGAGCACTTCCAGCCGAGATGTCTATTTTTAACACCATTTTACAATTTTTGTTACATTAAACAGTAATCTTACTCCAACCCATAACCTTAAATTCACCCTAAAAAATAATATTTCTCATATATTCTATTTCTATTTTTTTCTACTTTTACAATAATGCCTATATATTTCTCAATATCACACATTAGACCCACAACAATTTTAATCAACAAATAAATAAATAAAGAAAAATAAATTATTTACGCATTTCCTAATATTTTTCTAGTATAGTTATTGTTTTTAATGTATTATCGCATTTCATATTTCATTATTTTCTACTATTGTTTGTATAATTATATTATACAAAAATCATGATTGAACTTGAAAAAGTGAATTGGTGAGGTGAACAGTAATCACCATTTATAAAGTAAAAGAAGAGAGAAAAATGGTAAATTGTTATTTTATTGTTGAAAATAGAGTTGGGTTGGTGATAATTTATCTACTCCATTCACCATTATAGTGTGGGTTGGAGATGCTCTTAGGTGGTGTTTGAAACAACTTTCAGCTGCAGCTTATAGCTTTCAGCTGCAGCTGGAGTATTTGGAACATCCAGCTTTCAGCAGAATTTCCTTACCAAATATAGCCAAGATAGAGAAGATGCTTAAGCTGCTATGACCCAGCTTTCAGCTGCAGCTTACAGCTTATCTAATTTATTGGGCTATTTTGTTCTTTAAATATTTTTATAATTCTAAAAAATTCAATAATTTTAAAATTAATATTTTTACTAGTTATAAATTTAATTATAATTATTGTATCATTCAAGATGAGGTGCCCATCTACTGTGACTCCACCAGTGTCATTGCAATAACTCGGAACCCATTTCTTCATACGAGATGCAAGCACGTGGATATCCGACACCACTTCATCCGAGATCATATCGAAAAGAAGGATATCATGATGGAGATAATTCATACTGATAGACAAAGGGCAGACATACTGACCAAGGCACTGGCTGAGAATAGATTTCGAGAACTCTCAGTTAAGCTAGGTCTACTGGATCCCACTGACCCGAGTCAGTAGAAAGATTCAATACGACGAGTCAGTAAGTCAAACTCAATACTTGATTCAGTAGAGTGAATCATACAGTACTCAATAAGGGGGAACATGAGATGAATACTGAATCCTCATTACCACGAAGATCCTCCTGATTTGCAACAGTTGATCACCAGGTTCAGCTGAAGAGGTTTGAGTATTATGTGCAGTATTTTACTCAATGTCATGCTTGCATTTAATTTATCAGTAGCATACATTCAGTGACATGAAACACATTTATTTTCCGCCATAAATTCTTTAAGGAAACGTTTAGTAAAATCATTCTTATTTAAAGCTCGTTATCCTAAGAATTGTATGTTGCGCATTTAATGCATGGTATCTCACCTTACTCCAACTATGCAAATCTTACGTAAGTCGAGATTATAGGCGGCTTAGTAATCATTCCATCTATAAGATTAAATCCTAACCGTCTGTGAAAAAGCGTGATTTAATCCTAAACCTTAAGATCTGAAAAATCGCTTGGCATTCTGATCTATATATTATCCTTCGCTTTCTCTCACATCACTTTCGCCATTATCGTTTAAGAGAGCTTGAAATTCTGATAAACTGCATACTGATTTGATTCATCCTCTATCAAGCACTCTTACATTCGGTAAATTTTTCTTCTTTAATATGCGAAATAACTTGCTATATTTTCGAGTGCTAACATTCATTTTGCAGATTTCAGTTGAAAATGGAATCCCTTTCGAGCATCGTTCAGACGACTCCACACATTGACGAGATCATTCGAAGCAGGGTCCTATTTGAGCTGGCCATGGAGTTCCATCTCTCGGAACTGCCATACCTGGAGGAGATTTTCTCTGCTCTTGAGGCATCTGGCCTTAAGACACTTCTGACGAAGCAACCTCACAATTGTCTTCCGAGACAAGTGGTTGAGTTTTACTTCAATATGCGTCAGGTGGAGGATACAGACGCAGAAGTAACCGCTGTGAGGTATATGAAGGAGGTTTCACCTCAGTCATGGGAGGATAGCCACGTCGACATCAACATTCTTGAAGGGCTGAAGTCGGTATTTTACCTTCCTGACCACGGCGTATCTCCCATTGGATACAAGGACGTAGAGCTCAACGATTATATTAGGCATTTCTGCAGGAGGGACAACATTTCCTTTGAAGCTGCTTTTCCTAAGAGTCAGCTCCTGCCAGAATTCATAGGCCTGGCGTATATAGTGATCCATATCCTCGCCAGCGCGGCCGGTTCTTTTGACCAGCTGTCCAAACCCAGACTCCAGATGATGATGGCAATCATGGACGAAGTTGAGGTTAACTGGGCTCAGTTCTTTCTTTCTGAACTGAAAGCCCAGTCATAGAAGTTTGTTGCCGGAGACACAAGAATGAGAAGACTAATTAGTGTGGGCAAACTTCTGTATTTGACGAAAGTTTCAGTGTTGATAGAAGCTTCAGTATCATCACATGCGTCTTTTGGCGACATGAAATACCTCGACAAGAAACTGATCAAGTTCAGGTCAAAATCAACTGCTGAAAAGTCTATCGGTCGTGGAGCTGCACTGAAGAGGCCTTCTACTGAATTGCCTCCACGTACCGAACAACCGAAAAAAAAGAAGCTGATCAAGACATGAGCTTCTAAGGTTGTATCTCCGCCTCCCCCACAAGTGGAAGACTTACTCGATGTGGACACCGGCATTGAGGGAGCCACTCTCAAGGATAAAGTCCAAAGAGTAAGTACTAAAGAAACTCAGCTGGAGTTTGAAGATGAACCAGCTGCTGAAGTTTCTTCAGAGCTACCAACCACTGTTCAGCTGACCAGACTTAGGGATGTATCCAAAGTCGCTGAACAGATCCCTGAAATTGCCAACTATCAGGATCTGGTAGATGTAGCTGTCAGGGCTAGGACTCAGATGCAGCTGAGATTCCTTAACTGGGATATTCTTGCTGATCTAATCCAGCAGCATTCTGTACCCACACTACTGGCAGAGGAGCTGCAACTGCAGTCTGAGATAGGGTTTGGAGAACCCGCAGACAGTACTTCTTTCGAAGACTTGAGATCAGCCATGCTATATCTTCTTGCGCTGAAGTCTTCCTGCTCTCCCGCCAGAGTTCCTTCGCCTACTGACCACCCAGCTGAAGATGATGATTCAACACCCAAGGATGCAGAGCAGGGTGACTCTGCTTAGGGCAAGACTCCCAGCGAGAAGGGCGATTCACCACCTCCGCCTCCTACACTAAGTGTCGCCCCGGTTGCGTCTTCTTCAAGACAGCAACAACTCACCGCCTCTAAGCAGAGGATTGGTACATCTTCTTACCAGATCAAACCAATTGGTACCGTATTCTCGAGGACAGTCAACCGAGCTATCAGGAAGCAAGGAGACAAAAATCGTCTCCTGGCTAAGGATGTGCACTTGAAATGGTCACAATACACGAAAGCTCAGACTGAGCGCGTTGACGTCCTCACCGAAGAAGTCAAGAAGATCTCAGAAGCTCCTACTCCAAATTTTCAAGAGATCATCGAGATTGCTCTCGTCGCTCAGAAGATGAACTTGGCCACTCAATGCCAGCAGTTGCTAGAAGCTCAATCAAAGAAATTTTCAGAGCAACTGGTTGCAGCATTGGCTGATGTCCAGAAGACCGTGGATGAAAGAAACAGAGTTGCGACCTCTAGTGTGACTAAAGCTCTTCTCAAGCTGCAGTTTTGAAAATCATCCAGTCTAAAATGAAGAATTCTCTCGACGCATCTCTTCTGCAGCAGAGGAATCAAGCTGAATCCCAGATCAAGCAAATTCGCAAAGATCAAGAGAATGACCGAGAACATTATTGCGATGTTGTCGGGGACCTCAACTCCACTTCCGAACAACTCAAGACATCTGTCTACAACCTTCAAAGGGAAGTAACAACCATTAAGACCTTACTGACCTCGGCTGATGATGCCAAAAAGGGGGAAAGTAAAGGGAAGAAAGTTCAGGAGAAGAAGTCCAGAGAGAAAGCAAGGCAAGGGGAACAAGCTAAGGGGGAAGGAACGTCAGTGATAGAAAAGCTCAGTGCTCTCCCCCTTCCCCTCCGTGCAAGAAAAGGCTAAGGGAAAAGCCTTAGCTGAGGGCCTTGCAGAGCCTCAGCATGTAATTACGCAGCTGTTAGTGCAAGCTGGTGGATCAGGTGAAGGATCCTCAGCTCAAGCACACATTGACGAAGTAGCTGAGTTCGTCGAGGGAGCAGAAGAGGACATTGTGCCTGCACCGCCGAAGAGGCCTGGCAAGGAGATTGCTACTGAAAACTCTCCCCTTCCAACGCTTAAGTTCAAATCCAAAGAGGAACAAGAGGCGCATGACGAACTCGTAGCTCAACAGCTGCAGGCTAAGCTAGACCATGAAGCCCAACTCGAGGAAGAGGCCCAGCTGAAGAGAAAGCCTAAAGTCCCAGTGGAAAGGATGTCAAGGAGTAAGGCTCAGCGAGCGAGAATGCAAAAGTCAAAGCCAACACCTCCTCCAAAGACTCAGCAGAAGCAAAAACCCTTTGAAAAATCAGCTTCTAAGTCTCCTGAAGACTCCGAGACCGACAACCTTCCACTTTCTCAAAGGCAGAAGAAAGCTCCCAAGCTCACAGCAGAACAAATCGCAGAGGAGAAAGCCTTATGGGACGCATTCGAACTAGGCCTCGACTTCAGAGCAAAAGACAGGCTTACGACTGAAGCCAGAGAGAGACTGCGACAAGTTGAACTGGCAAAACATATTGAACAAACTGAGAAGGCAGCCAGGGAAGCAGTTCTGGTCAAAAGCAGTGAGATCCCCAGAACTTCAAAATTCTATAGACGCGGTGGGCAGAAGCCTCATGTCAGGAAAACTTCATTCCGCCGCGTAGATAAGTGTATCCCTTGGAACCTGAATGAGGAATGGGAAGGTCTGAAGGAAGATTTTATCAAAGCCTACTATGTATGGAAATGCTACTCCAGAGAAGTTCCGGCAGTTGAATTGTTTGATCAATTCTTATACAACTACGACCCTAACTTCAGAGCACATATCAAGTTGCTCCTTCGCAAGGAGAAACTGCCTTTCACTGCGCCTACATATCGTTAGTTGATCCCTCCCAGGACTCTTCAAGGAGCCATTTGCACAAAGGAGATAGAGGATGAAGTGGAGATAGCCGTGCGTCGCAATGATCTTGATATCGAGTCACCAGACTATCTTCCACCCATCAAGGTATTGAGGGAAGCTATCTATAAATTGTATGGGCTTGATCCTCCTGTGACCAATTCTGCTGACTTGAAAGCCAAAATTCAGAAGTTCAGATCCCAAAAGTAGTAGACTCAGCCTTCCTCGTATCTTTCCTTTTTCTCTCTCTTAGATTTACTGATTGTAATGTACTCTCTTGTCATATCTATAAAATCAGTATTTCTGTTGGCCAGACAACCACTCATTGTCGTATAGTTGTGTTATTTACCTTTAATACTAAATGATCACTGAAGTGATCAACACACACACTCACTGTCCTGATTTCTTCTGATGTGCCTATCTTCTGTAAGTTGTTAACCTGTGTTTTCATCGTTCATATATTATTAACTGAGTTGTTTTTGGGTTAGTAGTTTAGTAATTATAGGTTTTGGCATCATCAATTAGGGGGAAATTATAGGAATATGAGTCAATGATCTAGTAGATTATTTGCCAGGGGTTACGTAGAACTTAAATCAGTAGTTCATGTAACTTAGGACGATATTGTAATAACTGTTATGGGGGAAATTGTAGTGATACTGAATTGTATTAATGTAAAATTGAAGATCCCAAAACCCATCCTGAACCCCGTGTGTGTGGAACCGTTATGATGTAATAGGCTAGACTTGGTTTGATTGTTTACATCTTTTTGGTCTAAGTCTTGTAAGGGGTATATTATTGGACTGAACTTCTGTAGAGAAGTTGAAGCTCCAGAACCCCCAAGTCATCGGTTCAGTGGAGCTCAGTTGTCTTCAGAGTCCGTTGCTGACAGCACTCAGTGGAAGATCCTCTCAGCAGACTTTTGGAAGAAGACTAAGTATGATCTTTGATCTACTAATTGAGTGAAGAGCTTCGTTGTCTTCGAGTCAGAGCTGACTACATTCAGCAGAAGAACCTTATCAGCTGACTCAGTTGAAGACTCAGTATGATCAGCCTTGATCTACTGAATTGATGCAACTCAGTTGCAGACCAGACAAGGAAAAATGACTGCCAAATCCTTATCATTCGAATGTCAGCAGAGAACATTCAGTACACGAGGTTCAGAGAGTCAATTGAGATAGAAGACTGATGTCTGACAAGTCTCACCTACCACAGACCTCGACCAATGAGAAGCAACCAAAGCTTACTTGCTCTGCCACTAAAGCTGCCCTCATGTTCAGAAAGCCAACCACTCTGCAACGCAATTCGAAGTTATATGGCCGTTTTTCTTGGAGTTTTGTGGCGCGTGGCATCGTCCTCTCCAACGGATACATGCATGTGTCACAATTATAAATAGAGAAGAGTCTCCAAGCTCAACGCACGAGACATCAAGGGAACACAAGCTTACAAGCATACAACTCTCTAGCGTACTCAAAGTCAATCCAGCGAAGAACTTGCTTATTTGAATATCCTAAGTTCTTCTCTCTAGAGAATCTTTAGTTCCCCTTCTCTATCTCTAAGCCTCACTGTAATATCTTAGCTTAGAACCTTCGAAGGAGTTCACATTCTGTTAATTGTTCTTATTGTAAGAACTCCTTCATTGTTAGAGATCATCCCCTCCCCTTTAAACTTATGTTTGATTTTTAAAAGTCGCTAAGGACTATAACTTAGAAGTGTTTGTCCAGTGCACAGATTCCTTGTTGAGGCTTGCTCAGATTAATCAACAAGACCTCTTGTTCAGCAGGATCATGGATGTAGGATCTTGCGTATCTGAACCACGCTAAAAATTGCTTGTGTCGTTTATTGTTTTATTGCATTGCGTTCAAACTGTTTACAAAATCATCATTTGCATAAAACGAACTTGAAAAGTGCACCAGCCAAAACGGTTTTGATTTGCATAAAAATGTTTTCAAAGAGACAAAGTCTAACGGGGCCCACATCCGCACAACATTCTGCATATTGAACTTCTCATACTGACCTCAGTCAGTAGAAGGAACTCAGCTGCTGAATCAATCTAACCCGCAATTAGAAGGTTTATCTGGCACTGAATTTATTCAATAGCAAAACTCTGCAACTGCTGACCTTCGCGTTTGAGGAAAAACTTGTAATCAGGTGTATTCACCCCCCCCCCTCTACACCTGATACTCGTCTCCGGACCAACAATTGGTATCAGAGTTGTGTTCTTTTGATCATCATTTTTTAAAACTTATTGGTCTACTCGAACAGAATGTGCAAAGACAATCCTTATGATTCAAGTATCAAAAACTATAATTAAAACTCGAAAGGAATAACACAACTTAGAATCTAGCGGATTGATCCTCACACTTAATTCTCCGGTTGTAGTATTCAATCTTCGTTTTGATTCAACGAATGAATGTTTTGGGTGTTTCTCAGCTCTGGAGAGTGGAAAATCTCGAAAACATGGTGTATGGTGAGTAATAATGAAATCTGGAGGGTTTATATATGTTTTCGGGCCAAAAATCCACGAACTGGGTCTCACCAGAGTCGAACCGTGGTCCGACCCTTCAAAATTGGATCTCCGCGTTCAGAAGTTTGGACTGCGGTCCAAAACTTTCTGCCTAGAAAAATACCGCTCTAATTTCCTACACATGTCAGTTGTGGGGAAATTACCGTATCTCATTCGATAATCGTTGGATCGTCATAAAACTTTCATAAGATCTTTCCAACTCATAGAAGTACGTTTTAAACGGTGGAGATTGGATTCTAAGATTGTTAGACCCATATGCTACGCGATTTCACATCTGACATGTGTCAAGACTTCCATTATTGACTCTTTCAACATTTGTAATCTATTTTGTGGCTAAATAGCTTCAATTTCGTCTTATAACACATGAATAAGCTACAAGACCAAAAATCATCAAAAGTATATAATCTGAAATAAAACAAAAGCAAAAAAGTAATAAAAATGATATAAATGAACTTAAAAATAATAAATTGAAATGGTATAAAAACCACTAATCAATTGACAGTGTAAGATTTTTAGCTTCTTATGCAACTTGTAGCCTATCTAATTTGACCAGATTGAATGTTAAAAAAATAAATAAATAAATGAAAATAAAAGGTAAACGAACAAAAGACCAAGGCCCCAGCTGAAGGGACTTGACTTTTTGCCTGGTTTACCTTTATTCTTTTAATATCTACATATAATAAGCAGATAGTGATATTGTAATGTGTCAGACAAACAATATTTCGAACTTCAGTGGTCATAATTGATTTGCTTTTCTCATGTCAAAAGACGATAAATTCTGTCTATTTGATTTTATGCTGTCTATTGTGAAGTTTGTTTATAATAACTAGAACGTATTATTTCAAGTCGTATTTAATTATTATATCTTAGTATTTGATTATTTTTATATTCTAATACGAGAATCGTTCCAATTATCTTCGAGCTAGGATTATATAAATATTGCATAGAAAAGAAAAAAAAAAGAAAAAAATTTTAAGAGATCCAGAAACTGGACGCTCGTGACACTTGACAGGAGACCCCTAATTGGACTTGTATTCCTCACCCGCCGGCGGAGTCAAAATTAGTTAGAATTTCACGACTTCTTTTATTTATATTTATTCTCCACTTGTTTCTTATTTTAAAAACGTGCAGTATTTATATTTGAATTTAAATTGCAATGACACAACACAATATCATTAACGAATAAATTATTTAATACTTAATTAATTATTTAGTATAATTATCTAAATTATTTAATACTACAGAATTATAGAAATTTTAATTCAAACGCCACCTAGTATTGAAATTTGGACACGTGCTTTTCTACACGATTCCTTCCGTTCAATTCAAACGCGTTTCTTGGAAACTTCTGCAACGCGATTTTGCCTCGGACTCGTCCGCCACAAATGCCCTATATATACACCTCCCATTTTTGATTTTCCACTACACTTTTCAATTAACACGCATTCTCTCTCTAAAATTCAAAATTCCTTCATTTATTTATTCTTTCAGATCCCCAAATCCTAATTCTCTTCAAATTTCTTCATCCCCACCATGAGGAATCTCTCCGGCCTTCCGATCCTCGCATTTATACTGGTGGCGCTTTTCCAGCTCGCCGCCGGACAGGATGCCGCTCATTCGCCTGCGCCGGCTCCTTCGAACGACGGTGAGTCGATTTCCCCACTCGTGAGCTCGTTTTAATTTACTTATTTTTAGGAATTATTAGAAAAGCTGCTGAATGAATCCTTGTGATTTGGTAATGGCAGGGACTGCGATTGATCAAGGGATTGCTTATGGCCTTCTACTAGCTGCGCTCTTGATTACTTATTTAATCCACTGAGTTCGGTGATTACAATAGAGATTGGTTTTGGTGGTATAGTGGCGTCGATTCAATTAATTCTTCATGTGTTTTCGCCTATGGCTATTATTAGAGGGAGGAAATTCTTGGAGTCTCCATTTCCGTAGCTTACTTGTAGATGTAATTAAAATGGATAAGTTGTTTTTAAGGTGTTATGTTTAATGACTCTTTTGGGGTTTGGTGTTGGTGGAAATTGAATCTATAACTTATCGGTCCGAGCTACCCACCTTTTCACCAGTACGCCATTCCATGGGACGTTTGCATCGAATTTTATTTTTATGCATATATGTCTTTGTATGGTATGTCAGCGTCCTGCTACTATAATTTTAAAAAATCAAAATTATAACCATCTAAAAAAATATCATAAAAAATAATACGAATATCATAAAAAATAATAGTGGGACACAAGTACGAGTTGCCAGTATTTAATGTATAATTGAGTAAAAATAGCTAATTTTGTAAGTTCATGAACAAGCTACTCCCCCGTCCCGTTATTTGTGGCTCATTTTTTCGAAAAGGGTGTCCCATTATTTGTGCCCACTTTCCTAATTTGGTAAAAAATTACTCCTATTTTATCATCTTTTATCTCCTACTTTATTACATTCTCTCTCCTACTTTATCATCTTTCTCTCATACTCTCTCATTATCTTACTCATCTTCTCTCTCATACTTTATCATCTACTCTCTCTCATACTTTATTATCTACTTTATTAATTCTCGTGCCGAAACCAATTGAGCCACAAATAACGGGACGGGGGGAGTACTTTAGTGTGTTAATTTGGAGAAAAAAAAATATTTAATCCGCACAGTTAATGTTTTATAATTATTGTTTTTAACAAGGAAGTAGAGTAGGTTTTGTATTTAGTTTTTGTTATAATAAATGAATTATAAATATAGTCGTAGTATTTTAAAATGAATGGCAAAATTTAAATATAACTTCAGGAAGTTTTTTAGGCTATATTGGAGTTATCAAACAATGCGGAGCTGACCAACCCAGCCCAGTGAGCCCAGTCCGTAATCTCGGGCTGGGTTGGCCCAGTCCGAGATCATAGTGTGCTGTTGAAATGGAAGTCCGACCCAATCTACAGGTCATTGGGCCAAACCGGACCACACACTATCTTTTTTAAAAATCTTCGCTCTTAAAAGTACACTATTTAAGTGTTAAACTAAAAGATTAAGATATATTTTTTGGTTAAGATATAGATTAGATATACGGCTACTTTAACTTTGTATAATTTATTATTATTATTTTAATATTCTTAACTAAAAATTAGACTAATTTAGTAATAAGAACTTTTTTAGATTTTTTAATAAAGTTTTAGGTTATATTTTATGAAAATAATAAATATAAAAATCAAGTAAGAGAATTGGACTCAGAGATAACTGAACATGTAACCTTTAAAGGTAAAAACTTGTGTGCAACATGATCCAATTATCAAATTTTGATCCGCATTTGACCTGTTGACGTCTGCATGACGTCATGCAGACGTCACTATTCCAATTTTTTAATTTTGTGTGTTTTTTTTTCTCTTATCGTAAGGATAGACGTGCATTCACTGTGAACAAAAGTGTCGTTTGTTCTAAACAAAAGTTTTTATTTTTTATTTCTTTCCAAATTTTTTGATAAGCGAAAGAATATTATTTGTAATAAATAGATGTGTCATTTGTTATGAACAAAAATGTCATTTGTCAAGTATTGTTTATTTCGGAAAAAAAATAGTGTTCATTTTTGTTTAGGACTTCATTTTAGCATCATTGATAGGAGTGTCATTTGTAATGAATAAATGTGTCAATTGCAACGAACAAAAGTGTTATTTATCTAAAAGTGTCAATTACACTTTGTAATAAATAAATGCGATTTGTTTAAAAAAAAGTGTCATTTGCAAAGAAGAAAAGTGTCATTTATCTCAAAGTGTCAATTACACTAACTAAAGTGTCTAAGGAACGTGTCACTTTAATCTAATAATCATACAATAAAATATGAAGAATAATAACAAGAAATGTTACTCAAAGTGTCAATCGCAATAAACAAAAGTGTCAATTGTCCCGAATGAGAGTGTCACATTCTCATAATGTGTCAATTACAACGAACAAAAGTGTCATTTATCTCAGATTGTCAATCACAGTGAAGTAATTTATCAATTATAATTATGGAACATGTCACTTTAATCCAGTAACTAACAATAAAATATAAAGCATAATAACAAAAAATGTTAGTCAATGTGTCAATCGTATTAAACAAAAGTATCAATTGTCTCGAAGGATCATAATGTGTCAATTGCAACGAATAAAATTGTCATTTATCTCAAAGTGTCAATCACAGTGAAGGAAATTGTCAATTATAATTAAGGAACAACACTTTTGTTCATAACGAATAACACTTCCGTCCTTACAATAAGGGAAAAAAATTAAAAAACGATAAGAAAATTTAAAATTTAAAAACAAAATAAACAAATAAAAACAAAAAATTTAATAAAAAAAGAATTGAAATAATGACATCATACTGACGTCAACAGGTCAAAGCGGGTCAAAATTAGGTGATTGGTTCATATTGCATTTGCTACTGTCGAGTCGAAGGAAGTTTCTCAGCACGAGTTGAAAATCGAAACTAAAGGTCGTATAACCAAATAGTCGAGTCGAAGGAAGTTTCTCAGCACGATAAAATACACTTCGAATAGTGTTTTTAATTCTGATATATCGCTCCAAAGATAAAATGACGAGCATCTCGAATATTTGAACACCGTAAATCAACGAGCTCCGGCGAATATAATTAAATTTCATGCTTTTGGTTATACAGATATACTTTCTGTATATGAATAAATTTGGCTAGGAAAATGGGACTTTCCTTTTTCAGTTACTTGTTTTTATATTATTATTTATCTAGATACGGATATGGAGTCTTCTGTATTCCAAACTTAATGTACATAAATGCCGTAGGCGGCTGTAGATTAGCATGAGGTAGGGGCCTATACGATCCAATACAGTTAAACCTCGATAAAGTAATAACATCGGGATCGAGAAAAAATATTCATTTAACGAGGTTATTACTTTTTCGAACCTTATTTTAATGTATTGATTCATATTAGGACTGAAAGAAATTATTATCTTAGCGAGATTATTATTTTATCGAATATTACTTTATCAAGATTTAACTATAATCCATCTTTTCGGTATGTCTATTTCTATACATTTTTTATAAGATGATTTTGTAGTAAGTACATCCTGTCGTATATAGAAAATAGCTTGATGATCATGTATTTATTGCTCTTTCGCATATTAATTTTATACTACTGAATTCTTTAAAATGAACAAATATAATTTATGAATCAATAATTCAATATATATATATATATATATATTCTAATGTTATGGAAGAAACAAATGAAATAGTACCATGTTAAATAACTTCAATCAAAGATCGAAAAAACAATTAATGTTATAACTTTTCTTCAGATTCATAACTACAATTACGTAGAGGTATGAAATTGTTGAACATATAAATTTATTTATATTTTCAAAAAGAGACCAAGTTTAGCAAGCAATAGCTCTATCCCCTACGACGTGTACCCGCCGGCCGCCGGCCGCCACAATTTGTACATTTATTTTATCACGTTTTTTTGTTCATTTTTGTGATTTCCCTAACGAATATCATATGTTTTTTTTATACTTATTAAAGATTGCTAAGGAGAAAATTGCTTTCTATCAATATCAGTGATTTATTTCACATACATTACATCTTATTTAATGTATATATATATAAATAACACATGTATAATTTTGCTGTCATCAAATAAGACGAACAGTATTTATCAAGATCAATTTTCTAATATTATTTTTTCCTACTTGTTACCATCCATTATCGATACATGTGACATTCCATAAAGACTCAAGTCTCAAAAGGAATACTAATATTTTGGATAACGACTATATATTTCCCTTATTTTAAAAGATAAAGAGAGAAATTTTAACACATGTTGCTGAATCAGATCATTTATTTTTTTCTCTTTGTCAGACTTATTATTTAATGGTAGTTAATTATAATATGGAAATTAATAGAGACATAATCGGTCCAGGCCTACATTTTTATCAACACATAACTGAATTAATAATACAAATCTCATAAATTATAAAGTAGGCGTTCATTATCTGTCTGTTTCTTGTAGCAAGATGTAGTTTGTGTGTTTAATTCAACCGTTAATTAATGGTCATGGAAATTGGAAATGGGACCATTAATGATATCATATACTAATGAAATAAGACAAAAAAATTAAATTTTTAAATGAGTATTCTATATTATGAAATAATCAAATAATTAACTTAGAATTCACACCCTTAATTCAGTAACTCTATAATGATAATTCGAGAATAGAATTAACTTTGTCCCCTTGGGATGGCATAGCGGTGAAGGTGGGTGGCCCGGGACCGATAGGTCATGGGTTCAATTCCCACTGGACACGCTATGTGTGAGCATGTCACCCTGTCACATTAAGGGTGGTTTAACTCTTCTGTGTGGTTTGCAGGCTATTGCACAGGAGCGAGGTTTACCCTGTGCGCACCAAAGGCTCGTAAACCAAAAAAAAGAGAATAGAATTAACTAAGTATACTCGAATCCATTTGGACAATAATTTTCACTTGAATTAATATAAATCTTTTAATTGATAAGTATCATCTTAAAATCCGAAGTACATATTCTCTTTCGTATTTTGATATGACTATTGACTTTGTGCATTTTGTCTCTTAAACTATGAAAATGTACAATTTATCCATAAACTATCTAATTTATTGCAGAGTCAAATTTTGGCAAAAGCCTCTGTTACACATCCAAAGTTATGAGCAATTTTGTTCTAGATTATAGGCGAGAGAAATCTAATCCTAAAAATGTTGCAGCAAACGAGAGAACGAAATGTTACAACGAACGGAAAACGGGCGAGAGGAGAGATGCAGCAAAAGAGTGAAAGAGCTAGATAGTACAAGAAATCAAACTCTAAAAAAAAAATTGGACTGGAATTTTCACAAAACTACCTCTAACTTTGCACATATGATCTCAATTTTTGGGGGAAGTTTTACTTCTTACAATAAATAAAATGAATCAGTGGTTTGTTATTTATGAACGGAATGTTAGCATGATAAAAGAGAAGAAATGGCAAGTACATAAAATGGACGTGTTTGGCGGTTTTCATAATCTAAAAGAAAACATACCTAATAGCTTTCGTGTGGTGACTACTTTCATTGGAGGAATTGATCATATGGACCGAGACCTAAGAATATTTTGGGAGACATAATAAATAATTAATTTCTTTTAGCTATAAGTATAAGTTCGAGCATCATTAATCGACTCTTTATTAATATTAATTTTGATTCGTTTTAATCTGAGTAATAATTCAATAGGTTTGATTCTAATAAATATGAACAAGGAAATAGATTGGTAATAGAATAATATCAAAATAAAACCCTTTTATTCTATTTTTTATAACGTTAACTTAAATTGACGAATTATAACTACAGTGTTAATTTTATTTGAATTACTCATTTAAATTAATTTTTATTGACTGAGCTACAACAGAAATAGCACCTATTAAAGCCACTAAAATGATTATTGAAATAAGTTCAAATGGAAGGAAAAAAATATGTTCCTAAATGAATTCAAATTTAATTTGTTGACTATTACCTATCAAATCTTGTTCTAAAAGTGAATTTGATTTTGTAGTCCAAATGATCCCATACCTGGAATAATATAGAAGTTATATAAATTTATGGAGAACTTTGATTTTGTAGTCCAAGTGATGCACGCCACTTAAGTTGTGGACCTGGTGGTTTAAAACCATGTCACATGAAATATTTTAAAAATAAAAAAATATAAGAAAATACAACTTAAATCCTAGACCATAAGGTCTTGTAGACCTGGTCTAGGATATAAATTTTCGAGTAAGGACTATCTATCAACTCATAGAGAAAAATAGAGTTATCTTCTTAAATAAAAAAATAAAAAAAACATTACCAATTTGAAACTATTCAAGCCAATGTGATAAACTGGTATTGTGTAAGCCTGAACGAGTGCAACTCAATTTGAAACAATTCCGAATCACAACTAGAGTAAATCAATGTATATAGAGAGAGGTGAAAATGAAGGTTTCTTGGAGATCGCAAAAGGTAAAACTAAATACTAATGGTGTCCATGCGTTTCACTATTAAAATAAAATTACTAACTATATAGATGTTATATTTAAAATTAAATTACTAAAGGTAAAACTAAATACTAATGGTGTCCTATTTAAAGTGGTGCGTTTCTTTTGTTATCAGATTTGAAAAAAATAATGGTTATGTGGTGTAAATTGCTTAATTTTTTTAAAATTAAATATAATTCAGACAATTTTTATTACTTTAAAAAAAATATGTCACTTATATTAAAACTAAAAAAACACGTGTCTGGGAGGGATGGAGTACTATTTTACGGGACATGAATCTAGGATTAAACAGTTGCAATCCAATCAAGAATTGGACGGTGCAAAGAGGAAGTATCGATGCACCGACTTTCATAGTAAGAAGAAAATGTTTTTTACCGCGTCTGATTTATTAATATTATATAGTTTTCGTATCACGAAGAACGTGACATGTCATAAATTATTTTCAAATTTACGAAAAAATATAACATCTATATTTTGTCACGTTCTTGTGAGATATTTATTTAATTAACGAGAGAGCTGTTTATTAGGGGTGTTGATCGGGACGGGATCGGAATCCCGATCCCAAAAGCAGCAGAAATTGCATACCGATACCAAACCCATTTCGGGATTCGGGATGGGATTTTAGTATTGGGATTCGATAATCCCGAAAATCCCGTAATTAAAAAAAAAATTAAATGTTAAATGAGTGACAAGCTGCAAAACTATCGGTAAATCTCAATCTCAAGCAAAGCAAAATCATCAGGTGCTAGTAGAGATGGCAATGGATCTTGGACCCGGTTCAGATCCGTGGATCCAGATCCATTTTTTTGGATCTGGATCTTAAAAAATTGGACCCATTGGATCTGGATCGGAT